>CM033472.1:119978328-120505828 GCA_019447015.1 Hymenochirus boettgeri | reverse complement strand
AATGACCATTTTGACAGCATTATACATGAACTGGTAAACAGCTTTTAAAAAATTTACATTTCAATAAGGCATTTTATAGATTTTGTGTCTTATATTTGCCTTTACGATTATTTAAATCCTTCATTTTTTTTACCAGACAGTTTCACTATGTATCTAGAGAGTTTATATTCAAATTCAAATTATTATTCATTCTGAAATATTGGTACGTGACATTGAAATCTAAAATGTCAGATTTCTTTTGTCTGAAATCATTTTTATTTAGGATGATCTATGTTGATAAATGAAATGGTCTGATATGGCAAGTGTTAGAATTTGTATTTACTGAGTTAAAGGACCAGTAATTATTATTTTATACTTAGACCTGCTCTTCAATTACCAATATTTTCTCAACCTTCTTAGAAAAAATAAAAATAGAAACAAAAACAAATCGAACTGTCTATCCATCCATCCACCCATCTGTTTTTCTGTCTATTTATCTATCTATTGCTGGCCATAAACACAAAATGTTAGGCATTACAGTACATAGATTCAACATTCCATCATCTAACCGATATAATATTGAGCCCAGTGGCTTACCTCCTGACGTTCCTGTTCTCCAGACATTTCCATGATATTCCCCCACGTTCACTATCCTGGCACATAACATTTGCAATTAAATGATTTGGCCCAGTGGTTATCCAAACATTGTGGAACATGGAGGGAGGTAAGCGTTGTAGTATATGGCCAGCATAATAAAATTCAGTTTCAATTGGGTTCAAATCAGATTTTCAGAATTTTAATATGTTTCACGGAACTGCTGGCAGAACAACACTCACCAGCTTCATTCATCTCCACATATCTATCTCTTTATGATTTATATATTTGCCAAGTGCCATAGGAATATTTAGGGATGAAAACTGTACATTATGAAGAATTATCCATTTTGGTTCATAACCATTTACTTTAGTTAGCAATGTGTGACATCTCACTTTAAATAATGTTTTTTTAAAAATAATTTTATAATTATTATTTGTTCATTTCTATTTGGTATGTAGCATGCTTTGTAGTTGGTTTTGATTAGCATCTTTTATAGACATACAGGGTTATTCAATAAAAGTTCTTATCATTTAAAATGGTGCTAATTTTGCCCCAACCAATCAGATGCTAGCTTTCAAATGTTAAATAAGATCTGATTGGTTGGGGCAAAATTAGCACCATTTTAAACAATAAGAACTTTTATTGAATCTCCCTGTCTCTCTTTAAGATACCTTGGTGATTCCATTCATCTAGATGTTTACATTGTGCTTCCTCCATTTCTGCATATTCACAAAGAGAACAAGAAAAGCCAATAGCAGATGTTGACCAACTTCTCCCACTGAGAATGCAAGTTAAATTAGCGCTATGGCACCTAAACATCATAGATTGTATGTAAGCAGGTAACGCCCTGTGACTTGTAATCCTACTTACAGTACCCTGCATCTTGTATGTGCTTTACTGTTTTTAGAAGCATAAATACAAGGAGAGCAGTACCTTCCGGGGCCCCTGAATTTTTACTCACCCTCCCACACAGCCCTCCAGTTACTTGGAGGGAGTCTCGATTATAGTTTTGAAGGGTGTGTGTGTTTGATTTCTAGTTATGTGCTGAGAGTATTATCACAGGTGTAATCATCATTCGGGCATACCTAGAAATCTTTATAATAGAATTGTTATGTTCAGTAAAATCTGTAGCACAAATATATATAGCAGCATTTTTGTACAGACTAAAGCTTCTTATGTTTTCGCTAAACGAAGCAGCCAGAAAAGGCTAACAAACAGCTGCTTTGGCCGGCAATCAAACATTTGGGATTCATCATGGTGGATCAACTAATGACACTGACATGACCCATCACAAGTTTTTTTGTTTTCAATGTGTACTGGTCTTATAAAGTCCATACTGATATGGGCAAACCAACTATAGTACAGGTGGGAAACCAATAACTTTACATTCTTTTTTGTATCTTGTTTGCTATTCAGTAAACATAGCACTGTGTTGTAGTTATTTATTTTTTATTGTGCAGTGGTAAATGGGTGGTTCACTTTTTCCTAATAATCAATGCCAAAGTAATTTCTGATGTCTTTTTGAAGCAATATCTCAGTTAATAATAGAATAAAATAGAATAGGATATTTTGATACAAAACATTTTTCTCTTTTCATTTTTTTCGTTTCCTCCTGTGAAAAATATCCCACATTTCACCTAGACATTTCTGTATCTTATACTACATAGGTTACAATGCACTTCTTACAGAAAAATGATATTGCAATATCTATAGTAAATTTTGTTCAAGATTGGCTGATTGAAATAATAATAATAAAAAAAACAAACACTTGGAAGGAGTGGTCACAAGAGGGCTCTGTCACCAAACAAAAGGCAGAGAGTGTAGGATTTAAAGCTTCATGTAGGTATTATGGGGTAGTGGTATATAAATAGCACCTATATGCTTTTGATGTGCCATCTTAGTACTAAGATATGCACAGATATATTAGTAAACTAAAGTTACAGCTGGTGTTTAACACTTTATGGAGATTGTTCCTGTCACAGGGGTAAATAGGCTTGCAGACCACCAAAATATATCCTGCCAAGCCCAAAGTGTGCAGGCCTGTAATCTGATTGGGTCAGGGGCTGTAAGGTTAAAAGTTGTGGTTTTTGACCACATGTTAATTTATATTGTTGTAGGGGATGATAGTTGGAAGGCGCATTCAATGGCATCATTTATTGATACAAGGAGGAATAGGAATATATGAATTTAATACAAATCCTCTTACAGTAGCTGTGCACCTCTCACTGCATGCAACATGAGCAAAACTGTCCATGGAGTGAAGGGAGTCCTCTGAATAATATTTCCACTACAGATATTGTATTTAGTCCTTTAGCAATATTGTTTAAATAGCAGTTAAGTTGGTGCTACTACAGCAAGAAACAATAGAACATACATATCTGTGTAACAAAAGCAAAAAAATATCTTTTTAAAGAAGGAATAATTACTAATAGTTCTAGTATATCATTTGAAAAGGTATTTATGTGGATGGGCGAATTTTCGTGAGGTACATGTCTGTGGCATTTTATCAATATCGAAAGTACACTGGATAGGAAAACCAGATCAGTCGGTATTAAGATATAAACGGTTCATCTTTATTAGGCCATTATCTCGGCAAACATTAAAACAGCCTTACGCGGTTCTCTGCAAACATTAAAAGAGCCTTACGCGTTTTGAGCCGAAACGGCTGGAAACGCATAAGGCTGTTTTAATGTTTGCCAAGATAATGGCCTAATAAAGATGAACCGATTATATCTTAATGCCGACTAATCTGGTTTTCCTATCCAGTATGTGCTTAAGCCTATCTACTGTAACTTCAGTGTACTTTCGATATTCACATGGACAAAGCAAAGGGTCCGGGGCCAGCTGCACTTGGGCCAAGCAGGCGGATGGGTGAGTTTCATCGTGCTTTAATTAGAGGATATACAGCGGCATGAGAGGATCGAATTTGTAAGGGGTCTGGGGCACATGCACCCAGACTACATGTTTGTCTAAATAAGCCTATGTGATTTATTATAATATTATATTATTATTATATTATAATATTTATAATATAAAGTAAATGAGGCTGAATTGTTAGTGCATCCGTTTGCATGCTTTCTGTGAAGTTTGTTTTTACACTTTTTGTGTGTCATTTTATCAGTCTATCATTATTCAGACTGGTACTTCAATGATACATTAACAGAGGACTGCACATTGTTATATAAGAGTATATATTTGGAAGCGAACATTTGTAGTCGGAAGATTCTGCATTTCGTCTAGTTAAGTTGGTTGTAGCCATATTAGTGCACTTGTAGCATGCAAAAACATAAGAAAGTATAGTATGTGATAATCATTTTATTTGCACTAACAATAGTTTTCTTAATAGATTAGCTTTCGGGAGCTTCCTCCCTTCTTCAGATCTTCAGATATACAAGAACACATAATACCATTGGGGTGAGGATAGCAATATAAACAGACTAATATATAAACAATGTAGTGTTTGGACCACTCCTATATGAATGGTGGAACAGTTACAATTATACAGAAAGTGAGTTATAAATTTGAGAGTAGCAGTGACTAATCCGTTTCATACTCAAGTAAAACAGTTCCCAAAATGACACTCTGCAAAAATTTACCAACATGCTGTCATGTGGTGTACTAAGTTTAAAAAATGGCTCACTCTTTTTAGGGGGTGGTCGGGGTGCTTCCCAGCCCCGGACCCCTCACTATGTCTGCGTGCAGAGACAGGATTCAACAAAATAGAGAAGGGCTGTAGCGATCCATAGATACACTGGCTTCACAAGGTTGCTAAGTAACAAACTACTTTATTCATGCTTGGGTATACACATAAAGGCATAAAGGGTCATGACTGACACGTTACGTGCCTATGCTGGCACTTCATCAGAGACACAAAAGATCCTTCAAAACCAAGACATTTAAATCTCCAGCTGTGTTCCCTGCTTGGCTGAAATGGTGGCCAACAGGAAAGAAATTATTCTCCTCTCTAGGTTGTTTTATTGTATTGCTACATAAGTTAATTCTTTTTTTTAAAGGCAGTGATGTCTCACCAATGTAACGCCCCTTATCACATTTGTAATACTGTATGAGGTACATTACATTTCTGGATGAGCAGCAGTAGGATCCTGTGATGTTATAAGTCCCTGTAGCATGTGTAGTACTTTGCGATTGGTTGATGGGATCACATTGTTTGCATCGGTTTCCTTTGCATGTTTAGTGCCCTTGTTGATAGTGTTGTCTGATTGAAGTTTCCTATTAACCAGTTAGTGTTTGAGGTTGATTGGTTGTCTGAAGGCCAGAATAGAGGGCTCTGGGAAGATTGTGTCATCCACTGTTATAATCTGCTCTATATCTGTTGTATTCAATTAGATCAACTGGACTTGAAATGTAGTTCTTGAAGACGTTTCGCTAGTCATCCGACTGGCTTTCTCAATTCAGAATGACTGTACAAGAATCTGTGGGCAATTATGTACCCTGGGAAATCCCAATTAGCATATCACAGCCAGGTGTTAAGGGTGTGATTAGATAGTGGCTAAGAGGTGTTATAGGAACGCCCAGAGTAAGGTGTTAAAACAGCATTGTACATGGCAGACAGTTGGTGTCGAACCCCCCACCTCTATTTAGGCTTGGTTCTTTATTTTCACATAAATGGCCTCTTAACACCTCTTGAACCAGTCACGTTCCTTCGCCAGTATGTTAACATTACAATCTTCAAAGGTATGTCCTTTATCCTTAAGATGCAGATACACGGCTGAGTCCTGACCCGAGGAATTGGCTCTTCTGTGCGGGCCATACGTTGATGCAGTTCTGTTTGGTCTCCCCCACATACAAATCAGAGCATTCTTCACTGCACTGCACTGCATATTGATGTCGCTTTTCTTTGTTTTGGTATTGGGTCTTTCGGATGTACCAATTGCTGCCTCAGTGTGTTGTTCGGTTTAAAGCAGACAGGGATACGATGTTTTTGAAAATTCTTCTTAATTCTCGGAGACCCTGCTACATATGGGATGACCATGTTCTTCCTGTCTTGCTTTTCCCCTTCACTGTTGGTATTCGTGTTCTTTTCTTTCCTTCTACTTCTTTTGACAAAGGCCCAGTCTGGATATCCACAAGTTTTAAGGGCTCCTCTGAGATGTTTCATTTCTTAGCCTTCGCCTCTGTGCTAGTGGGATGTTCTCGGCTCTGTGTTGCAGGGTTCTGATGACCCCCAGCTTGTGATCTAAAGGGTGGTGGGAGTCAAACATCAAATACTGATCGGTGTGTGTTGGTTTTCTGTAAACCTCTACTTCCAGTTTACCATTCCTTAACTTCTACCAGCAGTCCAAGAAAGCCCGTTTGTTGTTTAGTACCTCTTCCCTTGTGAATTTAATGTTTTGGTTCACCGCATAATGTGTTCTGTGAAAGCTTGTACTTCCTTCTGGTGGATTTTAACCCAGGTGTCATCAACATATCTGAACCAGTGGCTGGGGTGCTATGCTTAAGGTATTAAGCGCCTGTGTTTCTACCTCCTCCATGTATAGGTTGGCCACAATAGGTGAAACTGGAGATCCCATAGCACATCCATGTTTTTGCTTATAGAACTTATCCCTGTATTTGAAATAGGTGGTATTCAGGCACAAGTCCAACAAGGAACACACCTGTTCTGGGTTGAGATCTAGTTCTTTAATGAATTTCCGTTTACCTTCTAGTACTGTATTGTATGTGGTTAATAGCGGTATATGGGTACTAGATTTTTTCTCTTTGTACTGCAACGGTTTTTCTCTATGGATTTTAAATGCTATATTGGTACTGGTGTTTATGGTCCTGGCCTTGTAACCTTTTGTTTTAAATGATTTTAAATGATTTTGCCAGCAAGGTATTTGTCTCTGTCTTCTTGGTCAGAGCATATAGGTGGTATCTTATAGCCTGGTTGTGTATTATAGCCCATCTGGTGTTCTTTGTAGTAGTTGGTATTTATCTATGCATTTTTTCTGTGTCTGTTGAGCTTGGCACTCAGTTCCATTCACTTTTATTGCTGAAAAATCTGTGATCAGTCTGGAGTCCGCCTCCTCCCAGGATCCTAGCATCTCTGATGAAGTGCCGGGTTCTAGGCACGAAACGCATCAGATCTGTTTCTACCTAAGTGAAACGTTCATGGAGTGTTTACTGATGTAATGCATATATTCATTTTAATAAATGTTACGTTTTAAAACTTTATCGATTGGACTCCATACCTAGGTTCCTGGGAGGAGGCGGACTCCAGACCGATCACAGCTTTTTCAGCATTTACTTACAGGTGAGGGTTATCCGGCTCACCATTGGTTCTGGCCACTCCCGTTGGATTAGGAGTTGAGAGGGGTGTGTCTCATCCTATACCGCGGCAACTGTTTATTCACTTTTCTTTTATAAAACATTTACACGCTTTGCTTGGAAATAGGGTATTCTAATCTGGTCACTGGTGCAGCAATGAATTTTATGTAATACAAAATGTAGTACTACTGTAGTAGATCAGTTAAAAGATAAAATCTTATTGGTTGCTTCACAAGCATGTGCAATTATTTGCATTTCTTACTAGATTAGCCTAGTTTGAGTGTAGCCCTGAAAGTTATATATATTAATAATGTACACCCATAGGTAGATCTGGCAATTCTTACCCAGGCATTAGGAATATTAATACACAAGTAGCAGAAAATAATTAATTTGCCACACAAATATATTGTAAATTTAAACTCTTTTCATTCTGGAAAGGGTATCTGCCTCCTCCCTCTGCTCAATGAGCTTTTTATCAGCTTGAGCATGTGCTGCTGAGTCAGCAGGGGTATCAGCAGTCAATCATCTGTTGTGATGTCAGCAGTCACAGCCTTGACTGCATGAAGGGAGGAGCCAGCTTACTCTGCCAGAATGGGGGCAATAATTATCTTTAAATATCTGGTCAGTAATACATCTAATAATGTACTAAATATAGCAGCTGGGGTTGGGGGAAGGTAATGGATACATGTACAGTTTTTTAGTTTTAAGGGTGGACATGACCTAAACTGTTATACCATGGCTCCTTCATCTTGGACCAGTCACATAAGCATCATGTAGGTGATAAAACATCATTTACATGTACTGTGTAAGTATATAATTTCATGCATTTTTTCTGTCATTATTCACTTTTTTTGTACAAACAGCCACAACCCCCTTCCAAGTCCTATCCATTACGTAGAGCAGTATTGTGCTGCTGTGTATTAATGTGATAGCTACCAGAAATACACTTGGCCTCTCCTCTTAATCTCCCAGAAAAAAACTGTCTGTGAGTATTTTCATTCTGCTTCCTAGCTACAGTACCTGATCTCATTCTCTCTGCAGCGTCAGTAATTTGGTTTCTACACAATCACTGTAATATAAACCAGGCACTTCTCTAGTACACAGATTAGAGTATACAATATCCTTTGTTTCTTAAAAGTGAATGAAAGCATTGAAACGTTGTTTAAATATGGAAACCCTGTTGCTTACTTTATTCTGTGGGTAAATTTCATTTAGTGAAGTTAGTGTTGAAAGAGAGATCCATGAACTGCTGGCAGATATATAATTTAGTACATTGTATTTACAGTATACTGTATGTTACTGTTTCTAGCATCCTCTTCATTGTTTTGTAAGTTTGCGACTTTTTGTCAATTGGCATTCCATGCTTAGTTGTGCTTCAGAATGTGAAGAATTGAGAATTTATATAAATAGGCGATAACTATTCCCATAAATGTCTTTTCAATATGTATTGTGCTTTTTTAAATAGGGGGCTTAATTGTTTCAGGCATACTGGGATTCTGCACTTAGTTCTTTCAGTGTTATATGCTAAAGACAATTGTGACTGGAGATCCATATACCCATTTTCAGGCTATACTGCATATTGGTCACATAACCTCTGGTTTTTTGATCACACAAGCAAGTTGCTTAATTGTACTTTGGTTGCTTGTAAAGGTATAAATAAGGGTGTACTATAGTTCTGGCATTGTAAGGTTTCAATGCAGAATTTTGGTTTTGACAGACAAAATTTCCCAATTATATATAATTTAGCTTTGTTCTCTTACCCTGCCAGCAGAACAAAACCCCAAATTTACCAGAGTGGACATCCCCTTTAACTGCTGTGCTATTAAGATTCTACTTTAAGGTTTACGTTTAATCCTTTTTCTTTGGTGTACCTTTCCCCCTTGCAACCCTAGCCGCATTGAATATTTGAAAAAAAAAAAGAAACTTAACAGACCGGGATCCCTTGGCTATATCAATAGTCTGCAGCTGCGTCTGTGATTGGCTGACTCTCAGGCAATCACAGACGCGGTACCTGGCCAAGCCCCTAATGCTACTCCATTCCCGGAATTTGCATTAGAGGCTGAAGCCGAGGGAACCCGGTCTGGTAAGTATGTTTCTGGGGACTTTTTTTTTACAAACACACAATGCAGTTATGGTTAGTAGGGGGGAAGCTACACTACAGCAATTTTTTATTTTAGGGTGGACATACCCTTTAAGTTCA
This sequence comes from Hymenochirus boettgeri, assembly GCA_019447015.1. NCBI lineage: Eukaryota > Metazoa > Chordata > Amphibia > Anura > Pipidae > Hymenochirus > Hymenochirus boettgeri. The sequence continues at coordinate 120,496,785 of CM033472.1, read as the reverse complement.
TTCCCCTTGTGTCATGTTTCCTAAAGTCATACTGGTCTTGGGTAATTTGAGATATTTATTGTATTCAATACATGCATCCTTTGCACATATAACATATTAAAGGAAAGCAGGCTAAAACACATTTTACTTCCGATAATAATGATGCACCACTTGCTTTTTAAGTGATTCCAATAGGAAGACCCAGTGAAAACACAGGGCAATCTTTTACTAGAGCAAGCAGCTACTTATTGTTTTTCCTATTTCCTTTAAGGACACAAAAGAAACCCACAAGTGGCATACCAGACCAGCAATCATAACTTTCAGGAAAAAGAATGCCATTAATCAGAGAAGAAACCAAGGGTGAGGACCTAGCATTATATAGGTCATCACATAGTACTTGAGTTCTTCTAATGGTGGTGAAGGTAGATTGGAACACTTTTGTTGTCCCTAAAAAACACAGAAAATACTGCCGCCCTGCCTGATGTTAGATTGATTTAATAATTAAAATATTGAATCCACCTCTCTTTACAAGGCAGTGGTAAGGCCTCATTTGGAATATGCGGTGCAGTTTTGAAATCCCATATACAAAAGAGACATCTTGGAAATGGAAGCAGTTCAGAGAAGGGCAACTAACATAAATTATGCAAGCAGATAAGACAAGTTAGGGCTGTTTACATTAGAAAAGCAACGTTTGCATGGGGATATGATTACTTTATATTTATATATTAATGGGCCATACAGTAAACTCTCTGGTGCATTGTTTACTAATTGGTCATCAGAGGACCCAGGATCATCCTTTAGGATTGGTAGAAAAGAAATTTCATCTTCAGCTTAGGAAAGGTTTCTTTACAGTGAGAACGGTGAAACTGTGGATGCAGGGATACTTTCCGATTGTCAGTTGGAGTCAGAAAGGACTTCCCCCCTCCCCCTTTTTTAGCAGTTTTTTTTTTTTTGCCTTCCTCTGGATCAACTGTTAGGTAGGGTTTAAAAGAAGAGCGAAAAGGTTGTACTTGATACAAGTCTTTATTTAACCTCCATTATTATGTACAGTATGTTACATAGTTACTAACATCTATTTAGTGTATAGCAAGCATAATTCTTAGGCCATAAGTCATATGCCAGATTAGTTGCCAGACACTCAGACAATACCAGGGTGCTATGCAATGGTTGCTTACTGCAGTGGCTATAATACTTGTTACTGATCATCATGGACACTGGTGACTTTTGTATGTGAGCTTAAACAGTATTAATGTTTAATAAGATTCTAGAATCATTTTAGTTTTTATATAGTCAAATTTTGTATAACATATCAAAGTTGAAATATAAAGCCAAACGTTTGGAAAACAATATATCCTTTTTGTGTGTGTTGTTTTTTTTTTTGTTTTTTTTTTGGTGCAGTAAAACAATAAACCGTTTCAAACGAAAAAGTTATTATTTCTGAGCAAAGTTTATACCCCTGTTAAGTACTTCCTGTGGTCTAGTAAAAACCTCCTAAATGTTGACTTACAATATCCCTAAATTCATTCATACAACCAAATCGTTAAGCAGACTGAGTCATTTCCGATCTTTAATTCCTGCTCATGGAAAGAATAGAAACTCTTTAAAATGAGGTAATTCACATTGTAGATTTTTCTTGGCAACCTTTCTTTTCCTAGAGGTGGCAGTATAGGAAAAATAGTGCCGCCACCTCTTCTCCCCCCCAAGCCCCCCACCTCCCGGCCTACACTACATTGAAACCCCCTGCAAACACTCCTTGAAGATTAGGAATTTTATTACAAAACAGATGGACATACGTTGCACTTTTTTTTTTTTTTTAACTCTATCCTTTATCCTCCCTCTGACTGTGATTAGTAGCAATGAAAAGCTACGGCTCCTAGAAACTGCTGATAAAATTGTGAAAAAGTGGCAGGCTGGCACAGTCTTGTGTTATCCGAGGTTAGAAGTAAACGAATGGGCTGCGCCAGTTCCTTTTTAGTCCTTACCAAGATAATTGAGGATCATAATGGTGGAAAAGGACTGCAGTCATCATTCGCTTGCCTGTCAGGTATCTGTACTCATCTTCATGTCATCCGTCACCATTGAACCAATCTGTCATCTTTCCACAGCCCTCAGCGCCGCTCCTTCTCATCGTGTTCATTATCTCCAGCTCAGACCAATCCCCCCTCCCCCAATCCCTGTAAATGCATCTTTGTGCGGCTCTCAGTCTTCTGATTATGAATCGATGATCATGTGGTGTAAGAGAGATAGATGGCTTTTAGTTCCATCTTGTCTTCTCTAATTGTAAAATATTAGTTACATTAGACTGTGCCTTTTGATTAATGGAACTTATTTGGAGTGGCCTCTCCCAGCCCTCCCCCTTCCAAAGTCCTCCACTGACTTTTGAGAATTGAGTGATTTCACTTAAAGCAGACAAATAGGCCCTTCAGCTTGAAGGTAGGTAAGCTATAATCTTGCAAGCAAAGAATGCTCACGGAGACAGAATTGTGGATTCTATATAAAGGATTTTTACTCTGCCAATGAAATCCAGTCCATCTGGGGGAATGAGTGCCCCGAGTTACGCTGTGTTACTGTATCTAATTAATTTGGGTGCCAGGCTCGCAAACATGCAAAGTGAAAACAAATCAGTTTTGCATGTCTCTAAGGCACCTCCTTTAAATGAAAATTCTGCATTACAGATCAAAACTGAGCACAACTAAGCATAAAGACAGTGACAGAGAAATGTTAAGCTTTATGTCCTGTGTTTGATAATATTACATGGTACTGTAGCAAGTGTTGTGCTGTTAGCTAAGTGGTTAGCAACTGGATGTGATCATTGGGAATTAGACAGTGTTTTTTAAACTTTTCCAACTACATTTCTCTTGTGGCATAGCACACCTATGAACTTAATGATGAACTTCATATTAATAATAATAATTATTATTATTGTTATTATTATTATTATGGATTTATATAGTGCCAACATCTTCCATGGTGCTTTATAATTACATTTATACATATGAGAAAATAATCCATGTTACATACATGTAGAGTGCATATAATAGAAGCTCATGCAGCACTCAGAGTGTGATAAAGTGATGAATTAATTTACAGCAACATAGTGATACAATAGGAAAGAGGGCCCTGCCAAAATGTCTAGATTTTTAATTGCTCATATTTTATATAGGTTACAGTGTATATTATGAGTGCCATCAATGTAGTGTAAGGTTAAAGTATAGTGACTACACTGAAATGTAATTACATTATATATATTTCTATATATTGGTCACTACAGCTCTCATCTGGCTCTCTGAAGGCACACCAATAAACCTCAACAAGCAGTTTACCCCAACTAAGCATACCAGTGTGCTCCAACACACAGCTTGAGTGCCCTGGATTAAAGAGCAATGTTTTACCACCAAAGAACCTTTTTGATTGCGCAAGGTTTTTGCAATTGTAAAAATCACTGTTCAAACTTCTTATCTGCATTTCCTTTGCTGTTTATGAACTACATTTCCCAGAGCTCCATGGGAGGATGTCTTTCCTTAGAGGCTGTGATATGTAGAAGGGCAAATAGCATACTAGCTCCAAACGTCCCACTAAAATATGAAATAGTTTTTAAATAGGTAAACTTGTGGGTAGAATATTATTACCATTTATTACTTTACTGCATATTTTAAAAACAGACTTTTTGAACTCTCAGAAATAATTTCTTCTTACTCTAGCACATGATTTCTGTTTTATATTGTACCCTAGGTACCTAGAGAAAAACACTGACCAGGGTATATTGCAAGGGCAAAATGTAGGAATGGGCTATCCTGCTCTCAAGGGGACACTGGAAGATACTTTTGCAATTATTGTCAACCCTACCATTACAATTAAAAAAATAACTGACACTGGTAACTATAACCATTGTCTTTCTCATTTTAAACTGTTGTCTAGATTTAGGTTGGACAGACCTGTTTTTAGAAACCTGTCCTGGAACTCTGTGCTAAGACAAACCAGGGGCATTTCCTGGGCAGTTCAGAGTGAGTTTTGTGTAGACTAGTGCAGGGTGCCAGCAGGCTTTGGTAACTGTTTTTCAAAGTTTATTATTTTTTATTTCTGACAAAGGCATAACATCACATTAAGAAATAATAAGAAACTTTACAATGTATATTAAAATTTACTAACACAAAAACAAGATGTTACTTTGATTCAATTTCACTAATGAAAAGCATCAAAGGCATGAAAAGGGAAGGGGGGGTCTGAAAATTTGAAACTTCTGTGAGTTTAGATTATTTGTTTTATGTTCCTCCTGGTGGCCTAAAAAAGAGCCTAAAAACGAAACAAAACTTTTCATTGACTCTGAATCTAGTAAGTATTAAATGTTATAAAACTATTCCAAACATTGACTGGACAGAATGCTATGACCAAGTTGGTACAATTATGAAAAACGATCTTATTAAAACTAACATGGACATAGAATGCTTGCTATTGTTATGTCTATTAGAACAAATCAGTTCTAGAACTGATTATCTTTCCACTATTCAGATGACTTTTCATAGAAGGGAAACTACTCCAGAGCACAATTACCCAAACCTGTCTCTGGCCCAGTAAACTTCAAGGGGCCCAGCACTGCCCCTTTGATCCCTGATCTGACTCCTAGCTGCTCCTGGAAAGAATGTAAGGCTAGATAAAATAGACAAATGACAATATTAAATTATTACAAAAATACAAATAAAAAATAAAATCATTTTATTCCATGCAGGTTGCTAATGTTTTGCTTAACTGCTATAATTCTAACTCAGTAAACTCTCTTGCATATACAACAAGAGAAAAATAGTATTTTGCTAATAGACTTAGTGATGTGATGTAATTTGGATATTTTTCATTGCATCGCCCCCTGGCATAAAGGAATGATTGCAATATTTTGCATCTGGTGCAGTTATCTTGTAAATCCTTAGCAAAGGTGAGCACATTTTTCTTCTAGCAATATCCAAGTGCTGAACATTCTGAATCTTCTCATAAAAAGTTATAAACTGCAATTATAAACATTGTTATAAAAGGTTTTCAAAAGAGAGTTTAAAGGGCATGTCCACCCTTATACATTTTTTTTGTCATATTGTAATATGCCTTCCCCCAGCCCCAACCGCTATAAGATAAATTTAAGAAAGTGTCCCGATGTTTACTTACCTTCCCTCTCTCCTCCGACGCCCGGCCCGGCCTTCTGATTTCAAGCAGGGGGCGGGACCGGCAGCCAATCACGGAAGCGGCTGCTGGCTTCTCAGAATGCCGGGGGAGAGAGGGAAGGTAAGTAGAGTTCGGGGGTCTTTCTTAAAATTATTTTTTAGCGTTTGGGGCTGGGGGAAGATATACTAATATATAGGCAAGGGGTTTATGGTAGGGGGAGGGATCGCAAAATGGGAGGGAGAGGGAGGGGGAGAAGGGCTGCAGTACGCATGCCAAACTTCTCCCGGAGGCCAGATAGGAGGCAGAGTCCTATATGGACTCTGCTATCCTCCTGGTGGGCAGTTTTTGGGACTTTGGGGGGGGACTACAGGAGAACCTTATGGAGCTGGGATGTGAGGTAAGGATTTATTACACTACATGTGGGGCCATAGTGGGGGGGGGATTATAGTTTTGGGGGTGGACATGCCCTTTAAATGAGAACTAACCTTATTTTTTTCTTCCCCTAACGTGAAAGTTTTTCTCCCTAGAAAACCTATATTGTACGTTGAAAGATTCTTCTCTAGTAAGTTGCATTTAGTATATGTGACTAAAAAGGCTTCCATCCATGTTATTGAGATTAGAACTCATATCAGAGTCTTTTTTATACTGATGTCTCCACACTAATATGAAAGTACCTAATAAGACTTTGAAAGCTGCATGTTACCTTGTAGTTTATTTACCAGTCAGTGTGAATTCCATACAACATTCCTGGGGCAAGACAAAATAGTCAGATTATTTTAGGGCTAGGCAATTTGATCACATTTTATAAAGTGCACATTAGTGTGGCCCAAATATGATTGTTACACTAGTGCACTGCACATGTGATCCATTAATCAGCACGTGCGATCGACAATTTTTGTGCGAATGCAGCACACGTGCACTAACACACAGAAAATGTTTTTTGCATGCGTGTTCTGGACTGATCCGACACGCTCTATGGCCTTACTGACATTTTTTTATTCTGTTCCTAGCTGAACTGTGTTCTTGCATCTGCAGTGGAAGCCTTAACAATACAAACACATGTTTTAGAAACAAACAGCCCAAGATGTCACATGTTCAAATTCCCAGAATTTTATGGGGATATTGGTATAAAGCTTTGCTTTTAGCAGGTTCAATTCCCCATACTTCTTTTACTGAAATGATTATGTTCTGTTTTCTTACATCCTTACTAGCTAAAAAACAAACTGCAAAGACTACTTTTTTGGTAGGATTATATCATAGGGAGCGATAACTTTTCACGGGCAAGTTTCCCACCGTTTTCGCCAAAATCAATATTAACTCGATATATAAAAGGGCAAAACCCGGCTGCAAAAAAGTTAACACCTCATTAACATCAACACGGGTGGTCGCATTTGCCAGAGGGATGCATCCACCCTGCCCTCACCCCCCGCGAAGGAGACCACCCACTGTACAACCCCTTCCCAGAAGCCCCTCCCAGCCCCCTGCCCATATGCAATGTTACCAGCATCTTGATCCGAAGTCTTCGTTCTTCACAGCCAGCAACACCAACACTGCTGAGTTGCCAATGCAAGGCAAGCTCACTGCGGCCGATGTTGCTGGCCTCTTTTATATAGGTTTTATATAGGTGTGCAGAAAGTCTAATCCAATTCTGATTGGTCAATTTTTCGATGCTTGAGATCACATGGTTATACAGTACCCAATTATTTCCAAGGGCCGCAATGGCACTTATAATTGCTGGGGAAGGGGGGTCCTGGTTCAAGCTGCGGGACCCCTTAAACCTGAAACGGCACTTTTCAGTGCTCCCGCTGGAGCGTATGGGGTAGGGGGCTGAGAGGAGCTGCTGGGAAAGGGTTGTGCGGTGAGTGGTCTCCGCCGCCAGAGCAGGATTATCCACAAGGCAACCCTAGGCACCTGCCTAGGGCCCAGCTTCAGAAGCAGTAACAAAATGACAGTCTACACAATATATGTAGCAAAAAAGGGGGCCCTAAATAATGGCCCTGCCTTGGGCCCTATATGATCTTAATCCATCTTTGTCCGCCACGGGGGCGAGGGCGGGGTGGGCGTACGCTACTGCCCTCACCATGGGGGGGCTAGGGAGGGGTGGGTTTACATCCTTTCCCAGCAGCCCCTACTAGCCCCCTGCTCCGTACATCGGGAGCTCTGTTCACTGCATTGCGCTAAGTACAGTATCGTGGCGAAGAGAGCTCAAATTGACGCCGCACATCGAAGCGGTAATACCGCCTCGATGGAAGTGGCCTTTATAAATATGGCAGTTATAACAATTTTACCATGCTGATGTGTCGCGGTAATATTTCAGTGGTAATAACGGCCATTTATAAATGCTGGATCATTTAAATATACACAAAGACTGCATTGAAATGCCTGTTCTGTGTCAGGGAGAGGGAGGATCTCTTATTTTAGGAAGCAAGGCTGCAACTTCCTTTTCTGATCTGTTGAGCACCAAAAAGCATGTATAGCTAAGGTGGATTATGGGAGTTGACCTCTAGTACCCAGAAGTTAATTTCATAAATCACCCAGCAGCCACAGCAAAGGGAGAAGTGAGACACAGCTTGTTGTATGTTTGTGAATGTGCTCTGTCTATTGGGACAATGTTGTCTGGAGAATTTAGTTCTCATTTAAAGGCTTCATATGTAATTGGAAATGAATATAAAGCAGTAATACAGCATCCTAGATTTTACTGTTGAATTTGTAGTGGTGGAGGGGACAGAGCTGCAAAAGAGTCTAAATTATGTTCTTTCCTCATTTCATTTTCTATTACGGTATATTTATCTATTGTATTCGGTTAGATGATACCATGACCTGGATGAATGAGAACCTTCACAGGCATAATAGAAAGGTTAGCTTACAGTTAGTTTTGTCCTTTATCAACATTGTAAAGAACTTTTCTCTGCTCCCTGATATTACCGCAATCTGTTAAGACCCCCCATACACACGTGACAACTAGTGAGAAACTAGATTCATATATCCCTAATACCTTCAGCCCTGTTTCTGTGAAACACAAAAACACCCACAGACCTAATTAGTAATGTTAAATGCACTTTAAAACTTTGTATGCTACTAAAACAGAAGTGTGAATTTAAAAAACTGACCAAATCACTGTATGATTATGTAAAACAGCGTAGAGTACACGTGGGATTTTAAACTTAGAAGATAATTCTTGTTTTTATTTTCCCACATAGATAGATGCTTTTTTTGGAAAAAGAAAATGTTCCAGAATGATTTTTATCTCCAAAGCCACATCAATAGCTAAATAAGTGCACCAGGCGCTCTCCTGAATAGATGCCTGTCAAGTGCCCTTGTTGGCTGCCTGCTAATGTCACATACCTGATGTCTGTGACTGACAGTTTTTCGTGGAGAAATGTAGACATCTGGGGACTGTGGAGTGAAGGCAAATGGTGCTGCCATTCAAGGGATATTTAAAAACATTTGATTGCAACCATGCTCAGAGTCATATTTCGCTTACAATTCTTAAAATCTGCCATACTCTGATAAAACCTTAACTGCGTTCCTGCGTACAGGAACATTTTACTTAAAGCAAAACAAGTTGATTTATGTATACCCTATCTGCTGCACCATTTGGTTCCCACCCCTGGGTAATCAGTAAATTTGGGGTAAACTTTACCCAAATGTTTCACCTACTGTAACCCCTCAATGGGAAGGTTTCTCAACCTATGGGAAGATGCACTGTGTAAGGAGTGTTCCCACCTATTGGAAGACTATATATCAGCTCGCTGACCAAGTAGAGGATACAAGGTGGGAGTTTGGGGTAAGAATTCTCTTGATCTACTGAATTGTTATATGTGGAAACCTAAGATTTTAGGACCTCTGTCTGGGTACAGTTCCCTTTTAAAGCACATGTAAACTGGGGCAAATCATTTTTTAACTAATCACACGGTAATTAGGATTAATTACCTCCAATCCTAAATCTGCTTCCCCCCCCTCTCTGACCTTCCTATCCCTCGTTTTTTAGCTCTGGGAGTTTCAGTTTTTAAAGAGGGCGGGGCACAGCAAGAACTCTCAATCACCCAACCCCTCCGCCTGGCACACTACATGTAGAAACACTGTATATATACAGTGTATAGGTTTCTCTGTGCTCTTTCTTTGCAGATAACATCCAATCCTGCAATTAGCTGCTGTCCGTGTTACATAAAGTATTGTACCTAAAGAATTCAATTACCAAAAGAATTCAAGCAGTTATTACAGCTCCCAGTGCTGCTTACTTTCCCATAGCAAATCAGTTTTTCACTATAAAACAAAATCACTGGGTGAATGCTTTTGGCTGTAGCAGGGCACAGATCGTCTCCACTGCACATGCTCCACACTCTAGCTGTGCCTCAGTTTTAGGAGGGGGTGGATACATAGAGAGGAGACCTGCATACTAACTAGGAGTGAGATGAACAGGTCATGAGGAGATCTAGTGATAGGGAGCACTGAAAGCAAAAAGTGATTAAGTTCCCGACAGCACTAAAAATATAGAAAAGGATAAAGGCAAGTAATTTTTTTCAGTTTAGTGTCCCAATAAGCATCCATGAATTGTCAATAAGTACAACATACTTTATTTAATGATGACTATAAACCACTTTATGAGTTTAAACCAAATTTTCTTTTTTTCTAACAAGCAGATCTCACAGTACTTGTTAAAAAGTTCTAACTTCCACTAACATGAAACAGGGTTTTGTAATGTTTACACCTGCAATATTCTGTGACAGCAGGACAAAATCTTAGAGGATAAAGAAATGAGTCCTTATAAGTGAAACACTGATCATGCTTAATACAATTTTATGAAATCACTAAAAAAAGTTATTTTTGTGTCTTTTGAAGTTTTCTATATCCCATTTTTTTGGAAAGGAGCAACTTGATTTTCCCAGTAGCTCTGTCAATTTCAGATCATAGAAATGACTAAATATGTTCACTCGGTTGTCTGTATATTTCAATTTGTGGATATCACCAGTAAAGCAGAAATTAATGACTCAGAATGAGAGGAGTTGTCAATCACCGGAAGCTTGGATATCACTGCCATAAAAGGAACTCATAAAATGATGGATGGTTTTGTGACTGAGACAGTCATCACTAATTGGCTGTTTCTGCAGCAACTGGCTGAATGAATTAAATAAACACATTAAAAATGTCTTTCTAATGCTACCTTCTTGGCTTGGGACTGGGTTGGGGGTCAAGTGGACATGGAGAGTTGTATAGTTTGCCTAGAGGAATCGCAGTAATTATGGGAAAGCCTGGAGATGTTCTGAAATTGGGAATGTAAGCAGATGAATAATAATTAAAAACATCTTAAAGGACAACGGTACCTGGCATCGTGACTGCAGAAATTGAGGACCTAAACCCTGAGGTTTACCTTGAATTACTCTTAATCTTTAATTGAATGTCCCAATTGCCTCCTAGCACAGGAGGCAGAGAAGCTCACTTCTTGCAGACCATGTCTTTTCATTGGTTAGGCCCCTAGAAAAAGACTTGTGATTGGGACATTGGGATTAGGATTAAAGGCAAACCCGGGTGAGGACCTAGTGGTTAAAATATTTTGTCTGAAGAAGGTACTCTGTTACTGAAACGTCACTTTGATGTACCTGTGTATGATGTAATAAAATACACAGGACTTCTCAAGTCTGGTGTGCGTGGCTTTAATACATTTTCTACATTTGTGACTACCTTGCCTCAGTCGGCCACTTAGCACCCAGCATGCTATCTACTTAATTTAACTAGGTGTGTGCAGGATTACTCTCTTGGATTACATTACCTAGTGGTTTAGGTAAATGTTTGAATGGGCAATGACTACTTAGTTGCTTTTATTTGCATAAATACACCAGGCATCAAGTTCATCCTTGAAAATAAATATAAACAGGGAGATTCAATAAAAGTTCTTATTGTTTAAAATGGTTATTTTGCCCCAACCAATCAGATCTTATTTAATATTTGAAAGATAACATCTGATTGGTTGGGGCAAAATTAGAACCACTTTTAACGATAAGAACTTTTTGGAATCTCCCTGATAGTTTATTTCCTGAGAAATGGAAATTGTTTTAAATCACTCTCTATACTTTTCCCTCTGGACCAGTGATGCCCAACCTGCGGCCCAAATATTCAGCTCTGTTAAAAACTGCAGGTACCATCAGACTATGTCAGATGAACAGAACAGTTAAAAATCACTTATCTAAAACTCCCCCTATCTCTTCAGGAAAGATTTGAAACTTTATTGCAAATGCAGGGTAAACAGATGACAGCCCTGAGACTGTGATCCCTGCCCCTCCTCCCTTTGCTTTCAGTTTGAAATGAATGAACTTTGAGAGAGACTTGCTGTGTCTCTCCAGCCCTTTGGTTTCGAATCTGCTGGCCTGGTCCTTCCCTGAGTACCCTCCCCCGATCGTTAATTAATTTACATCTTTCCCGCGGCAATCTAACACGGCCCTCTGATTGCATGAAACTGCAAGCAAGGGGCCTTGACCGGCAGCCACGTACGTGATTGGCTGAGAGGCAGCTAATCACGGACACAGCATCTGGCAGTTCAGAACGCCGGGGGAAAGAGGCAAATTAAGTACAGTCCGGGTGAGATTTTTGTCAAACTACTACTGTATAGCGGGGCTGAGGGAGGGAGCCCTATACTACAGAAAATGGTAATTACACTAGGGCCAGAGGAAAGCTAACAGGTATTGGGACGGAGGGAAGTGGGGGGGCTGCTCTGAGCAAGCCAGAAACCTCTGAGAGGACTCCTCAGAGGCGGAAAAATTTCCTTCCCTGCAAGGCTCCTGGTGGTCACTTTCTACAACTTTGTGCAGACATCACAAGAGAACCATTTGGAGCAGGGATGTAAGGTAAGGATATTTACACACTACACAGTGGGGCCAGCTGTGGGGGAGAATTTGGTTTTGGGGGTGGACATTCTTTATCTACTTTATATTAAGAGACACAGTGAAGGCAGAGCTGGAAAGAAAGACAGGGAACACAACGCAACAGCTTTGCCATATGTGAAAGTGTGTGTTTTAGTTGTGTTTGTTTAGGTATTTAAGCTGGGTGATTAGATGTGTGTTGTGTGTGTAATGAGCTTTCATGGGCTGTAAAAAAAAAAAGCCCTGGAAGATGTAGGCACATACATAAATACAATGCTGGCAGCCGGAAGGGCTTAAAGGGATCTCCACTCCCCCAGCACTCTGCTCCTGGCTCTCTGCTTGCCGGAAGCAGCAGAGAGGGGCTGGACTGAAAGCCATGTTTGTGATTGGCTGAGAGGCAGCCAATCACAAACCCAGCTGACGACTTTGCAGACTGCAGAGAGAATGAAGGAGCATAAGTATATTCCTTCTGCTTATTTTACAAAACTAACATTGCGTTTGGGGATGGTCTGGTGTACTACATGCTAGGGGATGAGGCAGTCATAAGGGAATCAGGAGGTAGGGAGGAAGGGAGGGCTCCCCTCTTGTTCCATCCCTGCATTCCACTGCTTCTTGTGCAGTAGAGGAGGCTGGACCAACAGGCTTGGGTGGATTGGGGCAGGGCGCCCCCACTATTGCGGCCCCCAGCATGGCCTGAGTTAGGCACCCCTGCTCTGGACAAATGGCTTGCAAAATAAGAAGCTCTGTGCCTTTGTACAGAGGTAGAAATTACAGAAATGACTTGACTCACTGGTACAATACACAGAGCCAGATCACAGAAAGTAAACATGGTGGCTACATTTTGAGCTACTGTGTCAGATGTTTGGGTTGTACCAATGTGTGTGTGTGATTTATGTCACTGTTAATACTTACACTGCATAATGAAATATTTGTTACTTATCAATATCAACATAGTGTTGGAAGCCCAAAATGTGTTTATACCCTTTGGTGTATAAATATAACAGTTTGGAAACAGAATACTGTTTGGAATACTAGTGTTTTTTCACAAGCACGAAATAAAATGGATTTCATTAACAAATGACTGACAGATGCAAAGTTCCTGATTTTCTTAGTTTTGACATTCTTGATAAGACAATCTGTTTAACTGACATTAGTAAGAATGTCCGGAATGATTATATCATGTGAAAGTGCAGCTTTAATATTTTAATAAAAATATTAGAAGCTACCGTAATATTGTGTAACTAAATGAATATAATATACAGTCTAAGCTTCAGCTTAATTTCTTCAGTTTGCAAAAAAACCCCAAAAAACAGAAGGGTTAATTTATTTGTTTTTTTAGTAGGAACTACTATTTGTCAGTGTACCTGTTGAGTAAAACTCACAGGTACGCTAACTGCATTTGTGTTTTAAGTTTGTTTTTAAAATGGTAACAGAATTTACTCATCAATCCTGAATCACTGCCTTAGGCTATGTCCACAATACAATGCACAGTAACATGCGTGAAAAGCTTGATTGCAATTCTGTTTGTTTCACACACACTGTGCATTTGTGCTGCGATTCTCCAAATATTCGGAGCACATGCATTCATAAAACGTGCAAGTATCACGCCAGTGTAGCCTAGCCTTTATTTTCTGTAAATGAACCTGAGTGTTTTACTAGCCCTTTTGCTGAACGGAATGGAATGGTAATGTACCCTCCCCCCACTTTGATTTGGCAGAAAATAGGAGGCGCTTCTGCCCCAGATGATGTCAGCCTCCAGACCTCATCAACATTCCGAGGTTTTGGTTTAGTACATAGTTGAAGCTACTGTATTTAGAGATGAAGGGTGTGATTGTATACTTAAAATCACTTTTTATTTAAAGGAGAACTAAACTTAATTATTTAAAATCCTAATAAAAGCTATTCTTCCTAGAACACCTATACATTGTTAGATTTTTCTTTAGTAATCTGTAGTAGTTGCATTTAGTATATGCAAATAAAATATTCTGTAACTATAACTTACAGACCATGTAGTCTTCAAAGAGCCACACCCCTGACTCCAGTATTCACTGTCTCTATAATTCAGTATTTTCTATACTGATGTTTCCACACCAATATAGAAGTCCCTGATAAGACTTTAAAAGCTGCTTGTTACCCTGCATTTTATTTACCAACTAGCGGGAATTGCATACAGCCTTCTTGTGAAAACAGTCAGCTCATTTTACTGACTTTTTAATTCTGTTCCCAGCAAAAAATGAAGCTTCTAAAGTTCTTTGCATTTGCTGTAGTGGCTCATCTGTTAAAGTACTTGTTTTAGAAACACACAGGCCACAAAGTCACAGGTGCAAAAAATTTTTTTAATTATGTTCCTAGCAAAATATAAAAACTCTATATGTAACTGTGCCCCACCTGGTATGTTTGGTGGGTTAGGGGTAAACACTCTACTTTTAGCAAGACATACAGTAGTACATGAGGTTGCCTTTTAATATTCTGTTTCTTAAAGGACAATTATACTCACCTTCCCTCCGCTCCTCTTCTGTGTTCATTAGCTTTTACCCAGGGTGAGGACCTGAACTGGCTGTTCCTCACCCCTGGTCACGTAACTTTACGTGAACCCAGGGGTGAGGAACAGCCGGTTCAGGTCCTCACCCTGGGTAAAAGCTAATGAACACAGAAGAGGAGCGGAGGGAAGGGGAGTATAATTGTCCTTTAAATCCATGGTAGTTAAGAAATACTAAGCTAACTAAGATTACTTTTCTTTTATGTATGAAAAGGAAAAGTATTATATCATTGTTCGAACAGGAGCATTGAAACGGAAATCCTTGTTCTGTGTCAGGGATATATGATTGCCTGTCAGCTTCTTGGTAGCAACTTCCTTTCTTTGACCTGTTGAACACTACAGAGCATGTGAAGAGTAAAGAGTACATTTTGCTAGGTTAAACCCAGCTAAGGGGGTTTATAGACGTTGCCCTCTAGTACCCACAGTTTAATTTCATAAATCACCCAACAGCCTTAGGCAAGATAGAGGTAAGACACCGCTTGTTTTATGTTTCTGAATGTGCTCTGTCTATTGGGACAGTGTTGTCTGGAGACTTTAGTTCCCTTTAAAGCAAAATATAATTACCTTACCTACATTACAGAGAGGAGAATTATTAACTTCTACATTCAACATTCAGTTCAACATCAACATAATGTTATTGCTTTGTAGATGTGAAAACCCCAAAAACTTAAATATCTTTTCACCTTAAATGTGATGTTCTATGGATTTTAAATGAAAATAGACTTACTGATGTAACTAAAATAGCAGATTACAGCCTTAATCGCAGAGGAGTAGAAAGGGGTGACATGGCTTTGTTTCTCATATCTCAGGTGTGAAGCAAACTTTCTGGTAACATTGGCACTAAATCTGTCTCGTAAAATCCCCACATTCCTGCACAGTCATTGAGAAACACCTCCAACAGTAGCAATAAATTTACTTGAGATTTGTAAAACATTAAAGGACATCAAAAAGGTTCCTGTTCTCAAACTACTGCTCTATTTAAGGAGCACTATAATTTGGTTGGGCTGCATGCTGAATAATTTGTAAGCATTCAGAACATGCAGGTTATTGTTTGCGGACAGATGGCACATCCCGTTTTTATTGCTTGTTCCTTCTGTGGTTTTTCATATGTAGACTGATGTGCATTTAGAAGTCTTTGTTTCTCTGCTAAAATTTCCTAATAAAATCAGACAATCAAGCAGAGAAGCTTTAGAAAACAGAATTTTACTATACTTTAAAAATGTTAATGTTTGTATCAGTTCTAGTCATGTGTTTATTAAAAATATGTTTATTAGAAATACTGGGTCAGATTATTATATATTATCTGTCTATCCGTCCGTCCGTCCATCTATCTATATTTCCATCTATTTATTCATCGCCATCCACCCATGTTTATCTATCTTTTTTAAGCTTATATTTGTTTCTAGCTTGATTTGACAATAACATTTGGCAATCTAGGAACAGCAGTCAGGTCAACATAGATTATTCTAGCACAGACAGTGTACCTAATCAGGTGCCTGCCAGCAACGGTTGACTGAATAGTTCTCATAGGTATAATAGTGCTGCTATGCATGCTGGTTGTACTCATGTACAGCAAACATTGTAGCACTGTAAAAAATCTTCATTAACTGAACTCTGCTATTGCTGGTCAGGAAGTGACAATCATTTATATTTGACCTTAAACCAAGATTATCTGCAATTTTCAGTCTGAGATGTTGGTCTCTGGGATATTTCCTTTCCAGCTTTAATCCAATTAGTTACTAATTGCATTACTATTTGTAATATTATGTGCCACTCAGGAGGTATACAGTACCCAGGGACAAACATACTGTACATTTTCAGGTGTAAGCTACACAATAGAAAAGACTTATTTTACAATTTTTAAAATTTGTGCTTCCCAATTGTTGTCTCAAATACACAAGAAGTAAAATTGCATAGAACTATATCATCTGCTGTATATTGTCAGAAAACAAAAAATAAATTAACCCTATTTTTAGAGTATGGATCTTCACTGATGCAGTGATCTTGTGAAATGTGGCTTTTCCATCTATTCAACGCCTAGTATACACCCAGCATGCATTGCTGGAAGTGTAATTTGTAGCTGAAGATTGGCAGGGTTCACAAAGTCTTGTAGAGCACTGACGGATTTCATGCTTTTGTGACAGTCATCGCCATAAATAAACATTCCAGTGTCTCTAGCTGTCCATAAATGATTTTCGGTAGCATTAATGTTTGACAGATGTGGACGCTCCTTTTAGTGTTTCCTACCAAAATCAGTGTGCACAAGACACAGCATTTTCTTAAAGCATATACTTCTATTTCAGCAGGTTTTAGCTGCCTTAGGCAGGGTTCATCCCTAATAGAATGTGTACCCCTGAATTTATGTAAATTAGGATAATTAGGACAATTAAATCTGCAAAAGTTTGTCCATGTTATTAATTTGCAGCAACCAATAAGGTGTAAGTTTTTTCGTGGGTTACTGCAGGTTGCTAACATTTGATTGGATGCTGCAAATTAATAGGCAAACTTTTGCACCTTTTATTGCATCAGCCCCTAAATGGATCCCAACTCTAAAAAGTTATCAGAAATCATTGAGGACTCAAAAGTCAAAACACAAATCTGTGGACTATATGGATAGTGAACTACACACTGATTTCTAATATCTTAAAACTGGATTGTTGGATATATTAGTCCTTATGTAAAGACACCCTATATCTACTATATAAAGTAGAAATCTTGTGAGTATGTATGAATGTATGTATGTATGTATGTATGTATGTTGTCAACTTACAGCCACACCCTTGAATGTATCTACATACCGAGAACCAAAAGAAACCTGAGGCTGATTGCACGGCAGTATTTAAATACTTACATGTGGGTGAGATTCACCCTGAGCCATGCAGCCTCTGGTAAATCCAATACGGGAGATTTGTGGCTCTGGGTGAATCTCCCTGAAAGAGTGCACTTCAGTGACACAACACTGTGTAATGTTCGGCTACAGCAACTCAGAAAGATGCGAACGGAGGCAGATAAAAGGAGGGAGCCCATGACAATGCTGGACGGGAAGGAAAGATAGCAAGGGGGCGGGAGAAGAACAGAAAGAGGTAGTAGAAGTGGATTGGGTAAGGGAAAAGAAAAAGGGAGTGTCTAGGGAAACAGCAAGCACCATTTTGTTAGGTCAGGGAGTGGAACCCCACCCTCCTTCCCTAAAGTATCCGGTGGAGAACCGAGGTAAGCTAGTTTTCACTAGAGATGGCCGAAACTGCTAAAATCCGTTTCGCCTGCAGATTTTTGAAAAAATTCGGAAAATCTGCGTAAAAACACATTAAAGTCAATGGGAGAAAAACATCTGCACAGATCTGCCTAAATATAAGATAAAACAGCAATGGTAACTTACTGTAAATGGCTGTGGGACCTGGGAAATGGTCTGGGGAACACGTACATATACCCAGAACTAAAAAAAAAATAACTTTCCTCACAATCGCACTTTTTTTTGAGCTTCAGCATTCTATTTTCGAGTTGCGTTCAATATTTTTTGAAAATGTTTGCATTTTCTAGGAATTTTCGAGTTTTCAAGGATTTTTCGAAAATTTTGTAAAAAATGATACAGTAACTAACTGTAAATGGCTCTGGGACCTCAAAAATGGTCTGGGGAACAGACCAATCTGATTGTAACCAATTCTGATTGAAAAAGAATCTTATTAAGTTGGTATACTAATCAGATTTCTGAAATAATTTTAATGTATCCAATCAGAATTGCTTACAAATAAAGGTGAAGTTTTAAAACCCTTAGGTTTGAAGCCCGTTATTTGCAGTGTATATGTTTTTAAGGACTATGGCACCATGCTGAAAGGCCGCTGATGGGGAGCTCCGCTAATGGAGGGGGTAGGTGAATGCTCCCCTTAGTCTATTTTCCCTATAGGTTATGGAGTGCATAAGTCAGGGAACATCAATTTGAACGTTCAATAATTATCGAAAATTCAATAATCATTAGTTCGGAAGTTCAAAATCCAGAATAGTTTGGGTATATTCAAACTGTTAAAGCTCAGGTTCAAGTTTGGGTCTAGTCCATCTCTAGTCATGAACTAGTCATGAACCAATACAGGAGTGGTTAACAACAAGTGCTAATCCACCACACTAAAATTCACACACAGAAAGCTCACTAAACTCACTTTAACACACTGACAAAGTGGCACCTGTCTAGCTGCCTTTTATACTCAGGGGGTTGGCACGGGTAAAAATAGCTGCCAGTATTTGATATATGAAAATCTTCAAAAATTTTCAAACGTGGGTTCGGAAAATCCGGAAAGCCATTTCCCGGAAAATCTGCGAGTTCCGTGGATTCGCAGATTTTGGAGATCTGCCGTGGAACCAGCTTCGGTTCTGCAAACCAGTCCATTGCTGTCCATCCGGTGGTTGGTATATCAATCAGATTCTTTCTAAAAATTCTGATTGTAACTATTCAGAATTGGTTACAATCAGATTCTTTTAGAAAGTTCCCCAGACCATTTCCCAAGGCCTGTTACTGTATCATTTTTGCTAAATTTTTGAAAATTCTTTACAAATTCGAATTTTCTAGAATATTCAGAATTTTTTGAAATTTCGAAATTTCCAGGTTTTTCAAAAATTTTCGAACGCAGTTCGGAAAAATTTGTAAAGCAGAATTCCGGAAAATCGGTTTTGGATCCGCGAACTGGACAATCTCTAGTTGTCACATACAATGGCCTCGTTAGAAAATTTATCACAGCAACGACATGGCGGCTGCTGGCTAAAAATGGGCAGTAAAATGCTTGGTACTCTCTAAGGGAAGGCCCCTGGGAGTAATACTGGGTGGTGCTTGTGGCCCTGCATACCCATGGAGGCCGAGTTAGGAGCGGCAATTGGAACATACGGCCACAAGCTAATAGTTATTTGTTTATACTAAGCCAGCGGGCCGCAAATGTTGGAACTAGAAAATAATATTTACAGTTATGTTTTTATGTATCTGCAACATTCATTTGTTAAATTTGAACTGTGGCCTTAAATAAAGAATGAATTGATGTATTTAGGAATGTGGTCTTGTGAAGAAAGAGGAATGGGGGGTAATGGAAGAAGGGAAAAGGAAGGGGTGTAAATAAGGTAAGGGAAGGAAAGGTGGGAAGGGGGGAGAGAGAAGATAGAAGGAATACAAACAGGGTTAATGAGCTCCGCTACTGCAGGGCTCAAGCTGCAGACACAGAACAACAGCGTCACACCCGACTCCTACAACAGAGGGAACAAGACATTTCTCTTATGGTCTGTAAGACATTACAATTTGCTCCTAGAAGTTTCCAAATATAATATAAACCAGATAAAAATGATGGCCCATCCTCATACATCACAGCTATGCCCCCAAACATCAGAGGTACACCCTCAATCATGCCCACATCCACAAACATCATGTCCATTCCCCCAAACATCACAGGCACACTCCCACACACACTACGCCCACACCCCCAAATTTGACACCCACGCCCCAAAACATGCTCTAAAGGACCTTGATCTCAAGGACATAGAAAAAGAAGGACATTGAAACAAGAAAGGCAATTAAACAAGGTTTGTGCATGACTGTGCTGGTGTTGTGTATTAGAAGGGACAGTTTTGTCGGTACTATGCAATGTGCATCCTGCCACATGTATAGGAACCTCCTTCACTGACAGCCACTCTGTCCCGACCGCACACCCTATCTTAGGCGCATGCGCGCCAATACAAAAGATTGGGCGCACGATCGGGACAGAACACCTGTTCTGTGCTGGAGCGGCTTGCGAGAGGAGCGAGGTAAGGTAAGTTCCAGTTCCCCTTAGCAAACAATTATTCACAGGGAGGTGGGAATACGCGTTCTCACCTCCCTGTGAATAATAGAAAGGATGCCAAATACTTGTTTTTTCAAGTTTAGTGTTAGGATTTTAAGCCAGTTTACATC
The DNA here is from genome assembly GCA_019447015.1 of Hymenochirus boettgeri. Lineage (NCBI taxonomy): Eukaryota > Metazoa > Chordata > Amphibia > Anura > Pipidae > Hymenochirus > Hymenochirus boettgeri. Next base: position 120,476,342 of record CM033472.1, on the reverse strand, counting down.
TAAATTTATACCCTTGGAAAATAAATGTAAAAAAAATAAATCCGCACCCATGTGGCTGAATTCTGATGTAAAGAGGCAAATGGAAAGGAAGAAAAAGGCATTTAAAACCTTTAAGGCAGAGGGAATGGAAAGGGCCTTTAGGAATTATAAAAACTGTAACAAGGAGTGTAAGAAAGCAATCAAACTAGCTAAAATTAATAATGAAGTTAGGATAGCTGAACAAAGCATCACTAAGCCTAAAAAAACTGAGAATGTGGCACCATTAATTAATGGGGATAAGTTAGTTACGGAGGATGGCGATAAAGCAATTGTCTTTAATATTTTTTTCCCTCTTTATACACTATAGAAGATCCAAGTACAGATATCATAGAGTTTAGCAGCATTAATGGTATAAAAGATTCAAGTGCACTTTGGTTAACTGAGGATATGGTACAGAAAGAACTAAATATGGTTAATATTAATAAATCTCCTGTACCGGATAAAATACATCCCCGTGTACTTAGGGAGCTAAGTTCAGTTTTATCTAGGCCATTGTTTCTTATTTTTGCAGATACCCTCATGTCCGGAGGTGTGCCTCTGGATTGGAAAAAGGCTGATGTTATTCCAATATTCAAAAAGGGTAGTCACTCACAGCCGGGTAATTACAGGCCTTTAAGTTTAACTTCAGTGGTGGGGAAGATACTGGAAAGTTTAATAAGGGAACATGTTGTAGAGTATGTTTCAAGGACCAACATTATAAGTAGTAACCAGCATGGATTTAGGAGGAATAGATCTTGTCAAACTTGTTTGGCTTTTATGAGGAAGTGAGTAGAAATTTAGACTCTGGCATAGCAGTAGATGTAGTTTACTTGGATTTTGCAAAGGCTTTTGATACAGTCCCCCATAAGCTAAGGTCTGTTGGTCTTGGGAGGCACATTTGTACAAAGATAGAAAATTGGTTAATGAATAGGATGCAGAGAAAATTTGTTAATGGGGCTTCATCGTTATGACTTAAGTGCTAAGTGGGGTGCCACAGGGTTCTGTGTTGGGGCCACTTCTATTTAATCTATTTATTAATGATTTGGAAGTGGGTATTGTCAGCAAGGTTTCTGTGTTTGCTGACGACACAAAACTTTGTGGACCATTAAAAACTTCAGAGGATGTGCAATCGTTGCAGGGGGATCTAGAAAGATTGTCACATTGGGCTGCTAAGTGGCAGATGAGATTCAATGTCGATAAATGTAAGGTGATGCATCTTGTATAAAAAGAGGTATGGATTCAAGGGAGGACAACTAAATTAATAAGGGGATTGGGTGAGCTTGAATATGAAGAGAGACTGGAAAAGCTACAATTATGTACACTGGAGAAAAGGCGCTTGCGTGGGGATATGATTACTGTGTAAAAATACATTAACGGGCCATACAATAAACTATCTGGGGCATTGTTCACCAATAGAGCATGTTAGAGGACACGTGGCCATCCCTTAAGAAAAAAGGTTTAGGCTTCAAGTTCGGTTTTTCAAGTTGCTATGGCAGGTTCATTGGTCAGTTTAAAAAAAAAGCTGGATGTTGCAAGTTACTGGTATTGATACATAAAGTAGAGTTGATCCAGGGAAATTTCTGATTGCCACTTGGAGTCAGGAAGGATTTTTTTTTCCTTAACCTAAATTTGTGAGGTTTTTTTGCCTTCCTCTGGAACAGTTGGGCAGGAAATGAGAATATTGCTAGATGGGTTGGACTGGACAGACATATGTCTTTATTCAACCTCAAATGTCACGGCCATGCCCACATTTTCAAACAGAGTAGCCATGCCCACAAACATTGCAATCACAACACCAAATGGCACATCCACGCCTCCTGGACACCACAACATCGCAGACACACCTCCAGACTGTCCACACCCTAGAATGCTGTGCCCCCACCCACTGCAACTTTGCAGAAATGACCCCATCCACCTGCTTAAACCCAGTTAAGGGGTTATGGACTACATGAGAATTACCTGCATTACCTGGACCTGTGCAAAAAATAGAGCATGCTTAATAAAAACACACAAAGCTCACAGACAGCAGAACAGAATGAAGCCTGGCTTAAACAACACAGACAAAAAGCCCACACGTCACATGCTTCAGAGGTGCAAGAACAGCATGACGCCAATCAGTCACTCAACATGTTTTCCCCAAGGCCAATTACATGTAGCATGTTCACAATTAGGTTCACAACATCATTTGTATATTTATGATCCAATATTAAATACAAGACATTCCTTTTCCCCCTGTTTCTTCCATCTAAGCCAAACACACACCTGCACGTAACAAATACTATACCCACATGTGTACAAAGCAACAGCTGGTTACATAACAAAGGGTTAAAACAGGAGGCAATCACAGGTCTTGTAGTAAACAGCTTTTATTCAGCTTTACTTAAAAGACGTTTCTATGGTCTTGTAGTTTTACTGCAAGTAGTTTCACTACAAGACCCCTGAGTGCCTCCTGTTTTGCTGTATATATATATATATATATACATATATTTATAAGTAGAAAATATACAGCACACCACCTCTATGGCAACTTTACCGGTGCAAGTGTAAGGGAGTACAACTGGATAATCCCAATTTCATAGCATCTGGCAAGACACAGCACTCAGATTCTGCTTTTGCACGATTTATTGAGTCATCTGCATTCCAATATATACATTTATACGACGTTTCGGGGATACATGGTCCCCTTCCTCAGGCCACACTTGGATACAGATACTGATGTTATCCCACATACAAGCCAATATATAAAGCATATAACAGGAAGTGACCCATCCCTGAGGTCCCTCCCCTCCCCTTAAACATCCTACTTTGTAAAAATATAACCTTGAAACCTGCACAAAATAATACATTTCTCTTTTTCTTTTATCTACTATCACCCTAGGAAAACAGATATGGTATCACAAAAATAAATACAGATCAAAATCCCTATTTAATCCGTTAGGGTACAGCGAGTTCATTTTATGCACCCACCATACTTCCCTTTGGCGTAATTTTAGCGTCCTATCCCCACCCCTTACTGGTGGTTTAACCATCTCTAGTACCATGAATCTGAGATCATTTTCTGAATGTCCCATTTCCACATAATGTTTGGGTACAGGCAATTTAGTATCCCTGATCGATGACCTATGCTGGGAGATGCTAGATTTAATGGGCTGCGTAGTCTCCCCTACATACACATACCCACAGGGGCACCACAATGCATAGACCACAAACCTTCTATCACATGTATATGTGCCCCTTATCTCATAGTCTTTGCCAGTAATAGGATGAACAAAGCTCTCACCTTTATGAACATACCTACACTGGATACAACAGCCACAGGGAAACATGCCTTGTTTTCTATTACTCAAAAAATGGGATGGTCTGACTATATGACTCTGAAAGAGGGATCTCAACAACTGGTTCCCAATGCTTCTACCCTTACGATATGATATCAGGGGTGGCCTATTGAATTCCTCCACCTCAGGGTATATCTCTTTCAACAGAGGCCAATGTTTACGTATGGCCTTACATACATGCTCAACCCCTACTCCATAGTTCGTAACAAATGGTATGTGGACCTCTTTTGTACGTTTGGGCATTCTCCCCCTCTGTTCTACCCTCTCAAGTGCATCCCCTAGAACTCGCTTAGGGTATCCACGGTCTCTTAGTTTCTTATACATTTCCTGGGTCTGGGTTTGTTTCCTTTGATTATTCGTGACTATCCTATCAACCCGAGTGAATTGGCTGATAGGTATAGCACGTTTTGTATGTTTGGGATGGTGACTAGTAAACGTGAGCAGTTGGTTCCTATCAGTTGGCTTGGAATACAACTCTGTATCCAGATTTTCCCCATTCCTTGTCAATCTCACATCTAAAAAACATATAGTTTCTACATCATACGTAAGGGTGAATTTAATGGTGGGGTGCACCAGTGAGGCCGCCGATAGGACGGACACACCCACTAAGTGGACCTATCTGGGAACCTTATTGGACGTTGCTAACAAATAGGAGGGGGACGGAGATCGAAGGGGAGGGGCTGGCACTGTTATTGGGCTATTTAAGTTTTGCTGTGTTTACAACACCCTTGTCTTGAGAACGACCCGTTGTTGGGTTGAAACGCGTCGACATACGTGTTATTCAATAAATATTACTTACACTGAGGAATCCCAGGAGTGCTCCGATCTTTCAGTTATTGTGATATCCTATAAGCGTACGGAGGCACCCGGGTGGCTGTGAAAGGAGGACGAGGAGTGCCGCTCCACCCCAGTTAATATAGTATATATATATATATATATACTATTACCAATGGACAGAGCACTCGCGGGTCTTCTCTTAACTAATATCTTTTATTAATACATCAACGCGTTTCGGCTGTCACAGCAGCCGTCCTCAGGATTATATATATATATATAAAACAACATACGACCTGATTGCACTCCACACACTGGTTCAATACGCCCGGGTGTCTCTCCAACCAAATAAATCATCCACAAATCGAAAGCACTCCATGGGACTTCTTAATAGAATCAAACGTTAATTGCATGTATCAACGCGTTTCAGCCTACTCCCAGGCCGTCATCAGGATACTATCCAATTACCCACAACCCCTTATAAAGCCACACAAACACACTCCCCCATAACACATACCCTTCACCTGTATATACCAATATGATCAGACTCCCAGTATAGTGCTGTAATATATATATATATATATCTACAAATTTACAAATGGAAGGATGTAGTATGGCACTCAACAATATTTGTGATTTGCCCAGTATCTGCACTTTATGAATAAATAAAAGAATTTGAAGAAGACCCCATGTGCACAATTTTTTATTTGTTAACAGTGGAACGTGCTTGAACGTGCTTAAACATTACAAAATTATTTAATGTTACATTTGCATATAAAATTCCCTTAATAGAGCCAAAGCCTTAGAAGTATTTTAAAAATCAAAGATGGCGCCTGCAAGACTATGCATTCCACTGGTGAAACGCATACTGGCACTTATGGGTTTATGCAATTTTGCTGCAAAAATCAGCTATTTAAAGACAGAAAGAGAATGAGATAAATATACAGCTATAAATGTATCCTGAGGAAGCTACTGTATGTAGTGAAATGCTTTGATCACTCTGTCTGTGTAAGAACACAGACTAATTACCCACTATTACTGCATCTTAAAGAGACATTACCAATATCTGTTTTTATGCTATTTTTTGATTAAATAAAGCCTTTTTAAATACTTCCAAAGTGGGAGCCAACCCTGATATATAGCAAGTGGAATAATAAGGGAACACAGGCGTGTGGACCGGCCACTTTTCAACAAAAACTGTAAATAATAGGAACACACAAATCATAAGTTAAAGGCATTTTCAAAATTTTAATATATATATTTTTTTTATATGATCTTACCCCTGTGCAACCTACTAAAAGACAAACCCTTGTGCATCTTACGCCTGTGCAACCTACTAAAAGACAAACCTCTGTGCATCTTACCCCTGTGCAACTTACTAAAAGACAAACGTAATCTACCTCATAAAAGTGGAGCATACAGAATGTCTGCTGTGACACAGTAAGTTAACCACTGGCGCTGAGGAAAATTGACATAACGTATTCAATTACATAAAGTACAAATTAGCATCTAGATGAATATAAAATAATGAAGACATTATACATGTTATATTTACAGTACAAGTTATATATTACTATCACTTTATCTGTTTTATTTATCTATTTGTTCTGATGAATTTATAGAGATTTAAATGCAGGGTTTTGGGTTCTTCTGATACATTAATAATAAGATTGTATAGAGTGGTATAGTTCAGTCCAAACACCTCAATATAACTGCTGTGCAGAACTTAAATATACCATCTCCCTCTAATTTCCCTCCAATGGAAATGAACCAAGAGGAGATCCATTGGAAGTTTCTAGAAAGGAAAGATTGAAACCATCCACCATTAACTCACAGCTGTCAGCAGGTAGTCTGTTAGAGAGGGATCACTATTGGTCAGCCTACAAAGAACCCAGACTATCCTGCCAGGTTTCAGTTTTATTAGATTCCATCACTGCAGGACACAGATTCATGGTGTATATGGGGTAGGACTTGGTGAGGAAGGTGAGGAAGGTTTATCAAGAGCATACAATGAAATAGATCCTTCTAACAACAGAACATACTTCACATCCTCATCCTATAAATATATAAATGTTGGGAAAAAATGGAAAAAATTCCTTTTCTCTATGAATGCTGGGTAGCTTCAGAGACATGCATGGAGTGGGAACATAATTTATCGCTATAAATCGCATGTTGGCCAGACTGAAGATGTCCTGCTGCAAAGAAATGTCTTGCTACCGATTGTTTACCATAACTCTCTGATGGTTTATCTGCTTTTTTAGTATTAAACATGATCCTGTGAGCCATTTTACGATAGCCCATCCTCTCATGTACTGTAGTTGTTGTCTTTCCAGCATAATAAATCCACAAGGACACTTGATATATATCACATATTTACTGAGGCATGATAGGTTACATTTGACTGAAAATCTTACGAAGGTTAGGTATCAAAGTCTTTGATCATCGAGCTACTGTACAGGTAGTATACCCCAATCATTTGTAGCACCCTTGTTTGGGTAGCCACATATTCTCATTAGGAGGTTAAGTCTGTTTTTTGATTTTTAAGGCTCCATCCAACCCAATCCTTTTATTGGTTTGTTATGGTTTGAATGATACATATAAGATGCACCGAGGCATTGCTGTTTGTAGTGAGGAGAATATATATCGTAGTTTGTAGTGGGGAGTATATATCTATATATAAAAAAAGTCAATGTATGTATGTATGTTTGTATGTTCCAGAAAAACTTTAAACGGCTAGGACAATTTTCATGAGACATGGTACACTTATGTATAAGGACCTGTGGAAAATCATAGGTTACTTTACAACTTTTAAAAATGCCTCTGTACCCCCTTTTCCGACATATTTAAGTGAATTAACCTGTGTGCTGCCAACTGGTGGTGAATCAAGTTAATTGCACACCTTCCTAATATCATAGATTGTTCAGGGCAGTACAATGCTTTACTTCATTTTGTTGCTGTGATAGGAGGATAGAGCTGTCAATTATGAGGAGCAGCAGACCATGCGATGTAGCAATGTCATGTGACCACACACTCTGTAACCTTATCTCCAAGATAAGTCTCTTGTACTGAGGGTTGGGCAGACAGTTACCAATGGAGATCACAGTTTTTAGCAGTAAGTATGGTGCAGAGTTCACTGAAGGCAGCTAAGGAAATGTGTAGTTTTACTTAATGAAAGACAATGACAGCTGTGAATGGGATGGAGCTGCCACACTGCAATACAACTGCACTGTAAGGGGTTCATTTTACTTCACACCTTTCCCCACAAACTACTGAAACCCCAGTATTAAAGGCCACGTACACACTCTTTTCACTCATCTTTCTTTTCCATGTGTCATTTTTGCAAGAAAATTGTGTTTTCTGGGGGACATTGTGTGTCAATAATGATCGATTGCAGTAAAAAATAAATTAATGTGAGATGCCTTAACCCACTGTTAAAGGGGAAGTTGATGCGATACGCGCTAAAGAGGAAGTTGATATGATACGCGCTAAAGGGGGAGTTGATGTGATACATGCTAAAGGGGAAGTTGATGTAATACGCACCAAAGGGAAAGTTGATGCGATACGTGCCAAAGGGGGAGTTGATGCGATACGTATTAAAAGGGAAGTTGATGTGATGTCTTAACCCATTGTTAAAGGGGAAGTTAATGCGATACGTACTAAAGAGGGAGTTGATGTGATTCGCACTAAAGGGGGAGTTGATGTGATACATATTAAAAGGGGAAGTTTATGTGATGTCTTGACCTACTGTTAAAGGGGAAGTTGATGTGATACGCTCTAAAGAGGGAGTTGATGCGACTCCCTCTAAATGTGTTGATGTGATTCACGCTAAAGGGGAAGTTGATGCAATACGGAATTAAAAGAAAAGTTGATGTGATGCACTCCAAAGGGGAATTTGATGCAATATGTGCTAAAGAGGGAGTTGATGCGATACGCGCTAAAGGGGAAGTTGATGCGATACGCTCTAAAGGGGAAGTTGATGCGATACGCTCCAAAGGGGGAGTTGATGCGATACGCTCTAAAGGGGAAGTTAATGCAATACGCGCTAAATCGTGAGTTTAAGTGATACGTGCTAAGGGGGAGTTGACGCGATACGTGCTAAAGGGGGAGTTGATGTAATACACGCTAAAGGGGGAGTTGATGCGATACGCTCTAAAGAGGAAGTTGATGCGATATGTGCTAAAGGGGGAGTTGATGCGATATGCGCTAAAGGGGATGTTGATGCGATACACGCTAAAGAGGAAGTTGATGTGATTTGCGCTAAAGGGGAAGTTGATGCAATACGTATTAAAAGGGGAAGTTGATGTGATGCACTCTAAAGGGGAAGTTGATGCGATATGTGCTAAAGAGGGAGTTGATGCGATATGCACTAAAGGAGGAGTTGATTTGATATGCGCTATAGGGGGAGTTGATGTGATACTCACTAAAGGGGGAGTTGATGTGATACTCACTAAAGGGGGAGTTGATGCGATTCTCCCTATAGGAGAAGTTGATGCAATACGCACTAAAGAGGAATTTGGTGCGGTATGTCTTAAAGGGAAAGTTGGTGTGATATGCCTTAAAGGGGAAGGTGGTGTGATACCCCTTAAAGGGGTAGTTGATGTGATATGCGTTAAAGGGGAAGTTGGTATGATATGTGATAAAGGGGTAGTTGATATGATATGCATTAAAGGGGAAGTTGGTGTGATACACCTTAAAGGGAAAATTTATGTGATATGCCTTAAAGGGGAGGTTAGTGTGATATGCTTTAAAGCGGGGTACAACACCTCAGATTAATTTAGTTTGTTAGGGTAAATACCAACATTATTTGCCCTCAAATTTGGACATTTTGCAATATCCCATTATTGTAAAACAATAGCCCCCCAAATGTCGTGAGGTATGTTAATTGGGGATGAGATCTGCTCTAGAATCCTGCATATATATATATATATATATATATATATATATATATATATATGTGTGTGGTTGTGTTGTGTGTGTGTGTGTGTGTGTGTGTGTATATATATATAATATATATTTATATATCTATATATCTTTTCCCGTGTGTGTTTCCTGTTTTGGATGTAATCTGAGAGTGCTGTGAATCCTATCCTACAACTTATTAGTATATATATATATATATATTTAATACTTAGAGTAAATGTATTACTACACCTAATGAAAAGTTCTCTTGTTGTGGTGTGTGTGTGTGTGTGTGTGTAGTGTTTCTCCCATTTTTAGATGTAGTTTTTTGCCGGTGCAAAAAAACTGCTGAAACTGAACGGGGTTCACTGAAGGCAGCTAAGGAAATGTGTAGTTTTACTTAATGAAAGACAATGACAGCTGTGAATGGGATGGAGCTGCCACACTGCAATACAACTGCACTGTAAGGGGTTCATTTTACTTCACACCTTTCCCCACAAACTACTGAAACCCCAGTATTAAAGGCCACGTACACACTCTTTTCACTCATCTTTCTTTTCCATGTGTCATTTTTGCAAGAAAATTGTGTTTTCTGGGGGACATTGTGTGTCAATAATGATCGATTGCAGTAAAAAATAAATTAATGTGAGATGCCTTAACCCATTGTTAAGGGGAAGTTGATGCGATACGCGCTAAGAGGAAGTTGATATGATACGCCTAAGGGGGAGTTGATGTGATACATGCTAAGGGGAAGTTGATGTATACGCACCAAAGGGAAAGTTGATGCGATACGTGCCAAAGGGGGAGTTGATGCGATACGTATTAAAAGGGAAGTTGATGTGATGTCTAACCCATTGTTAAAGGGGAAGTTAATGCGATCCGTACTAAAGAGGGAGTTGATGTGATTCGCACTAAAGGGGGAGTTGATGTGATACATATTAAAAGGGGAAGTTTAGTGATGTCTTGACCTACTGTTAAAGGGGAATTTTGTGTGATACGCTCTAAGAGGGAGTTGATGCGACTCCCTCTAAATGTGTTTGATGTGATTCACGCTAAAGGGGAAGTTGATGCAATACGGAATAAAAAAAAGTTGATGTGATGCACTCCAAAGGGGAATTTGATGCAATATGTGCTAAAGAGGGAGTTGATGCGATACGCGCTAAAGGGGAAGTTGATGCGATACCTCTAAAGGGGAAGTTGATGCGATACGCTCCAGGGGGAGTTGATGCGATACGCTCTAAAGGGAAGTAATGCAATACGCGCTAAATCGTGGTTTAGTGATACGTCGCTAAGGGGGAGTTGACGCGATACGTGCTAAAGGGGGAGTTGATGTAATACACGCTAAGGGGAGTTGATGCGATACGCTCTAAAGAGGAAGTTGATGCGATTGTGCTAAAGGGGGAGTTGATGCGATATGCGCTAAAGGGGATGTTATGCGATACACCTAAAGAGGAAGTTGATGTGATTTGCGCTAAAGGGAAGTTGATGCAATACGTATTAAAAGGGGAAGTTGATGTGATGCACTCTAAAGGGGAATTATGCGATATGTGATCTAAAGAGGGAGTTGATGCGATATGCACTAAGGAGGAGTTGATTTGTGCGCTATAGGGGAGTTGATGTGATCTCACAAAGGAGTTGATGTGATACTCACTAAAGGGGGAGTTGATGCGATTCTCCCTATAGGAGAAGTTGATGCAATACGCACTAAAGAGGAATTTGGTGCGGTATGTCTTAAAGGGAAAGTTGGTGTGATATGCCTAAAGGGAAGGTGGTGTGATACCCCTTAAAGGGTAGTTGATGTGATATTCGTTAAAGGGGAAGTTGGTATGATATGTGATAAAGGGTAGTTGATATGATATGCATTAAAGGGGAAGTTGTGTTATACCCTTAAAGGGAAAATTTATGTGATATGCCTTAAAGGGGAGGTTAGTGTGATATGCTTTAAAGCGGGGTACAACACCTCAGATTAATTTGTTTTTAGGGTAAATACCAACATTATTTGCCCTCAAATTTGGACATTTTGCAAATTCCCATTATTGTAAATATAGCCCCCCCAAATGTCGTGAGGTAGGTTAATTGGGGATGAGATCTGCTCTAGAATCCTGCAATATATATATATATAATATATATATATTATAATATGTGTGTGTGTGTGTGTGTGTGTGTGTGGGTGTGTGTATATATATAGATAATATATATATATATATATATATATATATATATTAATGCACAGTGTGATGTATTGAACACAATAAAAGTTTTGGATGAATAAGATCTGAGAGTGCGTTGAATCCTAATCCTACAACTTATGTATATATATATATATATATATTTATACTTAGAGTAAATGTTATTACTACACCTAATGAAAGTTCTCTGTGTGTGTGTGTGTGTGTGTGTGTGTGTGTAGTGTTTCTCCCATTTTTAGATGTAGTTTTTTGCCGGTGCAAAAAAACTGCTGAAACTGAACGGGGTTCACTGAAGGCAGCTAAGGAAATGTGTAGTTTTACTTAATGAAAGACAATGACAGCTGTGAATGGGATGGAGCTGCCACACTCGCATACAACTGCACTGTAAGGGGTTCATTTTACTTCACACCCCTTTCCCCACAAACTACTGAAACCCCAGTATTAAAGGCCACGTACACACTCTTTTCACTCATCTTTCTTTCCATGTGTCATTTTTGCAAGAAAATGTGGTTTTCTGGGGACATTGTGTGTCAATATGATCGATTGCAGTAAAAATAAATTAATGTGAGATGCCTTAACCCATGTTAAAGGGGAAGTTGATGCGATACGCGCTAAGAGGAAGTTGATATGATACGCGCTAAAGGGGGAGTTGATGTGATACATGCTAAAGGGGAAGTTGATGTAATACGCACCAAAGGAAAGTTGATCCATACGTGCCAAAGGGGGAGTTGATGCGATACGTATTAAAAGGGAAGTTGATGTGATGTCTTAACCCATTGTTAAAGGGGAAGTTAATGCGATACGTACTAAAGAGGGATTTGATGTGATTCGCACTAAAGGGGGAGTTGATGTGATACATATTAAAGGGGGAGTTTATGTGATGTCTTGACCTACTGTTAAAGGGGAAGTTGATGTGATACGCTCTAAAGGAGGGAGTTGATGCGACTCCCTCTAAATGTGTTGATGTGATTCACGCTAAAGGGGAGGTTGATGCAATACGGAATTAAAAGAAAAGTTGATGTGATGCACTCCAAAGGGGAATTTGATGCAATATGTGCTAAAGAAAGGGAGTTGATGCGATACGCTCTAAAGGGGAAGTTTGATGCGATACGCTCCAAAGGGGGAGTTGATGCGATACGCTCTAAAGGAAGTTAATGCAATACGCGCTAAATCGTGAGTTTAGTGATACGTGCTAAGGGGGAGTTGACGCGATACGTGCTAAAGGGGGAGTTGATGTAATACGCGCTAAAGGGGGAGTTAATGCGTACGCTCTAAAGAGGAAGTTGATGCGATATGTGCTAAAGGGGGAGTTGATGCGATAGGCGCTAAAGGGGATGTTGATGCGATACACGTTAAAGAGGAAGTTGATGTGATTTGCGCTAAAGGGAAGTTTGATGCAATACGTATTAAGGGGAAGTTGATGTGATGCACTCTAAAGGGAAGTTGATGCGATATGTGCTAAGAGGAGTTGATTGCGATATGCACTAAGGAGGAGTTGATTTGATATGCGCTATAGGGGGAGTTGATGTGATACTCACTAAAGGGGGAGTTGATGTGATACTCACTAAAGGGAGTTGATGCGATTCTCCCTATAGAGAAGTTGATGCAATACGCACTAAAGAGGAATTTGGTGCGGTATGTCTTAAAGGAAAGTTGGTGTGATATGCCTTAAAGGGGAAGGTGGTTGTGTACCCCTTAAAGGGTAGTTTGATGTGATATCGTTAAGGGGAATTTGGTATGATATGTGATAAAGGGGTAGTTGATATGATATGCATTAAGGAAGTTGGTGTGATACACCTTAAAGGAAAATTTATGTGATATGCCTTAAAGGGGAGGTTAGTGATATCTTTAAAGCGGGGTACAACACCTCAGATTAATTTAGTTTTAGGGTAAATACCAACATTATTTGCCCTCAAATTTGGACATTTTGCAATATCCCATTATTGTAAAATAATAGCCCCCCCCAAAGTTCGTGAGTATGTTAATTGGGGATGAGATCTGCTCTAAATCCTGCATATATATATATATATATATTATATATATATATATATATATGTGTGTGTGTGTGTGTGTGTGTGTATATATATATATATATATATATAATATATATATATTAATGCACAGTGTGATGTATTGAACACAATAAAAGTTTTGGATGAATAATCTGAGAATGCGTTGAATCCTAATCCTACAACTAAATGTATATATATATATATATATAAATTTTATATATATATATATATATATATATACTTGGAGTAAATGTTATTTACACCTAATGAAAGTTCTCTGTGTGTGTGTGTGTGTGTGTGTGTGTGTGTGTGTGTGTAGTGTTTATCCCATTTTTAGATGTAGTTTTTTGCAAATCCAGAAATCACTATTCACATCATAAAATAGCATTTTGAAAAGTTGCCGTTCAAATTGGACACATATGAACACAGGGATATATTTCATTTTTTATTATAGAAATCTATGTATCTCTTTGGTTGTTTATTATTATTATTTTCTATTATTTTAATTAGCAAGGGCAATTGACCTTTTCTTCCATGTGATCTGATCACCCAGATAACTCTTGTCTGCTCTAACATGGAGATTCTGCCACATTTCCCATGGGTGATGAGTCTCCTCTTTCATGTGTACACGTTAGAGTGCTGACCGTCGTCTGTAACATGTCCGGCTGCCTGTAAGAGTTAAACCCCTGTCTTTTGTCTACTGAGAAAATGAAAATGGCTATAAGTCTGCTCTGTTCTTCCTATGTGTTTTTCCAGATAGGAGATAGAATTACTGTTTGTAAGCATCTGAAAGTCATTAGTGGCTCTGCAGTCTGTCAGGTGCCGGTGCAAAAAAAATGCTGAAACTGAACGGGTTTCTGTGCAGAGTGCTGGGAATTTGTCATGTGCTGATGAGCAGTTATAATAATATATGAGCAAATCACAAGCATTCTGCAAATTAATCAATTTTTCCCTTCTTCTCCCTTGTCTATGGGAGAGTGGCTTTGTGTGCAGACGTAGGTGAAGCAGTTTTCCTCACAGATGGTAGCTCTGGCATCAGATGGAATTTATATAAGAGTAATTCTGATTTCCTGCCAACGGAGCTCTCAACACACCAGGGAGATGGTTCAAGGCAGTCATGTGGTTTTGTTGAGGTTGTTGTGGGAAGTTTAAGGGGGGAAAAAAATCTCAGATTTTCCTCTTTACATTTATAGTTTTTGCCTGAAGGGCCAAAAATTCTATGCATTTGTGCCATAGGCAAAATCTAACACATCTTTTTGTTCTTATTTATGAATTATGCTGAACGATGGATTCACAGCCAGAAAAAAACACTTCCTGGGTATACAGAACAAGCTTTTCTATTCTGCTTCTTTCAGGGATTAGAGGAGGAAAGGTTAAGAAGGCTGATTTAGTACACGCTAATATGTCAGGAGGTTGCCCACTTAGGAAGCAGTTGCCTTGTTTACTTATTTTAACCCACTGAATAGGGGATTGACTTATCACTGTCTTTGGAAGTGTAACCAGTAACTCCGTCAGACACCTTTTAATGTAGTTCAACCCAGTTCGCATGCAGCAATATGTATGGCATGCTCGGGTGGGGGGGGGGGGGGGGGGGGGGCCTGTAACTATGATTCATTAGCAAATATCACGAAAAATGAAAAAATACTATGCAAGACTAATTAGTGATTTTCATCTAATTGAGGAGTCAGGCCTGGGGAGTTCCTGAAAATTGTGTTAACCAGAAATTCTAACTGGCCTGAAATTGTAACTACTAAACTAATAGACTTCCCTAAAGAAACTCTCTGGTAGATTAAAAACCCCTGGTGTGTAATGAGAATGAAGAGTGTTTGCATTTCTATACCTGTCATGGGACTAGAAGCACAATATTTAAATTGTGCCCTATATTTTTTTTAGTTTACACACAAACACAGAACTGATAGGATACCAAATGGACTTGCTCAGCTTTACTATGCAGCATCTAGTTCAACTATCACAATGAGTCTGCCTAGTCCTTCTGCTGTTAAAAATATCCACGTTTCTTTCAGGGTTTTTATCAGGCAACAGAAAGCTATACTGGGTCTTCATATATTGCCCCTATAGTCTTTTAACTATTAATGTACTGTGCCACAATACAGAATGATGCTTTTACAAGTTTGGGGGAAGCACAAAAATATTAACTTTGCAGAGACAATTTGCTTGCTGAGAATTATCAGTAGTACACATAACAAGTTTGTTCTTCCACACCTGAACTTAAATAATACTTTTAATATCCAAAAATAGAGTTTCAAGTCTGGAGGCAAAATAATTATTTGGATTTATATTTTGATTCAAGCCAGGAACAGACATTTACACAAGGCACCTATCTGGCAGCCACGGGCTTGCATTTAGGTGCCTCTTTAACATCTGTCATATGGAGCCCTCTGCCCATCATGAGGTTAGACTTTAAGTTCTGGCCTTAAAGCAATTCAATGCGACATCATTACAAGAATTATCATCCTTCAATTGCTCAGCTTACAACTATAAAAAGGCTTATGCTTACTAGCTCTCTGATTGGAGAGCTAGAGTGATACTCTGCCTGGAGAAGCACACTGAGCATGTCTGGCCTGATAAACAAGAGAGGGGGCAGAACTCAGTGGCCTTATTTACTGACTGCAACTGGAAAGATAGATGCACTAAAACTGTATTTCTGTGTAAAAAATAGTTAAGGGAGACAAGTAGTGTATCAATAGTTCTTTCTGAGTTTATCTTTAAGATTTAAATAATACTAGTCACTAATAACACTTATTTAATTACAATGAGTAAATTCCAGCCCCAGTTTTCACTGCAGTTTTAGTAATATGCTCCTAAAATTCAGACAGTTGGAAGGTGCAAACTGTCCTGGGGCGCTTGGAAAGCAAAGTACAGTAGCATCTGTGATCATATATTTTTTGCTTTCCTATATTTTGAAAGGACACAGGGCAATGCAATATGATTGCTGCTTACACCCTACCTTACCTCCACAGTGCAGTAATCAAAAAAGTTTGTCAATGGAGCAGGCCTACAAAATTACATATAACATACAGTATTACATTAAGTAGTGTGGGTTTTACAGACATTTGGGCAATAGGACCCATTTATTTCATGTTGATTTATGTCAAGGATGCCCAACCTATGGCTCAGGGACCCCACAACCCATTGATGGTCCCATTTAAAAAAAAATGTAGCCTATGAGTGGGACAGGACGGGGCCAAATGAGCAGCCCAGTGTCTACCCGGGGTGCCACTATTGCGGACACCCTTGATTTATACAATAAGAAGATTAAGCGTAGGATAAAGTGATATTAAAGGGCAAGTCCAGCCCCAAAATGAAAACTTAAGTACAGGTAAATCACCCCCCAAAACCCTAAACAGTTTTAGTTTGAAATCTGAAATATATAAATTTAACCTGAAATGCGGCACAATGTCCAGTTTCCCCTGTTTTTTGCTTCCTGGTTCTTCCAGTTAGCAACTGTCAGTTATGGATTTAACTGAACTGAATGTTAATCCCCTAACCTGCCTCTTCTGAGCATGACCAGGCTCAGTACAAGCTCAGTACAGGTTTCTAAATTGCTCAGTTTCCATGAGGCATCCAGAAGCATAGCAGGCATACAGTAGTGAATTCATAGGACAAACGATGATATATCAACATATTTTAAAGAGGCCATTCTTTCTAAGAGATGTTCTTATGAGGGTGTAGTTGTCCTTTAAGGCCTGTATTAACCGTATCCTTACAATATATAGTTGATGATGAGACCTCTGATGAAGTTTCTAATAGCCAGACATCAGGATATAAACCAGTTTAGTCACTTATAAGACTGGATGCTTGTATTCTTTTAAAAACTAAATGAAGTCTTTGGTATTCAAGACAGCATAAGTGTTTCAAAGGAATATTATCATCAGTTATCTTTCTATTGAAAGGTTGTTTATTTTAGGCATTAGCATAAAGCTTGCCAGATATACAATTCCTACATACTTTTCATTCCTGTGCTTAGCAGTTTTATGGTTTATTTGGAAAAACCAAATCCACTTAAATAATGCCCTGGAAAAAAAAGGATCTGAATGTGACCTGCATATCTTAAAATCTATCTATCTATCTATCTATCTATCTATCTATCTATCTATCTATCTATCTATCTATCTATCAAAACAAAAAAAAAAAAAAAAAAGAAAAATAGGGAAAACTACTATCTATCTATCTATCTATCTATCTTGTCGGTCCTGTCGTCTGTCTGTCTGTCTGTCTGTCTGTCTGTCTGTCTGTCTGTCTGTCTGTCTGTCTTTCTGTCTGTCTGTCTGTCTATCTAGTTTTGATTAACATTCTCATTGCATTTTTGATAGCTGCAGGAGTAGCCCAGAGGTCTAAGGGGGCCCAGGGAATGGTATTGTAATCTGTTTTTACTAAAAATGTTTTTTAATCTGCTGCACTAATCTTAATATGTTGGATATCCTGACCATTATCCAATCACTAATCACATATTTCCTACAGTTTTTAAGATGCAGTGAAGTCACATAATGTACTAGACCTGAGGGATAGATTCAGGCAACAGCAGAAACCTTGGAATTTCATTAAGAGTAGTGAGGCAGATTACATGGAAAAACCCAGGACACATTCATTAAAAGCAGAATGGCATGCAGACTCCCCAAAACATGGTGAGAATTTGCTAGGAATCTGTGGAGGGATGCTATCTCACTGACCAAGAAGTAGATGCTGCATCTCCATTTTCCATCTGATCCAGATAATCAAATACCATGCTGACCATGTGATCTAGATACTAATGTGCCCAGACAAGAACATTAGTATCTAGAAGTACACCATTTCCCCACTTTACTAATACTTTTGTAATACTAAAATAAACAACATATAACATTAACCCATGGTTGCAGTCACTAGTAAAATGTTTGGATATTATTGGCAGTATTATAATCCATTTCTAACATATATCTTTCTTGTATTTTATTGTCTTCTAAGAGCAAAAGCAAAATATAAAGATAGGACTTAGAAATTAACAGGGCTAAAAATTTAAATATGTAACTACTGTCTTTATGCATATATAGTAAAAATTAGGATTCCTTAATCCATGATAGCCAATTAAATATATTTAAAGGGGAATGATAATAAGGATGTTCCAGAGGTGTGTTGTAATTTCACAGACAAAAGCTTTCCTTTTTTTTTTCTTTGAGTAGTTTTAGATTAGCATTCACCTAAAATCATGTTGGAATGTTCTGTACGGTGAACATCAAGTAATGCATCAACATCACACACTCTATATTTAATTTAGATGTTCAGTTAAAATCACATATAAAGAAGGTGGGGCTAAATACCCTTAAAAGCTTTTATGATATTTGCCATTTTATTTTGCATTAAAAATGCATTGCCTATTAGGCTAAAAAAATGTTACGTTAGGAACCAAAGAAGACAGTTGCACATTAAAGATAGTTTGAAATGTTTGGTTCTAAGCAGATGAGTGAAATTTTGAAAACAATTTTAATTAACTCCTTCAGGAGAAACTTCTACATACTGTAAATGAAAAAGGTTTATTGCCATTTCTTAATCTGTTGGGCCGCACAATCGTTTTTTTGACATTTTTGATTGTTTTGACTGATTGGTTTTTCCTTAAAACCGGTAAACTGATTATCCATTAGGTTGAAATATCAGCCCTTACACTGTAATATTTTAATTAATAGAGGATAGTTTTTTTTCATGGATTCATACTTTCTAGAAAGTCCAGAAACACTTTATGAGCTATGTACAATGCAGTATTAATGTAAAGTAATGCAATTATAACAATATATGAAGGTTTATATAGGCTAATTGTGGAATTTTAGCAAAATAAATTTGCTTTAAGGATAAACAAAACAAAAAACATTAACATCTTGTAAAATATAACCTAATAAACAGTGTTTAGTGATGTCACCCATTATATTGGTGCATAATGGTGTCACCTGTATCAGAACGCTAATTAAAATTCATGCAGGAGATATTAAAAAATGTCTTTATAAAAAATAAAATGTTTACTATGGTATTTATTTCAGATTATTATTTCTGTACCCTTTACTTTAATGGGAAACTAAAGCTGAAATATAAATAAACCTGAATTCCAAACTAGGAGATAATTGTAAATTTTGTCTCTGAAATCAGCAGTATTGTGGAAAAATCTAATGTAATTATGCAGGCGTCCTGATATTACAGCTCTTCTACCCAACAGTGGGTAACAATTGGTTTACTGACTGCTCTTGATATACAGTAAACTAAGGGAAGGTCACCCAGTAGGACACCTTGAGGGGAGGAAGGGGAGGTGTGCATCTAGGTCTTTGATCCACTCTGAAAGAAAGACCTGTACAATGAAAAAGATGATGTATCCACAATGTTACTGATTTCACATGTAAGAGATACACCTATCAAAGGGACTGAATCTGGCAAAAAAGAGAACTGTGTATGTTTTTTATTTAGGAACATTCATTAACCCTTGAAGACATCCAGGAGATTTTTAAGATTACCACAATTTGACTGCTGACTTTTCCTATTTTAGAACACAGCACAGTATTATTTTCATGCTTGTATCCATGATTTTTGCACTTTTTGGAAGTGTCCTGGGTCATTTCCTGGGTCTAAATAGCATATGTCTAAATAGCATATGGCTGGCAAGCTTTAGTGCTAGTGATAGTAAGATAGTATAACCTTACTCCCTCTGTAGGTTTAAGTTGTGTTTACAGGGTTGGACTGGCCCTTGCTGTTTCAGTCCTGGTTGGCCTTCAGCATTTTCACCCATGAAACAGAGAGAATTGTGCAACTTTAGATACTGTGGCAAAGGGACAGAAAGTAATGGCAAGTAAATAAATATATGTCAGAAGGGGTGAGACAGATTCTTATATTAGTGAAAAAAGGGGAATGAAAACTGGGCCCCTGGTTTATTTTTTTTCTGATGGGCCTCAACCACCCAGTCTGACACTGTTGGGGGCGATCTACCCAGAACTGCTCTGGGTAGATCACCCTTACGGAGCAGCTCTGGGTAAATGACTTTTGGGATTTACACTTACATGTCTATTTAACACCTTCTATTTGCTGGCATTAAATACTTACATACTTAGAGCCACACAGCTGCTGGTGAATAGGGACTACACAGGGTCTCTTGCGATACTTGCCGCAAGCAAGGGGTTAAAAGTCATGCTAACCCATATTGAATTGGTTAGTGTGACTTTAACCTGTCTTTGCATTGCTGTGGCACTGGGTGAATAGGGGTGTGTGTTTTTATGTACATCAGAAATGATTTGCTGTTTCTTTTGTTCAGGAACTTTGATGAGAAAGCTGTCAATTTAAGGGTTAACTCTCAACACTTAAAAGAGCACACATACGTAAATAATGAAACAAAGTATTCCTGCCATGTTTCTTTTCTAATGGTAGTCTCTGCCCATTTGTTTTGCTTTATGTGACTGCAGAGAAATGAATGGATTAGACTGAAACTTTAGCATGCTTCATTGCAGCTGGTTGCAGACATCTGTCATTTCCTCAGCTATCCATTCTAGATCATGCCATGAAAAAAAAAAAGCAAAGCCTGACACCTTTCAATTTAGAGAACCTTAGCGGGTTGAGGGAAAGCAGAGGAACATTATTTTATAGCTTAATAAAAAATACATCTACTCTAACATCATAAAGAGAAAGTTCCACACAAGAATACAGTTATCTGTAAAGGCCCAAGACTGAAAACTAATTCTGACTTTAAGAAATGATACAGTTGTAATCAGACAACACAGATTTATACAACATATCTTAGCCCATGTTCTGTCCAGTTGGGAGGGGTTAGATCCATTCAGAGCACAATTAGAATCTTTAAGCTGGCCTAAATCTTTACAACACAACAAATTTATAAAGTTATAAATGCTTTCATGTTTAAGGTCTCTTGGGTTGGCACGCACATTCAGATATGAATTAACACCAATGTTGTATTGGGTATTGTAACTGTTGAGTTGCAATACATCCATTTGGGTTTTAGCCAATCTACTAGCGTAAAAACAATTTTAGAAGCTCTTGGAACAACAGTTTGAGAACTGCTATATTAGTTAATATAATATATATATAATATATTAGTTTAAACCATTAATATTTTTAAGTTTTTACTCTCGACATACATTTTGGTTTCTCTGTTTGTTTCTCTGCACCCCCCATACATTAGTATGGCATTGCATGGCATTTTCCCAACACATGCAATCACCATTTTAGGTGTGTATCACATGCGTTATTATATACAGTAACTATATGTATTAGAAAATGGAAACACACACTACAAAAAAAGCAGCACAATATTTGGTGCAGTGTAGTGGGGTCTAGGCCGTACTTTTTAATAGAAGAAAATGCTGTCTTTTCTCAGCATTTGGTCAGTGCACAAGGTTAATCTGTATTCTAAATCTGGAGCATTATACTGTAACTGCCCAGTTTGTCAGTCTACATTAGAAATCTGAAGCATTATACAGTCATTGACCAACCTGTCACTCATGGGCGGGTACTAAGGCTTTAGGGGTTCTGTCAGCACCAGGTTTTACCACTGCACTGATAGATTAAAGTGCTCTATCATACTCTGCATTCTGTACATCTGTGATTCATTTTTGTTGAAAAGTAATTTGTCAACATTAGGATCAAAACGTCTTTGAAATGCCTTTTGGGTGAAAGGATCAGAGTGTTCTTATAATACCTTTTGGGCTAAAGTTTGTCTAGAAATATTCTTTAAAGGAACTGTAAACCCATATACATAACATTTGAAGTCTTTGCCGTCCATTTGTATTATTCACAGGGAGGTGAGAACGCTTATTCTCACCTCCCTGTGAATAATATTTTGTTCAGGGGACACAGGAACTCACCCTCGCTCCACTCCGCTCGCAGCCGCTCCTGCTCTAACAACCGCTGTCCCGACCATGCGTGCTCTCTTAGGCGCATGTGCGCCAATACAAGAGATAGGGAGCACGATCAGGACAGAACAGCTGTCCTGCGAGCGGAGCGGAGCAAAGGTAAGTTCCCGGTCCCCTGAGCAAAATATTATTCACAGGGAGGTGAGAATAAGCGTTCTCACCTCCTTGTGAATAATACAAACGGAAGGCAGAGACTTCAAATGTTGAGTTTACAGTTCCTTTAACTATTTATGAAAGCTTTTGTGTGCCAAAAATACTATTTATTAATATTAATCAATGAAAAATCTATGCCATTTTTCAATCCTGATCCTTTTGAAATCTACAGACTAGAAGTTAAGGTTAAAAGATCATGTGCATGTATTACTCAGGATCAGCTAGGTATACCATAGGGCAGAACCACTACCCCCAAACACTAAGCCCTGCATTTAATGAAGTTTTCTTACTTCCTGGTAGAAACCACCTCCTTCATACACAGTGACAACAAGGTTCAGACATATTTCTGTGTAACAACCCACATAAATCAACTATTATAACAAGAGACTAGTGAGTTTAGTTTAGTCAATGGTTCTGCGGAACTTACGGAACTTACTGAAGTTTCAAAAATCTGATTTAAACACAATTTAAAAAATTTCTATTACAATTTCTGAATATTCAGTTTCAAAAATGTCTAAAATTCTGTCTGATCCTTGAAACTGGCAGAAACAATTGCTTATCACTAATTATAGCCCCTGAGATCCTTTTTAAATGATATTGTAAAACAATTTCAGCAAGTTTGACAAAGGGGTAAAAATGAGAATTTATTTTTTTGAAATAACATATAATACCATGCTAGTAGTTTGTTTTACTATAGTATCAGTTACAAATTAATCTTTTGTGTCACTGTTTAATATAACAAGAATTATTGTTCCAACTTTATAGGGGGAACTGAATATTATTTTAGTATGGTGTGGGTTGACTCTAGTCTTTATCATTAAAGAATATTATATACATCATTATAAACCATGAATAATCGGGCAATGAAACAAATGGGCCATGTTTAAATTACACACAAGGAGTCTACTTATTGTGAGGTTGCTTAGAGAGCCTTGGGTTAAGTTGCAATAAAAGAGGAGGGGGTGTGGGCATGGATAACAACAGGGAGGTAGAGTGGAGAGGCAGTGACTACAGAGAAATATGGTTATGATTCTTATAAGCACTTTATATCTTTAACTCTTTGTGTACCAAAATATAACATAATGCAAGTGGTTCAAAGATTTTGGGGATACGCTCCACGTAGTATTCTATTTCTGCTTATGGATGGTTTATGCAATGCCAACAAAAATAGTGTTATGTTGCATTAATGAAAATTGTAAAACTGAATAAAAAATAAATACATTGAGCACAATTTACGTTAGTCAAATATACAGCATTAATATTAATTTTTATATTAATTTTAGTCACATTTCATCTCTTTTGTCTGAAACATAGAACAATGAAAACTTAAGGGTGACTTAAAGGGCATGTCCACCTGCAAAAAAAACCTTATAAATATATTGTAGGGCACCCAACCCACCCCAACTGCCAGGTTCATTTGTTAAAAAAAGAAGCAGAACTCTACTTACATTACTTCTTTCCCCTCCGCTCCGTTTCCAGCCCTCTGCTTGCTGGAAGTTGCAAGCAGGGGTTGGACCGGCAGCTGCATCTGTGATTGGCTTAGAGACAGACAATCACAGATGCTGCTGCCGTCAATGAAGAACGGTGGGGTAACAAAGTGATGTAAATATAGTTTTGATGTTTTTTTAAACAAACAAACTTGATGGTTGTGGATGGTCTAGGGTGCCCTACAATATATTTAACGTTTTTAGATGTAGGGCACCAGGTCACAAAGAGGGATCCAGACATAAATGGGGAGGGCTCTCCTGCACATGTCACGGTCCTTACAGAGGACAAGGCTGATACAGGGACCGAATGACAGCTCCTACTCTTCAGTTTCCTGGACTTTGAACATACACTGCAGGAGAACCATAAGGAGCAGAGGAGAAAGGTAAGTTGTGGGCTCAATTTTATTTTTGGGGGTGGACATGCCCTTTACGTTGATGACTAAAATAAGATTAATAGACCAATCATGAAACAATCGATAAACAAATTGCTCAGTGTACAGTGGATTGAACCATTGATATATTGCTAACATTTTGTTGCAACTTTATTTATTATTGTACAGGTTTAAAGTTGTGGTTGTTGAACAAGTAGGAATGCAATGCCAAAACCCTGTCTTGACGTCATACTTAGCATTTTGCAACTATTTAAAATTTTAGCATGACATTCTGATGGGGGTCACTGTGTGAGCACACACAGCTGCTCTAATGACAAAATAGCAGTAATTCTTTGTGACTTTGTAACTTTTTTAAGGGCCATATAAATACTTCACCTACTGTAATATCTCTAAAAAAAGACTTACAGGGATATGCAATATCCCATGTTAGGGGGAAAAAATACATGCAAAACCCACACTACCCAATGTACTATTGGGTTACCATGGGTTTTGTACTCGTTTTTCATAGGCTGCACCATTTCCAAAGACTTTTGGAAAAAACGCAGTGCAAGCGATGCAATAAACTTTTTGATAGAGGATTTAAAGCTGTGCAAAAGATTGCAACTGGACCCTTGCATTTTCACGGTGTAATACATCTTTAATATAATTATTATAATTTATTATCAAACTGTATTTATTCTATTAAATAGCAAGGAATTCATTCCAGACAACTAGTTTCTGTATTTACATCATATAGGTTCCTATAAAAAAATAATTAAAAATGTTAAAAAATTCAAAATTAAAAAAGAGAAAGATTGGAGATTTTCGCATCCCTGTAGAGAGATAATCTTCCTACTTTCATAATGTGCTAAGTTCAAGATAAGTGCTTGAATAAATCATATTATTTATGCCGATATAAACCTAATTAGCACAATCTAAATGGTTGTCACCGTAAATGTGTTTTCAAAACACTTTGGGCTAAGAACCTTTTTGGCACCACAAATATTATCATGTTAGGGATACAAAGTGACAGATACATCTTGACTTGATGCCTGACAAATCAACATGTCACAAAATAATTAACTTTAAAAAGTTTCAATTAACAAGGCAGCTGCTGGAAAAACAGCAACATTTAGCAGCTTTTTAAAACATGCACAAATAATTATGAAGATGTCTAAAATTTGACTATATATGCATATCAAACTATCTATTACTAATTGATAGGTTTGGGGTTTTTCTAATGTTTGACTCAGACAGGGTTATTCAATAAAAGTTCTTATCGTTTAAAATGGTGATAAGTTTGCCCCAACCAATCAGATATTAGCTTTCAAATGTTAAATAAGATCTGATTGGTTGGGGCAAAATTAGCACCATTTTGAACGATAAGAACTTTTATTGAATCTCCCTGAGAGAGTTCTATCCTATGCCCCCCATACCACCTGTTATGTAACTGTACATTACCGGCAGCTGCAAAAGTGAGTGGCTGAGAAACAATGTCTCAGCCAATCAGTGTCGCAGCTGCCTATCGAGCCCCTTCTGCTTGCTTCCGTGCATGGAAAAGGCACAGGAGACAAGTGGAAGGCAGTGACTGAAGGAGGGCTGGTAAGTATTTCCAGGGGCCGATTAAACCTAGCGAGGTCTAGATTTTGGGTCATGACATGCCCTTTATCTGACACAAATAGAAACCTAATAAACATATAAAAAAATTACTGTGTAATTATATTTCTTCAGCAACATTTTTTCACCCATTTCTATCTTTATGTTTCAGTAGGTCTACAGGTTAAAAAGCACATTAACAAAGATAGGCCAAAAAAAAGTAAAACATTTTCATTGTGCCAACAGGTATATAAGAGACAGTAGTGTCAGTATTAGAGTATTTTCAGCAGAATTTATTGCAAACATGCTGTATATTTGAAAAGAAGGTAATTTTGTTTTCTTTTGTGTCCCACAGGACAAAGGCCTTTCCAGTGCAGATATTGCCCATACAGTGCCTCTCAAAAGGGAAATCTGAAAACCCATGTGCTTTGTGTCCATCGCATGCCTTTTGACAACAGCCAGTACCCAGACCGCAGGTTCAAACGATCTCGAGTTGACTCAGAGACGTCTGGCAATTCTGAAGAACTTCCACAAGGCAAAGCACTGCAACTTACCATGCACAGTAGCCAGACCCAAGAATAACACACAGCGAGCTGTATATTACAATATCACACAATTTAAAAAAAATTCTTTAAAGGAGAAATTGCTAACTGCATTCATAATGATAAGACGAGATAAATTATACATGGGATTTTGAATGTCAAATACACAATCCCCAACCCTTAAATATGGCTGTTGAACTGTTAACCTGGTAATAACAAGTACTTCCAAACATGGGTGTGTGGGGGGGTGTAAAATGTAGTAAAACATAGGTCAGAACTCTGAAACTTTGAAGTGGTTCTTTGTCCAATGCAAGTGCTTTTATGAGAAAATGATACTAATCTAAATGATTAAATGTTGCCTTGAAGATTGAGGGGCTGTGTATTCGTTGTTGAAAACACCTTTATAATATGACACCAGCTGCTGTCATTATCCCAGCATAGTAATGAGATGAGTTGGTAGCCTGCCATGGTGCCAGTCTGACTGGAGCTGTCATTACAGAGAAAATCAATTGAAGTGGTGTTGCAACAGCACTATAGAAGAAATCTTAGACGGCCTGCAAGCTAGGGTCAGTACTGACCTACAGCATATTGAAATTACATTTTCAGTGTCTTTTCTTCATATGCAGCCAAATGAATCACTTGATAAAACAAACCTGCAAATACACATATGGTGTGAACAGAGCTATCCTTAATCTTTCCCCTCCTTAAAATCAGTTCCCCCTATTAAAAGGCGAATCATTTATCTTTCTGTGATTTGGATCTAGGAGCTTACAATAAGGCAGGCTGCAATCAAATATTGTTTGTTTAATGAGACAATTCAGCTTTGTCTGCAGAACGCAGAACACAAATAAATCTTGTCATCACAATTAAAATATTTTTTTCTCCACACCTGTTACTACAAAGAAGGAATCCCTACTTTTAATCAAACTGTTTTTAATTTTTTAAAAATGCGTTAAAGGCATTGTGGAAGTAGCAAAATGAATATATTAACAAGAATGCACTCTGTTCCATGTCTCACTCTCTTTTCCCCTGTACATTATATTTTTTGACAAAATTTATTTTCTGCTGATCGTTTTCCTTCCGTTTTCCTAGAAATGACTGACAATATATTTGTAAACTATCAGGGAGATTCAATAAAAGTTCTTATCGTTTAAAATGGTGCAAAATTTGCCCCAACCAATCAGCTGTTAGCTTTCAAATGTTAAACAAGATCTGATTGGTTGGGGCAAAATTAGCACCATTTTAAAATGATAAGAACTTTTATTGAATAACCCTGTTAGTTAAAAATCTAAGCTGCAATCTTTCAGCTCAGATTCCTTTATCCATCTACCCCCAGGATTGTTTTGTTTGGATTCTTAGTTCATTACAACTTGTTTACTTGTTACAACTTCTTAACTTCTGTGCTATAAATTGAATCAGTTTTGAACACAGGGATTACAAGGGACTACTTATTATTCTTGTTGTAGTTTAATAAGCATTAAGATTTAAAACTTTCTGTGGATAGAGAAAACATGTGGTGCTTGGTATACTGGTGGCAGGCAATCTGGAACCTCAAAATCATCATTCTGACTTAGTCAGTGTATCATAGGTAGGCTGGGAGCTCTGTTTAAACCCCAACAGCCTTAAAATGTATCTCTGCCTAACACAGTTTGTAAGATGACTGTAGTAAATGTAAATACAATTTATAAGCTCTATTCTTAGACTCGAAATAAAAGTCAAACCATGAAGGAGTAGAATTTGCAAATGCTGCCTAAAAGGATGGACGTTAAAAACGATTGTTTCAGGAGGTCACAATATGTCGGACCGACTTGGTATAGAGCAAAGCTGCTTAATTGTTTATCTTTTTTTTTAGTATAGTTCTCACTGCCTTACTTAAATCGAGTTGATAAACTAAATGCAACTGTTTCTATGATCCTCGGAAAAAATATAATGAAATGTTACTGAAAAAACCTTTCTGACTGTAGTAAGCATTAGAATTTTAACTGCACTACTGTGTTTGGTGACTGTGTCAATCGCTTGCTTTTCGTGTGTTCGCATCGACTTCAATATCTTAGCAAAAAGAAGAAAAAAAATAGAGAAAACTGAAAAACATTCCATTTCATTTCTTGCACTTTTGATCTTTTTCAGTCAGTATTTTTTTTACGTGTGCTACAAGCATTTTCAGATACGACAGGCAATAATTCTGTTTGTGACACTGGAGACATCCCTCTTTACTAGTAAAGTGCGTGTACTGTATGTGTGCGTGTGCGTTGATCCCATTTGGTCTGGTGCTACTGTCCCTATCTCTAACATCCTCCCCCCCTCCACATACATATACATAGACCTCTTTTCCAGAACATTTGTAAGTTATAATACAAACAAGTGACAGAGGCAGTGATGCATTGTCAGTTTCTGAAAAACATCATGTTTCTCATATCTAAACATGTCAACATTTTTCTCTGTATTTTCTGTAGTCTGTGGTACTGGTCACATAATACTGTCTCCATTACAACACTAAAAGAAAAAAAGAAAAAAAAAAGAAAATTCTGTCTTTGGGAGAAATCTGAGATCAATAGAGTAGAGGATTTTGTTTCTATGCTTGTAACAAGTAGAGAACTTTCAGGGAGATCCAATAAAAGTTCTTATTGTTACAAATGGTGCTAATTTTGCCCCAACCAATCAAATCTTATTTAACATTTGAAAGCTAACATCTGATTGGTTGGGGGAAAATTAACACCATTTTTAACGATAAGAACTTTTATTGAATCTCCCTGCTTGTATTTAAAGTTTTTTCTTGGTCATTATTTATTATTAAATGCATCAGCTGACAGAACTTTATTCTAATATAGGAGTATTAAAATATGTTTTTTTCCCCCAGCAATGACTGTTTTATTTTCTGCTGTTAGAATAAATTGTCTTTGAAGCGGTACCGTTTTATCCAGTGTTTTACGCAATAAAACCTCTACCTCTGAAAAAAAAAGTTTCCTATTTACTCAGAGACAAATAATTTTTTGCAGCTTTATCAGATGTCAGACAAATTAAATGTAAAGTATGTGGTACACTCGAAAAAAAATCAACATATACATACTGTATATATATATATATATATATATATATATATATATATATATATATATATATATATATATATCCAGGCATAATAATAGGCATTTTATTGTGCTTCATTAAATTACTGTGGAAAAAAAAAAAATTCCGTGTGGCTGTTTTATATAAATGAAAAGTAGGGTGTGAGGTGGAACAACTATTGTATTATGTCTACTAAAGACATTTGTAAAGATTAACAGTATTTAAATATATGTAAATAAATAAATAAATAAATCTATAGAAATCTGTGCAAATAAACAGGAAAAGCTCACAGGTCAAAACATTGTCTGTTTATTTGCACAGCCAATAAAAAATTTTACTAAATCATTGACTAATCTCTAAAACTTTTCGGTTTGAATGTAAACTGAAAGTAAAATACAAATGGAAAGTGCTTAATGGGAAACGAAAATTAAAAGAATAAATTATTCCTCTTCACAAATGCAAGAAATATTGCAGCCAGCTGATTGCTTAGCCACATCTGGACTGACTGATTTATTACATATTTAATAACATGCCCCGAACAATCCTTCATTGCGATAACACAAAAACCAGAACAGCTACTTTTAAATGTGCACAATATTTTTCCGGCTGATACAGATATTTGTTGTGTGTTGGTTACACAAAATACTTACATACTAAAACTTATTACAATTGCCATGCTGGAAATTTTGCCACCATCAAGGACCAAACCTAAAATCTGAAATATCTATATACTAGCAAAACTGTTTTTAGAAAACCATTTGCTTTATATTAACAATGTAAATAGCTATAATTGTTAGCAGTAAGAAATAAAGGAAATCTGAAACGTAGTACAAAACACTTATGAAGGTTGCGCTTATTTATCCAGGTCATGGTATATCTGTTGTATTCAGTTAGATCAACTGGACTTAACTCTTGAAGACGGGGAGATGGGATCTGGGTTCGACACGAACCCGGATCCGACACGGAACGCCTCAGTTGCGAAATCCGAAAGATACGTCCGAATCCTTCAGAAGACATTTTCGA
Organism: Hymenochirus boettgeri; assembly: GCA_019447015.1. Taxonomy (NCBI): domain Eukaryota; kingdom Metazoa; phylum Chordata; class Amphibia; order Anura; family Pipidae; genus Hymenochirus; species Hymenochirus boettgeri. The sequence continues at coordinate 120,445,980 of CM033472.1, read as the reverse complement.
TAATTTTCGACTGTACCGGGCTATTTTTGATAATTTTTGAAAATAGCCTTGAACATTTGAAAATTATCGAAAATATGATCGGAGACCATTTTCGAGTTTCCGATCGTATTTTCTAAAATCGAACGTTTGAGGCTATTTTCGTTAATTTTCTGAAATAGCCTTGAACGTTCGAAAATCTTCGAAAATACTACCAATCATATTTCCAATTATTTTCGAACGTTCAAGGATATTTTCGTAAATGATCAAAAATATCATTAGAAAATTATCGAAAATTTGTTCCGGTTCCGGATTTTCGGATCTTCGGAATTTTCCCGAGATCCGGGAATCCAAAAACGGAACTAAACTAATGAGTTTCGGCTATCTCTATTTGCTAGTCATCCTACTGGTTTCTCAATTCAGAATGACTTGTAGAAGAATCTGTTGGCAATAAGTACACTGGTATGTGTCCCAATCAGCATTTAAAGTTTTTGGTAAATCCTGAATGCAAGGTGATGATTGCAAACTGCCCAGGGTAAGGTGTCAAATCTGAATTGAGAAAGCCAGCCAGATGACTAGTGAAATGAATCCAAGAGCTAAACTTTCAAGTCCAGGATATGATCCCCTAACAAAGTTTCCCTACCACTGATGTTAGGATTACAGGTCTATAGTTATCAGGCTGGGAACGACTACCTTTTTTGAATATTGGTATTACATTGTTTTTTTTCCAATCCAGCGGCAAATCACCAGACAAAAGTGAATCTGACAAGATGAGAAACAGTGGTCTAGATAAAACTGGACAAAGCTCTTTTAAGATCTGAGGATGTACTGTATTTCATCCGGTCCTAGGGTTTTATTTTGTCTACAGTAATTGTTTAGGTACCATATACTCTGTCAGCCAGAGTGAATATTCCTCATTTATACCCTTCATATTATGGATTTAAGGACTAGGATTCTCTATAGTGAATACCGATGAAAAAAATGGTTTAGCACATTAGAATTTTTAGTATCCTCTACAACCATCTCAGCCCCATTATTTAATGATCCCACAATCTCAGTTACTATTGATATACTTTAAAAAACATTTTGGGATTGGACTTGCTTTGTTCTGTTATCCATATTTCATTTTCTATTTTATCTAGTTTAATTGCTTTCTTGCACTCCTTTTTAAAGCTTTTATACTCCCTGTAAGCCGCTTCTGTTCCCTCTGATTTCAAAATTTTAAAAGCCTTTTTCTTTTTTTCCATTTCCCTTTTTACCTGAGCATTAAGGCAGGCAGGAGTGGACCACATTTTTTACACTTGTTCCCTAAAGGTATAAATTTAGAAATGTAAATTTTAATACCCCTTTAAAAGCGGTCCACTTCTGCACAATATCTTTACCTAGTAACAAATCCCCTCAGTCTATAAGCCATAGTGATTCCTTTAACAACATAAAATTAATTTTCCTAAAGTTAAAAGTTCTTGTTAACCCAGTATACTTCTGTTTTTTGCAACCTACTGTATATTAAATGACACTATGCAGTATCATGATCACTGTTCTTTAAGCTTCCCATTACCCTTATCTCCAAAATGAGATCAGGGTTATTAGATATCACCAGATCCAACAATGCATCCTGTCTAGTAGGAACGTCTACCATCTGTGAAAGAAAATGCTCATATAGAAAATTTAAGAACTTGATACCTTTTGAGGTGCTGGCAGTGCCCTTACGCCAAGGTTAATTGAAATCCCCCATAACCAGAACAAGCCCCATACCAGCAGCCTTCACCAACTGCATATGGATATTAATTTCCACCTCCTCACTGGTATTTGGCAGCTTATAACATACACCAACATTTAATTTACCCATCTTCTTTTTCCTATACCCAGCTCCACCCATATTGTTTCTGCCTTATCGTTTATACCTCCATGATCTATCTCTTTTAAATTTAGCTTCAATTCTTGTTTAACATACATACTCCTTCTTTCTAATTAACTCTTACATGTCTAAATAAAGAGTATCCTTCAATATTTTTTGTCCAGTCATGTGAATCATTTAGCCAAGTTTCTGCTATTCCAATCACATCATATATTTCCTTTAAATCTATTAGTTCTAGTTCCCCAGTTTTTCCAGCCAGACTTCTTGCATTTGTAAACATACATTTTAAATTAACAATTAATTTACTTCCATACTTGGACGTATATGCCTCCTTATCCTTTGTGGTCACCCCTCCCCCTCCATTATTTTATTAGCCCCCTGATCCCTAGCTCCTCTAGCCATCTTCTCCCCCAAAACAGTCTCTCGCTCCCTGTATTAGTAATGTAGATAAAAAGCTTGTTTTTCTACATACAAATAGTTAACTGCGCTTCTATCTCAAACGAAAAGATAAAAAAATAATTAATAAACATTGGTTCTCAACCGGTGCTGTTCCTGTTTGTTACTCTGACTCACTGAATTATTGTGCTGATAAGGAGTGAGTGCATTCCTGTGAGTTAAAATTGACTCGACTGCTCACTCCTCCTTACCAGCACATTAATTCAGTCAGTCAGTGACTAGAGATGGACTCAAACCCGAGTTAAAGCCGAACTTATCAAGTTCAAACGGACTCGGACTTCTCGAACTATCCCGGACCCGGATTTCTCGGACTTTCGTTAATTATTGAATTTGAAAATCAAACGATCTTCGATTCTTTTATGGGATAATTATCGAAGGTTCAAATTGTTTATGGCATAATTATCGAATGTTCAAATCGTTTATGGGATAATTATCTAACACAGGAGCTCAAAAGTACCGCACACGAGAATAAAATAGATTTTTTGAAAGTTCTGGATATTTAAACATGTTCCCAAGACAATTTCACAGGTCCCACAGCCATTTACATTAAGTTACCATTGATATTTTAATTGTATTTCATTAGAACTTTTCGAACTATTTGACTCAAATAGTTGCAAGGGGATCTAGATAGATTATCACATTGGGCTGCTAAGTGGCAGATGAAATTCAATGTTGATAAATGTAAGGTGATGCATTTTGGACTTAAAAATACTTGTGCTACTTATACTATAAATGGCTCTGTGTTAAGTGAATCCCTGTTGGAAAGGGATCTTGGAGTTTTGGTGGATAACAAACTTAAAGGTAGCAAGCAGTGCCAGGCGGCAACAGCCAGAGCCAGCATGGTATTGTCTTGTATAAAGCGAGGTATGGATTCAAGGGAGGAAAATGTAATTCTCCCTCTTTACAAAGCATTGGTAAGGCCTCATTTGGAATATGCAGTGCAATTTTGGAATCCTGTGTACAAAAAGGACATGTTTGAAATGGAAAGGGTTCAGAGAAGGGCAACTAAATTAATAAGGGGATTGGGGGAGCTTGAATATGAAGAGAGACTGGAAAAGTTACAATTATGTACGCTGGAGAAAAGGCGCTTGCGTGGGGATATGATTACTGTGTATAAATACATTAACGGGCCATGCAATAAACTATCTGGGGCATTGTTCACCAAGAGAACATGTCAAAGGACACGAGGACATCCCTTAAGACTTGAAGAAAAAAGGTTTAGGCTTCAAGCTCGGAAAGGGTTTTTCACTGTGAGAACGGTAAGGCTATGGAACTGTCTTCCAGTGGACGTTGTAATGGCAGGTTCATTGGTCAGTTTCAAAAAAAAGCTGGATGAGTTTCTGCAAACAAGGAATGTTGCAAGTTACTGGTATTGATACATAAAGTAGAGTTGATCCAGGGAAATTTCCGATTGCCACTTGGAGTCAGGAAGGAATTTTTTCCCCCTTCATAAATTTGGTGGGGTTTTTTTGCCTTCCTCTGGATCAACAGTTAGGCAGGAAATGAGGATATTGCTAGATGGGTTGGACTGGATGGACGTATGTCTTTATTCAACCTCAAATACTATACTATACTATACTATACTGACTCCCATTGACTTTAATGGATCCGTTTTCGAACTTTCGAACTTTCCATATAGTTCGAAAGTTCGAAAACGGACCGAACTTTCGGAAGTTCGGCCATCATCAGTCACTCAGTGTACAAAAACAGGCTTGCTATCTACATTAAAAATACAAGCAGGGAGAGAGAAATGGGGAGGGGCAGTGGAATACAGGAAGTCACTCATTGAGACCGACTTTAAAGGGGAGTTGTGGTCTCCTTACAAATGCCCTCTATTAAAAATCGTGCTCTTATAGCTTGGATGATGTATCTAGCTGTTGTCAATCCAAAGTTATAGGCTTGTAAAGTCTCTCTTCCTATTCTGAACTGTTTTTGTACCTCTAATTTTTCACTAGGCAACCTAGGCCATGCAACAACTGCTAGGGGAAAGCATAAAAACACAAGGCAGTGCTCCCTCATTACAGTTAATGCAGAGCCACCCCAGTATTACATTTTTTGTTGGGGGCGGGGGCAAACCATCCAACATCCTCCTTTTAATAAGTACACTTATAGAAAAAACATGGTACAGAGCTGCAAGTGGGGGATAATGAAATTAACCAGATCTCAGCACAGATCTGTGCAAAGAATTTTTCAATATTGCACTTATTTAAAAGGTAATGTGAAGCCTCCTTAACCTCCCGGAATTCAATCAATCAAGGAATAGTTCACTTTTCGAGTGAAATATTCCTTTAATGCATGCAATAAGCTGGCATTAAAAAGTGCTGCATTGGTTTGCCGCTATTGGCATATAACATTGCTTGGAGTGACTGGGTGGTTAACTTCTGTGTTTGCAACAACAAAGGAGTTAAAGTCGCACTAACCATTATTACATCTGATTGATTCGACTAAAATAACAGACATCATTTCTGAGACAACTAATTGTTCCCAATCGATTTTTAGGTAAGATCAGTTTGTGATTCATCATGTTGGTAATTCACGGCCTATCCTGCAGCCTTCAGTGAACTGCATGGTTAGTCTGGACAAAATATCATCAGTATTACTCCAATTTCCATAAACCGAATACTAATTTATTATTTGCCAAGTCTGTGCAAACAGAAACATTGGTTTGTTTGTAGTAGTTTTTGATGTATCTATATAAACAGCACTATTTACGATGGGTATACTTCTAATGATAGCACCTATCTGGTAAATATTAAACTGATGGAAAATACCATGACTGATTGTGAAGTATTTGCCCCTATGAACCCTATGAACATTATTTATAAAGGATCGCTAATGGAAATTACCAATTGTGATCCTTTCTTGTGGTTGAAAATATACCTAGTGGTATTGCTTTTTTTTGTAAATGTACAAACACAGTATAACATTTTTAAATTTAGAAATGCTGCCCATGTGTATATGACAATTCAGGAACTTGAATCAGAGGAAATATGAAGTGTGGTGGAGGAGGGAGAAAACTGCTTTGGCATACATAGCTGCATTTTTCTGGGCACACATGCTTCAGTTGTTTAATGGGATAAATATCAGTCTGTCACAATGACTGTAAAAATGGTATGTGTTAGGGAGAGGGAGGAGGAAATGCTGCCTGCCATATGATTCAAATCACTTCAAATGAACCCCAAATGAGAAGCATAGACCATTCATGTGTGGGATCTAGTATGGAGCCAATCTCATTAGACCCCTAAAGCTAATAGCCATAGACGGGCACCCCAAAATACTCCTTTATTATCTGACACTTACCCTGCAAGATGCCATACATTAGTTATACGATGTCCCTAGAGGGGAGTAGTACACAACAGAACAACAGAGGAATGACAACCGTTTTGGAAGCATCTATCCACCATCCCTGAACACTGCATGAAATTTGAAAAACTATTGAGAAATACACATTGCATTAGAGATAGGCACTGCATTTATTAGTTGCCTAGGTAACAAAAGGCTTTTTAATGAGCAATTTCCTTGCAATTAAGCAAGTAAGCACTTAGAGCTGGCAGATCCACCAAAGGCAAGATTTGCTTGCCTTCTTTAAAATATATATTTTTTTGCATTTAGTACATTTTGCCTTCAGAATGCTTATATGCATGTGCAGGGCTTGAACTCTTTTCTAGCTGACCAGTTAATTAGAATGAACTATAGAAAGATTTTTATTCTGATTATAACATTTTTGATTTTCCTTTTTTCAATAAACTTTCTTTTCTTGACAAGTGACAACTAGTGAGTAGAGATGGGATCTGGTTCCGACTCAGAGTCGGATCTGACACAGAATCCCTCGGTTCTGAAATCCGAATGATCCGCCTGAAATAGGACGGATCGTCAGGATTTCGGGACTTCAGAGTGCATTTTCGATTATTAACAAATGTTCGGGGCTATTTTCGATAATCTTTTGAAAATAGCCTTGAACGTTCAAGAGTAGTCTCCAATCGTATTTTTCAAGGTTTATTGAACGTTTGAGGCTATTTTTGAAAGTTATTAAAAACAGCCTTGTACATTTGAAAATAACCGAAAGTTTGTTACATTTTCAGATTTTTGGATCTTTGGGATTTTCCCAAGATCCGGGAATCTGAAATGAAATGAAACTGGTGAGTTTCGGCCATCTCTACTAGTGAGATATTGTAATTTCTGTAACCTCTGCCTATTTGCATAATTACAAGGACATCTCAATTCTAAATGGTTTTGTTGGGCAAACTGATGCACAAGTTCATTTAAGTGCCACTAAGTTATAAGAGTTGAACTAATTGCGTTTAAAAGCATTACTTCTGACTCATTCTTGCTGAATGTGTTTTTAATAAGTGTTCTCTTGTTTTAACAGATCTGGCAAATGTATCCATACCTAGCTTGGAATAAATGGTATACACACTCCCAATTAGTCACTTTTAGTCATCTCATGCAAAACACTACATGCAAACACCTGCAACATACATTTAGATTTGGTATTAACAGTTGCAGTGGAAAACTAGGCAAGTTAAAATCTTAGAGTAGCATGGTGGCTCAGTGGTTACCACTGATGCCTTGCAGCACTGAGGTCCAGAGTTCGATTCCATCATTGGACACATCTGCAAGGAGTTTGTATGTTCTCCCCGTGCTTGCATGGGTTTCCTCCAGGCACTCCGGTTTCCCCCACAATCACAAAGACATACTGATAGGTTGTATGTGTCAAATAAATGTGCTTGGATTGTAAGCTCTTCGGGGCAGGGCCTGATATGAATGTATACATGTAATTGTAAAGTGCTATGGAAGATGTTAGCACTATATAAATCCACAATAATAATAATAGAGCTGCACATTGGTCAATATTTGGCCCAGATGACCACTATGGCTGATATGTTGGTTGACCTGGTTAAAATTTTCAATACAACAATTACTCCTGCCTGATTTTTTAGGTAAAATTGGTTAGTTGACTGATCAGACATGTCAGTAAAATGTCATTAGAAGATTGGTCCAAATTGGATTTATCTAATAACGACAATACAAGCAGGTTGATTAGAAGTAGCCAAGTAGCCTGTACTTTACTATTGGAGCAGTCAGGAGACCTCCTGTAGTGCAGTAGAACAGTGCATATCACTAACTGACTTGATTTAGTTTCCTGCCAGGAAATCTGTTTAGGATGACAATTATCTAAAGTGTATAGTGTGTACAGGACTTTAGATAATATACAATGAATAATTAAATATAATAATAAAAAAAAAACAGTTAGGGAGATTCAATAAAAGTTCTTATTGTTTAAAATGGTGCTATTTTTGCCCCAACCAATCAGAACGTATTTAACATTTGAAAGCTAACATCTGATTGGTTGGGGCAAAATTAGCACCATTTTAAACGAAAATAACTTTTATTGAATAACCTGGACTATATTTTAGTGAATTTGATTTGGATGTGAAGGTTCTCATTCATCCAGGACATGGTATATCTGTTGTATTCAGTTAGATTAACTGGACTTAAAGTTTAGTTCTTTGAGACGTTTCGCTAGTCATCCAACTAGCTTTCTAAATTCAAACTTGTACAAGAATTAAATGTCTCCGAAAAATTAAAGGGCATTCTTCTTCTTCAAGAACTAAACTTTTAAGTCCAGTAGATTTGAATTTGAAATTTAATTGAGAATTAGAGTCTCCAGACAACATTATCCCAAAGTACATTCACAAACATAAAACAAGTTGTGTCTCGTCTCTCCCTTTGCTGTGGCTGCTGAGTCGTTGAAATTAACTGTGGGTACTATAGGTCCTTTTACCCCTATCCCAAAAAGACATACTATACATGAAACACTAGTACATGTAGGAACTTCTTTTTGCTAGGAACATAATGGAAACAAAAAAAAGTTTGGGAATTAAAATCTGTGATATTTTGGACCGTGTGTTTCTAAAATATGTGTTGAGGTTGTTATTCACACTGTGTCAGGGATCTGTTATAGTGCCTGTCTTAGCCAATAGGAGGCGGCCCAGAAGGGGCTTCCACTGTGCTCCATGGCACAAGTGGTGATGTCACGTGCCCCTAAAAAATGCCTATAAAACCCACCTATCCAACAGCTGCTCCCAGTGCCTGCAATACTTATTGTACCATCAGGGAAAGAGATCAAAGACTGTGCGCTTCGCTGCCAGGTATAGTATAGTATAGTATAGTATTTGAGGTTGAATAAAGATATACGTCCATCCAGTTCAACCCATCTAGCAATATTCTCATTTCCTGCCTAACTGTTGATCCAGAGGAAGGCAAAAAAAAACCACCAAATTTATGAAGGGGGAAAAAATTCCTTCAGGTATAATTCAGGTTAGGGTCGCTACTTCCTTCTGCTCTGTTCACAGCAGTATGGTATGTCAAAAAGTAGAAAAGGAAGGGGATGCCAGGCAGGAATGCTGCGAACACAAAGTGTTTTATTTATCCAACATGTTTTGACAACCGGGTTTTTGTCAAGTGTATGCAAACACCAATCAGTGCAATCCATTTGAAACCCCACAAGACCCACCCCTTCCCTTCCATTGGCTGAAAAGCCATGTCCATCAAAATAGTCCATTGAGTGTCCATGGAAACGTAAAAAAACCACCACCACGTCGGAGATGCTGAACGAGCAGCTGTAAACAACCTGAAAAGTGATAAACGCGTATAGCACATGTAACAAGATTAAAATACATAACTTTTTCTGAAGTCATATGCCAGTGTGGCTTAGAAAATAAGTATGTACAATATTATGAGCTATATATATATATATACATAATACAATGGGTACCAACTCTAACCGTAAGTATTATACTTAGCCAATATAAGATCGTTGGTACTGCAACAACGTTCTCAGACATAGGGTTCCTGAGGGGAACGTACATTCACAGAGTTATAAAAAAGGTTTTATAGACCAGCAGTCATTTAATCCCACTGGGTGCATGCTATTTAACCTTTTAATCCAAATGGCTTCAGTTTGTAGCAACATTTTGGTTAGATCTCCACCTCTCAATGGTAGTTTTACTTTATCCAGTATGCACCAGCGTAATTGTGAAACATTGTGTTTTTTTTCTGCAAAGTGTTTGGACATGGAGGTGTCAGTATGGGTGTTGGCAACATAATTTCTGATGTTGCATTTGTGTTCTTGAATGCGTATTTTAGCTGGTCTGCCTGTCTGCCCTACATACACTTTGCCACATGGGCATTTCACCATATAGATAACTGCTTTTGTTTCGCAGGTGGCGTAGTTTTTCATGGGTATTTTGTATCCCATGGTGGGGTGATGTATATGATTACCTTTTATTATACTACTGCAACAATTGCAGTTCATGCATTGAGTTTTTAGGAGCAACTAATTAGTTGGGGGTATATAACACTATAGGAAAGGTCTATATGTAATTATCACTATTTAATTAAAATCACCATAACAAATAACACTATAAGAAGTATAGTACTACTACTTACTACTGAATTACAAAACAAATGATATACAATTAATAAATTATACTTACTTTACTTGACACCCCTAAGTTTGAAAACTCAAAATGGTAGGTTTAGCCACACCTCTGAGAGTGTTAAAGGGTCTCCATGTAGACACATGTTAGCAAATAAAAGAATTCCCTTTGGCATTCTGCATGAGAAGATGACAAGACAGAAGGTGTAAAGAAGTTCCTGTATTACAGCTAATTATGTGCTGTTTGTAAAACATGTGACAGTCTTAGCCAATCAAAAATCCTTCAGATTCACACATTTACTCCCACCCTCCCTTCCCTTCTCCATGTAGACACTAAAAGGAAGTGGAATTTTACTAACATCCAATGAGGTTCTGATCTAACATCATGTTAGCAAATCAATAAATTCTCTTAAGCATTGTACATGACAAGACAAGTATTGTAAGGAAGTTCCATTATGGGCTGTTTGTAAAACATGTGACAGTCTTAGCCAATTAGCCACATTTACTCCCCATTCCCTTCTCCATAGAAAGAAATAAGACAATCCAGTTTCTGTTTGCTAGACAGGAAGAAATGTCTGTATATGATAAAAGGACTTTGCATGTCTCTGAAACTACCCAGCATTCTTAGAGAAATGGCCAATGTTTACCTTTTCCCCACTATTGATATATTAATAACATGAGGCTGTGAGGTACCTCCTGTTCTAAGAAGGCACTACTTCATTTTATACTCTGTGGGGTATTTAGATCCTTTATCCACACCTCTCCCTAACCTATATAGCCAATCAGTATCCTGTGCTCCCAAGTCCCAACACCATAGTGACTGTAAATCTGGAATTTGCTGTGGTAAAAACTAATAAGTATGAGCCTAGAATGTTAACCTGGATCCTGTATAGGATCTTATATTGTCTAATAGTGCTGTTTAGATGGAACTGCAGGAAGAGAGGGAAAATTTAGTAAGGTTTATGACACTAACTGCCCTAAGTGATCCATATAATCCTTCCCTAATCCAATAGTGTAAAAGCTATTGATGTAAGGGAAGGGCAGATGAGTCGCTTGCATGTTCAAACCCTTGGGTAGGAAGTGCTAAAGCACGAAAGTGGGCTTTAATGTCTGTAAGTCAGGAAAATGGCTTTATTCCAGGATGTATGAAAACTACATTTTCCAGCATTCTGCTCAGCCATCGAATGTGAAATGCTCATTAAGAAAAAACTAACTGCAAACAGACAATGCTGGGATTTGTAGTTATCAAACATGTAAAAGTTAACAAGTTTAACACCACTGCTCTATACCATTAGGCTGTATTGTATCTCGACACATGCCTTAGCTACAGGACATTAAGAAGAAACATACTGCAAACAGAGATTCCTGGGAATCATAGTTTTCAAACATGTGAAAGGTCCCAAGTTTAACACCCTTGCTCTATACTATTAGGCTGTATCACATCTAGACATAGTTATAAAGGTAAAAGAACATTATAGTGCCATTACTAGCACCTAGAATCTGAATATCAATATAAGTTACATGGCACCATATTTAATTCACTTATTATTGTCAGTTCAGATCTCTCACCCTGTTGATATATAGATATCTTTAGGATGGTGCCTACACAGCGTGCTCTTCCTGTGTATAATGGCATCGTATCTTCATTACCCTGACTTTGCTTATGCACCCTAATGAGGTGACCTACATATAAATTAAACCGCCTTAGAACCTTCCAATCCTATCCAAAATAGTTCAACATGCATATTATAAGAATAGCGTATAAGGACATACAAAGACGTAAAGACACATACACAGAAACATACTACCTGGGAGGTAGACTTAAGAGACGGCTCACCATGGGACCCTCCTGGGAATTGTAATTTTCAAACATGTGAAATTCCCCAAGTTTAACACCACTGCTCAATACCAGTAGGCTGTATCACATCTAGACACATGCATTATCTACAGGACATTAAGAAAAAACTTACTGCAAAAAGAAAATGCTGGGATTTGTAGCTTTAAAACATGTAAAAGGTCCCAAGTTTAATACCCCTGCTTTATACCATTAGGCTGTATCACATCTAAACACATGCCTTAGCTACAGGCTATAAATCAGGTACTTTGCATGTCCCCACCCATTTCTCTGGAAGTATGTGTATGTATGTTACATTATTAGGGAAATGCTATTATAATAACATGAGGCTGTGAGGTACCTTCTGTTATAAAAAGGCCCTATTTCATTTTACCACCTTTAGCCACACCTCTCCCTAACCTATATAGTCAATCGGTATTTTGTGCTACCAAGTCCTAACCCCACAGTGACTGTAAATCTGGACCTTATTGTGGTAAATACTAATAAGTATGAACCTAGTATGTACTTCTGGATAATGTATAGGGTCTCAGGTTGCCCAAAGGTGCTGTTTAGGTTGAAATGCACATTGTGGCAGGGTCTGTTCTCAAACCTGCTGAATTATTCCAATTAGACCCTCTAGATTCTTGCTTTTTTAGGACCCTCAGGCTAATCTTATTTGGGCCCCACCGGGATGCTTCCTGGTGGTTCCTGAGAGCAGAAAGGGAGGACAAGTTTGGAAAGGTTCCTGATGCCTACCGGCTGAAGGTACCTAAATAGCCTCTCTCTAGCCCTACAGCTTAACAGCTTTTCAAAACTGATTTATTTTGTGCTACTGGTGCATAGAGATGGTCGAACTATTGAAATTTCGGTCCGTTTTCGAACTTTCGAACTATTGTCAAAGTTCGAAAGTTTGAAAGTTCGAAAACGGACCCATTAAAGTCTATGGGAGGCAAATAGTTCGAAAAGTTCGAGTCAAATACAACTAAAATATTAATGGTAACTTAATGTAAATGGCTGTGGGACCTGGGAAATGGTCTGGGGAGCATGTTCCAATATCCAGGACTTTCCAAAAATCGATTTTACTCTCACACGAGCTACTTTCGAGCTTTCGCATTCGAACGTTCGAGGTAACATGGACATTTTACTCGCAGATTCGATACTCACGTATAGGCTGTAATGGAGACTTTACTCGCAGATTCGATGTTCTCGCCTAGATACCATGTACATTTTACTCGCAGATTCGATACTCAAACGTTCGAACATTCGATAAATCATCGAAAGTCCGGGAAATATCGAAAGTTCGCGTCCGAGATAGTTCGAGAAGTCCGGGTCCGTTCGAACTCGAACAGTTCGGCTCGAACTCGGGTTTGAGTTCGAGTTCTATGCCATCCCTACTGGTGCATAGTGCAACAACGTTTCGGTCCTGGACTAATGACCTTTATCAAGTTTCCTATATATATATATGTATACAGATTTATACAGATTCCTTAATACAGATTACTTTATACAGATTCCTGAATGTCAACATAGTGTCACATCATTTTTACACCAAGGAACAAGAACCTGGTTTAGATACACTTGTTGCCTGTCATATATAATGATATAAATCTTAGTCCCTATTTAGACCTCCAGGATGCAAGCTTTTGAGCTGGTGTACCCACCACACTTCTCTTCTCTTTAGGATTAGACCATGATCTCCACCCCTATTATGTGGGTGGTCTCACCTACATAAAGCAGCCCACATGGACACCATAATATGTGCACTAAACTATTTTGAGTGTAAACCCTCTACTATACAATATAAAGGGAGGAAGCTTTGGATTCTTCCATCCTCGGAAAGAAGGGCCCAACATGTGCCAATTCCTTAAGCTAGGTACACACAGTAACGATAAAGCCCTGATACCGTCGGATCCAACAGCATCGAGGCTTTATCAGCACTGGGTGTGGCGGATTTCCCAAGCGAGTACTTCAGCTAAGCAGTCGTTCAGGAAAGACCGTAAATTTCCGCGGTAGACTTCCTATAGAGGGAGTCGGCTGTGGTTGAGGGAAACACACAATCCAGAACGTCCTCCCTATGCCGTGCATTGGGAGAACACTTGGGACTGTGTGTATCCTGATCTTTGAAAAATGACAGGCAGGATCTCGTAGATGTGTGTACCCAGCTTAAGGATTACTTCTCCGATCAAATTACTTCCATTTACATAGTCTATGACTAGTGGTATCTGTTTATTTTTTATTCCTGTCCTTGCTAGGGTCTTTAGTTTTGTCAGCCTTTTGTAGTGCCACATCAAGGATCATTTTAGAATATTCTCTTTCCAAAAATCTTAGATACATCTTCCACTGGCTGATAGGAATACTCCTGTATGACATTATCTGATTCCAATCAGTTGGGTTGGTTTATGATGCAGTGTTCATGCCTATAATAATAATAATAATATATAGAGGATAATGTACCATATCTAATTTTCATGGACACACTTCATCTGGTGAAATACATTTTTTTTGTCATAATGCTCACACAACATTTTGGGTGTCCCTTCGTCAGGAACACAACACACCTGATAAGGGAACACCTGAAATTTTGTGTGAGCATGTTAGCATTATCCATGGAAACTTGATATTGTATTTATTATTTGCTGTGAGGTAGTACATAGCCCCATGAGTCAGCACCCAATGGACAACCTGTATGGTATGTCCTATTGATTAAAGTGTATAATGTACCCATACTGTAAATTATGAGGATATTAGAAGTCACATAGGAGTTCCGGGACCACATAAAAGCTTTTATAAAGGTCAAGGAACTTCAAGGTGACCTCTAATATCGGTATAATTTTTAGGGGGTACATTATCAATTATAAATAACCCAGCCCTTTCCCCTTCATTTGCTGCAGTTTGTGCCTCAAAACACATACACAAACAAACTAGAAACAGTCATATGAAATACAATACACACCATAAGGTAGCATTTACACATCAGTCAACACAAATCAGAGCCTTATCTGTTTCTGTGAACCTTAAAGAGAGACGCAATCACTGATTGGCTGGGGGTGGCAGGTCCCTCTCAGAGTTCTTCTTCAGCCAATGAATGACCGCGTACATACGGCGTGGTGTCATAATGTACGTCACGTCGTGCATGACACCTTCTCTGTATGCGAGTCTTTGTTAAACAAATGCACCCATACAGTTGTAAAAAGTGCAAAGGGCAACCATACTAAATATTTTACTTTTTCTAATTTTAATCAATGTTTTAGTTGAGTGTCATATTCTTCTTACCTCTTTCTTACCACTCCAAACTGAACAATTAAAACTGACAGAAGGACAAGAGCAAGGTCCACACTCTAATTTGTCCATGCCCCCCTATATGGACAATAGTCAATATATATAGTTAATTGCTTATCAATAGTTCATTGCTTATTTTGCAGTGGGAAAAGTGAGTGTCACTGAAAGATGGGTCTTGGGCACACTTACAGATCAAAAAAATTTTTTTTTGTATTGGTAAAATATTTGCTTGCGTTGGTATTTGAGATTAAGTTTGCCTTGAAATCAGTGGGTTACTAGTTTTTGTTTATTTTGATGCTTTCTTGTGGACATTCATGTAGTTTTAAGACCACCATTTATGTCACAGGTGATGCTTTTATTGGAGAAAAAAGTGTATGTAAACGAACAATTACACACAGAAAAAATGGATGAAAAAATGTACTTTCATCTGTTTTCGTGAGTGTGTAGTGTAGTACTGATCACCTGGTATGGCTCTATGCTTACTATAAAAACTCTGATCCATTCACAAATGCTAAAGTGAGCTGGCTGTCAATGATTCCCTTTCAGCTGTGGCTCTGCTCTTATAGTTGGGGCCACATCTCCTATAAAGGCAATTTTTTGAGGGACAGTTGCAAGCACCTTGAGTCTATATGCGTGTCAACAAAAGTTCCTGTTTGTCCACACATAGAATCTACATGTGTGGCACTTAAAGGGTTATTGGGGATTGTTTTAGTAACACATACTGATTTAATTGACTATCAATTATTTGTTAAGTATATTAGCGATGTTTTAATAGATAATTTATTATATATTTATTTTTCCTTATAATTTCAGTAAATGTATTGTTTGATTTACTTAAGCCTTTGTTTCGTGATTATTTTCTTGATGATACAGTAAAGAAGGGGGAGGCACAGGCAGTTCAAGTTAGATGGTCTAGGGGAGACAAAAGTATTAATCTGCCCCTGAGCATTAGGGGTGACTTCCTGGTTATAATTGGGACACTAATACATAGTAGCTGCAATTTTAAGGGAATTATGTATAGTTGGACCCCATTTGGATTCATGGAAAGGGTTGATTATACATATATAATTTATTATTTGTCTAGAAGGCTCTAGAGCTACCAATATGAACAGAGTTGAACAAAAAACAGAATTGCATACTGATTGACTGTTTGTATGAAATAATGTGATTCTGATCTTAGGGGAAGGACATACCGTATACTGGTAGTACATACATACAAATGAATAATACAAATGTATTGTAATGTAATTGTAAATGACTAGCCCAGCTGGTTAATTTATTTACACCTATATACTGGTATATATATATTCTTGGTGTATTTCCAAAACAAGTATGTTCTCTATAATTATAGTAAAAAGTAGAGTACTGTGATACTTTTAATGGACTAACAGTTTATTTTAGTAGACAAGCTTTTGAGGGATCTACCCTCTTCCTCAGGTCATAGCAGTACTGATTGAAGCAAAGGTTAACACAAAGTAAAGGCTCATACACATGCTCGACTCCCAAGCGAGGCACGGCCCCCGACGGCAGACGGCCGTTTCGGGCGAGAACCGTCTGTGTGCATGCGTTCGGTCAGGGGTCGTTTGTCGTTCCGCCTGGCATTGTGCCTCGCTTGGGAGTCGAGCGTGTGTATGAGCCTTTACTTTCTGTTAACCTTTGTTTCAATCAGTACTGCTGTGACCTGAAGAAGAGGGTCGATCCCTCGAAAGCTTGTCTACTAAAATAAACTGTTAGTCCATTAAAAGTATCACAGTACTCTACTTTTTACTACATATATTGGACTTTTACTCTATAATTATATACTGAACTCTATGAAGAGATATGGCCACCCATGGAACTAGTTTTCTCTAATTTTTGGGATGAACTAAGAAGATTCCTTGTCCTTTATAGTTCTGGATAAATAAGAAGGAAATGGTTGAATGGTAAGTCCAAATGGAGATTTAAAAACCCTAATAATGTATAAATTATTGGTCTGCCCCCATCCCAGTGCCAGAAAGTGCATAAGACTAAAAATATCTTTAGAAATTTCTGCACTAATTTTGAGCTTTCTGCCTCCATTGAAATATACTGTAGGGTATTCAGAGATTAACTCATCTTTAGTTATTTATTACAATGTAATTCATTAAGTCTGAAATATGCTAATGTTATGTTACACATTAGAGTTTGAAGTTAGATATCCAGCCAATATGGAGTATAAGTGAGACCTAACTTGAAGTAGCGTTTAAGATCTTTTGAACCAGGTCTAAATGTATTTATTATGATTATTAGAAATGAGTGCAAACACTGGAAACAGATGGAGAGAATGCATAAATCTTTCCCAGTAAAATTACAATAAGATTAATCTTTTGTTTTTATTTAACTTAAGCAGTGATTTCACAGTAAAGTAAAAAGCCACATTGTGGTGTGATATAATTTCAAACATGTACGTATCGTATTTACCCTTGCTATAGAAGAGTTCTGTTTTATATTAATGCCTTTTTCTGCAGGACTGCTAGTAAAATTCCTTCCAGACTGGTTGCTTTCTGTAGGTTTTTGTTAACATGACCAAAAAAATTGGAAAATCTAAATATCTAGAGGAATGTAACTAGGATGGTGTATAGAAGGTGTTTGCATGCTGTGAATTTTACTAGTCTTGCTATTCCTCACCTGTTGGTGTTGCTAGATGTGTAAAAATCAGAGAACCTTAGAGAAAGAGGAAGACGAGAGGAAATTTAAATGACCCAGACTGAACTGTTTTGCTGTTAATACAGGCATACAGAGCAAGACACGTTTAATGGGTTCTATTTTTTATTATACTATGCTGAATAATTAAGTTTGAGGCAAAGTGTCACATAGATTTATCTTTTAATTAAAAAAGCATGGTTCACGCATATTTGAGTGGTAGTCCAAATAAATGCAATATAGAAATTTATGTTTGTTTATCTAGGTGTTAATTACCTAGAGATTGTTCTGGATTACTTCTTTTTATAAAGTGTCATAGGCTCATGTCACTGGTAATAAAGCTTAACAGTGGAACCTTATCAATTTGCTAACTATAGTTCAAGTGTGACCAAAAGAAATAAAAAAAAGGAACTCCAAATAATGCTATGTGGTTGCTTCTCACTCTCCTTGGCTTAGAAAAGATATCGCTTTCAGCCTCTTATGCAAAGGAAAATAGAGTTGTATATATTTACTGCTCTTCAGTTTAACATGCATGGAATTATTCCTCATGGCCTGTATATGTCTTGTGCCAATAAATTTATGCAGGACATAAAAATTTTATTTTTTATTAACAGCCTTGTAATGTGGTGGGCTGATACTTCTAGGGAAGAAGTCTGCTCTCTAAGTGAACAAACTCAATACAGTAGAAGAATAGGGAGATGCAACATATTGGGCTCTAACCTAGAACAAGTAACTGACAGGAATATGTACTAAAAAATCTTTTTTTTTTTACATTTTATTTTTCCTAAAAATATTTTGATGCAATTTCTATGCATTTTGTAAAAAAAGTGCAAACGGACTCTCCAATCTTTGAAAAACCCATTTGTGAAAAAACTCTTGAGCAATGTTTCAGGAGATCTACCCAAAACGTTGCCAAGAGGTTTTTTCACACATGGGTGAATAAAGGTTTTGCAATTTTTTAAAGATTGGAATTAGAATACACTTAAAAATACCTAGGGATATTTTTTGCTAATGGCTAAAAATGAGTGAAAAACATGCTTTTCAATATAATATAAGGTTAGCGTGGTTTAAATGGCATGTCCACTCCCAAAACTACAACTTAACCCACTACTGGCCCCACTGTGTAGTGCATAAAAATCCTTACCTTACATCCCAGCTCCAAATGGCTGCCCTGCTTTGCCCCTCCAAACTCCCCAAAACTGTCCACCAGGAGCCTAGCAGAGTCCATATAGGACTCTGCCTCCTGTCTCTCCCCCGGGAGAACTTGCACATGCCCAGTGCAACCCCCCTCCCTCTCGCACCCCTTTTGGTCTCCCTCCCCCTAGTGTAATTCCCCTTTGGGGTACTGTAGGTCTCCCTCCCCCAGCCCCAAACACCATATTATTATGTCAAGAAACTCCCCTGATCTTTACTTACCTTCCCTCTCTCCTCTGGCGTTCTGAACTGCCGGCAGCCGCGGCCGTGATTGGCTGCCTCTCAGCCAATCATGGACGCGGCTGCTGGTCCGGCCCCTTGCTTGCAGTTCCATGCAAGCAGAAGGCTGGGCAGTGCGGTGGAGGATAGAGGGAAGGGGGAGTAAAGATCAGGGGGAGTTTCTTGACATACTAATATGGCGTGTCTCCCAGCCAATCATCAGAGACAGCAGATTTTCCTGCTCAAACAGAGTGGGGGAAGGTGTTAACCCTTTTCATATGTATTTAGGAAGCAACTTGTTAACCCTTTATGTTTGTGAGTATTTCTGCAAGAGACTGTCAGGCTCATTTACCCAGACTCGCTGGGCAGATATATGGAGTGCTAGCCGGTTCACTACCAGTTAGCGCAACTTTAACTTCATATTAGCGCTAGATACGGGGGTTATGCAAAAATCACCTGTGCATCCGATGCTCGCAATTCAATATCGTGTTTGTGCTAGTTTTAACGCAGGATTTTAACGCAAACAAACAGCTGGCGTTAAAATCCCACAGTGGGTAAATCCCTGACCGGGATTCACAAACGTGATATTGAATCGCTAACAGGACATTTACCCACAGCGATAGGGAGGATGCACGTTTCGCAATAATGCGCGATCATGCTCGCTTCCGTGCATGAGTGTTGCGCTTCCACAATTGGTGATCGCATGCACTCCAATAGAACACTGAAACGCATCGCATGTAATGGGACTGGTCCCATAGGCTATTACATGCCTGCACTTCCACTAGCACAATCAGACCGCAAACCGCAATCCAAAACGCGCTAGAAGTAGTAACCCTAAGAGTTTGAGTCTTAAAGGGAAAGGTGGCAACCCCAGTAGAATTGAACTGACCACTTTAAAAGGTACACTTATAAAAACAAAACAGCTCAAAGCTGCAGGTGCAGCATATTGACTTGAACGTGGTCTCAGCACAGCTCTGTGCAATGCATTTTACAGGCCACCTTTGCCTTTAAGACCCAATTATTAATATTAATAATATTAATAATTATAATATTAAATCAACATATTGTTAAGTACCATTGCATTAAATACAAACTGTATCAGCTTGCATTATACTTCTACAGAAAATACTACTAACCTTTTGTTGTGTAAATATTATCAAGCCTATGTAATAAAAGTTCTTAAAATCTGATTGGTTGGGGCAAAATTTGCCCCATTTTTAACGATAAGAACTTTTAATACATAGGCCTGTATATGTGTTCAAGTCTTAAAGACAAAGGTGGGAACCCTAGTTGGAAGAGGGTTTTTGTTTATGCAAAACTTTCCACAGGCAGCCCACCTGCTGCATTAGTTTTTATATAACATGTTTGCATCCCTCTAACAGTGCCTCTTTAATTGGCATTCCCTCCAATAATTCCTATTAATATGTACTTTTATAGAAAACAACATGGTGCAGAGCTGCAAGTGGCATGCCCTCCAACATTCCCCTTTAATACGTACACTGCATGGTGCAGTGCTGCAGGTGGAGGATAATATAATGACTTTGATCTTAGCACAGCTCTGTGCAATGCATTTCTCTGTGCAACCTGTAGCTTAGCTCTGTACTACAGGTTGTTGTTTTTATACAGACAGCAGAATTAAAAACACACACTTCCTACCCTCCAACATTCCCTTTAATAAGGTACACTGATGAGAAATGCATTGCACAGAGCTGTACTAAGATCAGGTTCACTTCACTATCCTCCCCCTACAGTTCTACACCATGTGGTTTCTATAAAAACAAACTCTTCCTACCCTCCAACATTCCCTTTAAGAAGCTACACTTTCTACTAATATTGCTGCAGCTGACAGGGAGAGCTATAGACCTTCACACTACGGGCCATATTTATACAGGTGTGGCATCGTCTCCTTTAGCAATTGTTATGGCGATCGTTAATTTATGATCGATATCGGAAATCTTTTAAATGTATGATAGCGAATGTAAATCTATGACCGCCTGTAGATTATCATTACGGTAGTTTACAGCATGGTATACTACTGCCACGTCGTACAGTATCGAAAACCCGCGGTATCGCAAGTTTTTGAATATGACCCTCCAACACTTAAACAATACATTGCAGGTGAAAAATACAAAGGTCTGTAACTGTGAATAGTGCAGGTTTATTGCAAAATATGCGTACTACATGTTTCTGACCCACTTGTCCTTCCTCAAGTGCTTGAGTGGATCTGAAACATGTAGCATGCATGTTTTGCAATAAACCTGCACTATTCACAGCTACAGACCTGTGTCTTCGTATTTTTCACCTGCAATTTATTGTTTATATATCGGATTTGGTGGAGTGAAAGCCGTAGATTAGATACACATTATTTCAGATCCGGACACCCTAGATACCCAGACCTACATACATCACACTACAACACTGCTACTAGGAAAGGGTTAATCAGCTGCACCGCCAATTTGAATATTGATGATTTAATATATTCCTACATCATAGGGGTTAAGAGGTGGGAGTGGAAATCACACAGGTGCTGAAAATGTAATGAAGGCAAAAGTACTGGCAGGCAAGGGAAAATGTCAGATTTGGGGGAACAAAAAGAACCTAAAATGAGCTCATAGAGTTAAAGAAAATGCCTCTGAGTGGAATATTCCATGCTGAGAAGGATGTTGAGGCAAGTACTTTCTAACTTAAACTTTTTTGGGCTTTAGTTCTCCTTTAAATGGAAGTTGTATCTTTAACTAACCATCTCCTTTTTTTTTAGGTCCCTTCAGAGCCTACCTGTGCCCCAGTAAAGTTCAGGATATCTTGCATCATGTATTCAGTCAGCTAAGCTCCACCCCCTGAGACTTCCTGGACCTCGTTGCAGACTTGTGTCCAAAAATCCACGGTCAGTTCCCTCCGTGCACGCACGTGACATCAGCGAGCATGTCAGCACGCACGTTCCCCATCAACGTGCATGTGACCTCATCACGCTGCGTGCTTGTAACAGCGCCGGGCAGCGTGGTGACACAACTCCGTGTACTTATGCTTTAAAGGTAATGCTGAAGCATACAGGAAGACTGGCAGAAGCAGTTTTCTTCATCCTGCTGCTCCTCATAGAAAGAATATTGGGAGGTAAAAAGCACTAATCCTACCTCTCTGCCTCAGGTACTTTTTATTTTAACTCTTTTTAAATAACTTTATATGTACTATAGTTTCCCTTTAACCAATGTACCAAGGGTTAACACGGCTTTTAAGACACAATTAACAGCAACCACTGTTTTTTTTGTGCAGTGCACAAAAACTGGGTTGCACAACCACCGCACCAATGGACCGAGCCGATAACATTCTTCCCTCTTTGCAGAAGCCCATGTTGGCAAAAGACAGATGGCTAAAACACTGCCACAGCCGTGTTTTACTAAATAGTCTACCTTAAATTGTTCATTTTCTATATTACGGTTGTATTGTTGCATTATAGCCAGCTTTTCTCTACGAATTAATTAAAGCAATTGGTTTAAAAATTGCCAGTTTATTTTAGCTCAGTCACCTTGCCAAGGTTGTTTTTATCTGGTGGGTCCTATGTTCAAGACCCTGTTATGTTCTTTATTTTCTAGAGGTAAGGTAAGAGACTCTTGAAGACAAAGAACAGATCAGCGGTTTTTAGCTAAAAAAAAAAAAAGTCCTAAACTATTTTAGAATTATGCTTTTTCAGAAGTTATTATTTTGCAGACTCTAAAATGTATCCCTCTCCATTTAGAGTGCTTAGACTTAAGTTTCCAAGCCAACCTTATAGCTATAGAAAGGCACAAATTAACAACTTAAAGAGTATACATTTAATTGGCTGGTAAAATATCAATAAATCTCTATATCATAAAAAAAAGCCTGTTAATTAGTAACCTATTATTAACTGTTGACCCAGAGTCCTAGCATTTGAATGTATTTCTCTGATAACATATTCTTCAAATGTCAATGCCTAAAGGAAATGTAGAAATTAATTTAAGAATATAAGGGTCACTTAGAAATACATAATGGGTGTATGGTATTGCAAAGAGGGTATCTAATAATAAAGGGAACAATGTATTTAATTGGAACCACAGCAAGATCATTGTTTGGCTTAAAGGGACGGTAACCTAAAAAGAAGTGGGAGACCCACAGCCTATCTCCTGTTCTTACCTTACAATAGAGTTAGTTAACTTAAATATGGCTGCAGCTGATGCTGCATTATGTCAGGAAAGGAGGCATATCTGTGTGCATGAGGACAAGCAGCAATCTGTCAGGAAAATCTACCATATACATCTTTAACTCGATCTAACTAATTTGTAAAGTAATAATGGGAGGTAGGATATAATATTTGTGTTGATCTAAGGTTTTGGGTCTTTTTCTGCTGTACAGCTATTTAATCAACACTGAGGAACAAATTGCAATCTTGCAAATCTCCCTTTTGCAGAAGGAAGGGACACTTAAGGCCTTATCCACACAAGACCCATGGCACTTAAAGATTTAATAATAAACCCTCCTGATCAAAATTGAAAAGAGAACAGCAATATTCCACAGAGGGTCAGGGCACTGTTTATATAGGATTAATATCAGTAATGGCAGTTCTCTGACTCTACAATTTACAACTCATAGTTTATGACATAAAGAAAATAATAAAAAAAAATATATAATCATGCAATAGGATATCATGGTATAGAGATGTTTGAAACTGTTGAGTTTTGTTCTGTTTTTCGAATTTTCAAAAGTTTCTGTCCATTTTGAGGAACAAATTGTAATAGTAGGTTACTGTAAATGACACAGAGACCTGGGGAATGGAATGTGTCGAGCGCTGTTTCTTGCTTTTGAGGGTTACCAAAATCGATCATTAGGTACTTTCGAGGGTTACCGAAATCGATTATTACTTTCGAGGGTTACCGAAATCCTTCATTACTTTTGTTTTGCGGTTTCAATTTTTGATTTCGATAATCGTCTATTTTCGATTTCGATAATCGTCTATTTTCGATAAAAATCGAAAATTCAGAAAAAATCCGGGTCCCGTAAAATCCGGGAGTACACAATTTCAAAGAAACACAAGAGAGCCGCTTTAGCTAAGTGCTAAATAATTCCTTTATTTCAAGGTGAAGCACAGCACGACATGCTTCAAACCTGCACGTTCCTTCATCAGGTGAAAATATGCATATGATATTTGCACCTAATGAAGCACCGTGCAGGTTCGAAACATGTCGTGCTGTGCTTCACCTTTAAATAAAGGAATTGTTTAGCACTTAGCTAAAGCGGCTCTCTTATGAATCTTTGAAATTGTGAATTTATCGACTGGATGACAGTGGGATCCCTTACACAATCTGATTGAGCCCTACACTACCAATACGCAGAATTCTCCAGCTCAAGTTACAACCACTTTTGATCCTAAATTTGTATATACTATAAACTGTTTGGTTTCTATATATATATAATTAAAAGTTATTTTAAAATTTTAGTAATGCTGTAACTGATAGGCTATTCTTTATATATTTTTTGAGAATCATTCATAAGAGGGCATCTGTTTTTCCTTTCTCTTTTTTCAACTTGTGTTTTCTATAATATACATAAATTCAATATTCAAGCCACCCTAAATGTTAGGTCCAGATAAATGTTCTTAGCTTGAGACGTTCCTGGCTGGATAATGCGTTGTTAATGATGTCACAATGTAACAAAGTAAAGGTGTCCATGCACATATGACTTTGGTTCCTAATTCATGATCAGTTTCCATAGGAATCTATTATTTGGCCGATGCACCAATACTGTATACAGTAACAATCATTCCGTAGGTATGAACAATTGTTCATTCAGTCCATAGGTGTGCGCCTATCGTTATCGGCTCCCCAATCAATCCAATGGAAATTTTCTTTTTGCCCAGATAGATTGTGATGCTGACAGTGGTAGCTTGACAGCTTTGCAACATATTCATAGACATTGCCGACATTCAGTCGATTCCATCAGCTCCAACGCTATTTACTGAATATTGGCAATGTGTATGGGCTCCTTAATTTTTCAGAAAATAGCAGGAATGTTAGAGATAAGTAATTCTAATAAATGTATAGGCACCTTTAACCATAGGCATTACATAGCCAAGTGATTGATTAAATTAAAAGTAAAAGAAAAATGTACTGGAATATTAAACAGAATATAAGTTTTTTTTTAAAGAAGTAATTGATTTTTTATTTTTATCTGAGTATGCATCTACTTTGATTGAAACTGACCTGGGACATTTCCTGATTGACACTGACCTTGTACTTTCCTGTATATATACCATACATACACATATAAAATACGTAAAATTCTTGCTTCAAAAAGCAAAACACTTCATCATTATTAGGAAAACAAAAAAAAAAACATTATACTGTACCACAGGAATCCCTCATTTTCCCGAATCCCACATTTTTTCCCACAGACATTAGAATATAATATCCTATTACTATCACATCAGCAAAGCTAATAATGAAGCCATTTTTCAACATGGTTTGTGGATATAATGGTTTATGCTAAAAAGCCAGACCATTTTTATCAATACTTGTCATCACTCTGCTTCTCATTTAAATATTCACTTTTTTTAATTACACATTCCATCAATTTAGTTTTGATTGACCATTTTCTATTTTCTTAGAATCATTCATTTTTGATCGTTGTAGCTGGTGGATTAGAATGGGATTCTATTTTGAAATGAATAGTAAAGGTATAAAAATGATGACTTGGCTACACATTCTTTTAAATGGGTAATACCCCTGTAAAATGTACGGCAGAGCATTCATGCAGACAATGCCCAAAATGATTCATGGAGAATGAGCTGTTAAAACTTGTTTTCCATTTTGGTCAATGTTGCATGTACATCTCCAACACAATGATATAAAGAAGTGAATTAACATGAAAATGAGATTTTGAACAAGATGCCAAACACATGCATAAAAATTGGCTTTAACATATAACAGAAAGACCCGAAAGGTATTGTAAGATCTGGTAGACAATTACGCACATATTAAATAGACAACATTTTTCAGAAACCAAAGTCACTGGCTAAACGCTCTCATAAAGGTCCATTTTTATTATAGTGAAAAAGAGCAAATACTATCTATGCATCAAACCAAAATCATTGTTTTATTACAGGATTACACAACAGAAACTAAGATTGGGGCAATTTAATAAATAACAGAAAATGTGACTCATTTACCCAGAGCCGCTGGGCAATAATATGGTGGTAACTCTATATTAGCACAACAAAAGACACCTGTGCATCCAGCGTCGCGATTTAATTTTTAGTGCATGATTTTAACGCCAGCGGTGAGCTGGGATTTAGTGCATGATTTTAACGCCAGCGGTGAGCTGGGATTTACGAGCGAAAGAGGCTCAGGGTAAATCCCCCCCATTGTGCCTTACTGAATTTCACATATGTAAAAATCTGCATTACTATTTTTAATTTTACTCCACAATAGGGCACTTGTACCATTTCCTAGCAGGTAAGTGGTTATTGTCCATTAGCAGACTAGAATCTGAGGAGTTGCTTATAGGGGGGCTGCATGCTGGACCTCCACTGGCGTGACTTAAGATGGATTATACACTTATACACTCAATTCATCATGAATGCAGAATAAATTGCAACATTGGCCTGTGTGGCAATTTTACACCCTGAGTTCCTGTACTGGATGGATCATGGTTTGCGATTGATATTATGCTAAATGATCAAGCCAGGCAAGTTTTCAGAGCATTGTGTTGGAGGTATGTTGACTAATGTATGGGAACCTTTAGAACAGAGGAAGCATATGAAATAATATAAAAAAAAAATATTAAAGAGTAAATAAGATAGTATCCATCTTCCAGTTGTACACAGATAGTTTTACACCTTTATGAACAACAAGGCAACTATTCCTAATTTACGGTTGATTACAAATGCAGCATAAAGAATACAGGTGTGATGCAACAGAAACTGTGCCTTGGTCTAAAAAAGTTTGAGGATCGCTGTTTTACTGAAATGTGGCAGAAATCAGAGCCCCTGAAGATTTCTCAGGAACATACAAAATGTTGAACATTGAATCATTTGAAATCCTGATACCTAGTTAATGTTAGTGCCTGGTCACTTTGGTTTGAATTAAAGCTGGGTACACACGATGAGATATTTCGGTCCGATCGACCGATAATTCAGTGTATCGGTCGATCGGACTGAAATTATCGCATCCGAATGCTCCCATGTCCGACCGACCGTTCGTCCGAATCGGATGAAAGGACGATCGGACATGGTGGAAAACCTCATCCAATCGTGTGGTCCTCTGTGGACCGCACGATCGGTCGCAGTAACTATCTGACGCGGCTGCTTTTGCCGCAACCGACAGTCCTTCCTCCTGGCCGACCGGTCGAAAGTATCGAACGGTCGGTCAGGAGGAAAAATCGCTAGGTGTGTACCTAGCTTAAGAGTAACATCATTAAATATTGGGAACTAGCAGCTATTATCACTTTTTATAGAATAATCTCTAATTTGCCAGTTTTTACTCCTTGTTTAGCTCCCTTTATATTCCATTTATTCACTTTTACTGTGGCTAATAGTTCCATTTCCCTGCAGGTCCCAAAATATATAGTTTCTTATATTTATAGGATTAGTTTCACCACAATCTGTCTAGAATTTGCTAGGTGTTTGCCTGTATGATTTGATATACTGTATATGTTTATAGTCTTTAAATGTGTCCTGATATGTCCTGATGCTCTTTTTTTGGAAATCAGATCAATGTGTATAAGTAGCTTTAAATGTCATTTTAAATATGTACTCTATTCTATATCTTGAAACACTGTAACACTAATCTTAGCACTTGGTAAGTTAGCCTGTCAGACAAACATACAACAAGTTGTGTCTCATCTCTCCCTTTGCTGTGGCCATTGGGGGACTTATGAAAACAACCTGTGAGTACAAGGGGCCAGCTCCTACAATCCACCTTAGCAGGGTAAACCTCCTGTTAATTGTGTCTGCATACAGGCACATGCTTTGTAGTGCCCAACAGATCAAAACAAGGAAGTTGCAGCCTTGCTTCCTAGAAGCTGTCAGCCAATCACATTATAGCACAGATATCCTCCCTCTCCCTGACACAGAACAGGGATTTCAGTTTTTTGTTTTCAAACACATTCAATGCTCCTGTCCTAACAATGATATAATCCTTTACTTTTCATACCAAAAGAAAAGTCATCTTTGTGGCGTGTTTCATAGATAGCATGGATGTAAGAAACAGAATACTAACATTTCAGCAAAAATAAAAAAAAATTAAAGTAAGTCTGGGAAATAGAACCTGCAACTTGTACATTTACTCTGTCTTGCTAAAAGCAGAACTCTTACCTCTTGACTTACAGAGATACTATATAAAGCATTGGTACGTGTAGAATATTGTACTAGGAACATAATGGAAACAAATAATGGGCAAGTTTGAGGTTTCAAACTTGTGACCTTCTGAACTGTGTGTTTCTAAAACAGGCTCATACCAGGTGACCCACCAGGGAATAAGCTAAGTTTTTGGGTACATTTAGAAGCCTTATCTTTTTGGGTACATAATAGAAACAAACAAAAAAAGAGGTATGTCTGGGGTATTGAACTTGTGACCCAATGTTTGTTTTTAATTTGGTGCCTTACCCAGTGCACCACCACTTAATAAGCAGACAATCCAGGTACATTTGGAAGCATTTATCATTTGTTAGGATTTTTTTATTTTTTTTAAATGGAATATGGAAGTCCCTGATAAGAATTTGAAAGCTGCTTGTTACCCTGCAGTTTTTCCAGCAACTCACACTGACTGGTAAATAAATTGCAGGGTAACTAGCAGCTTTCAAAGTCTTATCAGGGATTTCATATAGGTGTATAGAAAACACTCTGTGCATAGAGACAGTGAATACTTGGTTCAGGGGGCGTGGTTCTTTGATGACTTCATGGGCTGTAGGTTCTACTGGCAACAACATGGAAGTCTTCTTAGTTACACAATCTATTTCTCACATGTACTAAAAGCAACTTACTAGAGAAGAATCTTACGAAGTATAGGTGTTCTGGGGAGAAAAACTTTAACATTAGCTTTTTAAAAAATTTAAGTTTAGTTCTCCTTTAACTTTTTCCTTCAAGACATTGAATTGTTTCTTCTGAAATGTGAAATGATCTGAAAAGCTTGTTACAGCTATCATCTTAGTCAGCCAATACTAAGAAAAAAAACAGGTGTACCAGGACTTCTGGAGTTTGATATAGATGTATGTATGTATGTATTATTTTATTTATAAAGCACCACTTGGGTACGCAGCGCTGTACATTATAAAGTATACAGACAAGGGGATAAGTGGAAGCAATTATACAGATTAATAAAAATTAAATACAATTTCACACATAGGTTAAGAATATATGTATATAAATTATGGATAATTTTAAATAAGTGCAGCATTAGGAATGAGATCCCTACCCTGAAGAGCTTACAAGTGTTAGTTGATAGAAGTTCGCCTTACAAAGTATGGAACATACATTATGAAAATTACAACATAATAACATAACATGTAATAAAATATTGAATGTTTTGGTATACATTGTTCTATGCTTCTCCGTAAACCTACTAATAGAGATCTGTATTGTCATATTGTGAAAAGTGGGGGTGTTACTCAAATAATAGGATACCTTTCAAAGTATTATAGCCATAATAATAATATACAAACTTTATAGGAGGCTGGAAAATGGCATGGAATGACATATTACTGTACATCTCAAAAAATAACATGTTCTGTGTAACAGTAAACAGTATGGCACCTTCCACCAATAGGTTTAAATACAAATATTAAGATAAGGAATGATCTGTGCATGCAGTAAGTTATACAGTCATTGTGTAGTATGTAAGAGAAAAGGTATGGCAGCTCCTACTTTTATGTTTAAAGGGCATGTCCACCCCCAAAACTACATCTTCCCCACTGCTGGCCCCACTGTGTAGAGATTAAAAATCCATACCCTAACTCTCTGCTCCAAATGGTTCTCCTGTAATGTTAGGGCAGGGAGGCAAACGTTTCCACCTCTTAGGTGTCCTCTAAGAGGTTTCTGGCTTGCTCAGTGCAGCCCACCCTCCCTCCCTCCCTATCCCTGTTAGGTTCCCTTCGCTCCTAGTGTGATATCCATTTTTTGTAGTGTAGGGTTCCCTCTCCCACCCCCCAACCGCTGTATTAGATTGTCAAAAAAAAATAACCCGATCTGTACTAACACAGCCTTGTTCCACTGGCATTTTGTACTGCCAGAAGCCGGCACGGACGTGGCTGCTGCGTCTGAACGCCGGTGGAACAAGGCTGTGTATGTCGAGATCGGGTTAGTTTTTTGACAAACTAATACAGTGGATGGGGGTGGAAGAGGGAGCCCTACACTACAGAAAAAATTACTTTGCCTCATTTATAAAATCTATTAATCTATAATTGAATACATGTAAGTAGCACTTATTCTAATTTACATGTATTGCTACATGCCTTCAATCCAGCACACATTTTGTTTAGGAGCAGTATCCCCTCCCTCTTTTAACCACTCCCACTTCCATCTGACCTGACTTTTATCCCACAAACCAACTGTCAAGCCTGCACACAGCATACAGCATTCCAACTGTCAAAACTCCATTCCAGCTACAGTAAAACTACTCACAGAAGAATAGTTTTTAAGAGCAAGGAAGTTGCTTGACAGCTGAAATATAAGAAGTTTTAGGTTGGATATCTAAAGAAATAGGGGGCAGATCAACAAAAAAGATACAGTGGTGGTTGGGAAGAATAATAGTTTTCAGTTATGGTCAAATTAAAATAACCTATTTTTCAGTATAGATGCCCTTTAAAGTGAACAATATACATTTCACAGATCCAATTGAATAGTTGACTTGAATAAATGTATAAATAAATGATTATTTTTACTTTGTATCATTAGTTGCATGAATTTTAACTTCATTATCTTTTGAATGAATAAAAAAATATTGAAATCTCAGCATATGTTATAAAAGTGAAATCGTAACACGGGGTGTATTTTTTGCTTGCCATACAATATGATTTATTATTGATTAATTAGACAATCGATTTGAGATAGAAATTGATGAAAGGGGTGTTCAATTTTGATTGGTATTCAAGACTATACTATTAATATTTAAGTAAGAGTATTGTTCACAAAATGATCAGGCAAAATGTAAATTGATTGTTTTGATAGTTATACCTAGAATGTTTGTGTGCCAATTCCTACTTAAAACTGTACATATAATTATACCGGTCTACCTATATGTTATACTAGTACCAAATCTAGTTGATTTTTGTATTTGTTCACAGGAATGCAGACCAAATCTTAAGCAATATTTTAACCTCCATAATAGAGATGGCCGAAACTCACTAGTTTCGTTCCCTTTTTGGAAATCCGAAAATCCGAAACCGGAATGAATTTTCGATAATTTCCGAAAGTACAGAGCTATTTTCGATAATTTTCGAAAATAGCCTTGATCGTTCGAAAATTATCGAAAATATGATCGGAGACCATTTCCGAGTTTCCGGTCATATTTTCTAAGATTTTCGAATGTTTGAGGCTATTTTTGAAAATTATCGAAAATAGCCTTGAACATTTGATTTTTGAAAATAGGAAAATATGCACTTACAACTTTAAAGGAGAACTAAGCTTTTTTAAAAAAATTAAAATTTTTAAAAACCTAATGTAAAAGTTTCTCTTCCCCAGAACACCTATACATTGTAAGATTCTTCTCTGGTACGTTGCATTTAGTACATGTGAGAAATAGATTTTTGTAAATAAGAAGGATTCCATGTTGTTACCAGTACAACCAACAGCCCATGAAGTCATCAAAGAACCATGCCCCTGACCCCAGTATTCACTGTTTCTATGCACAGAGTGTTTTCTATACACCAATATGTAAGTCTCTGACAAGACTGCTAGTTACCCTGCAGTTAATTTACCAGTCAGTGTGAGTTGCTGGTAAATAAACTGAAGGGTAACATGCAGCTATCAAAGTCTTATTAGGGACTTCCATATTCCATTTTTTTTATTATTCTTTTCCTAGCAAAGGATAAATCTTCCAAATGTAGCTGGATTCTCTGCTTATTCAGTGTTGGCGCACCGGGTGAGGCACCAGGTTAAAGAAATACACAGTTCATTAGGTCACAAGTTCAATACCCCAGATGTAACTTTTTTTGCAACTTATTGAGTGGTGGCTCACCTTGTAAGACGCCAGGTATAGACGCATACAGTTCAGGAGGTCATGAGTTTGAATCCTTTATTTTTTGTTTCCATCATATTTCTAGTACAATATTCTACATATACCAATGGTTCATATAGTGTCTCTCTTAGCCTAGAGGTAAGAGCTCTGCGTTTAGCAAGAAAGAGTAAATGTACAAGGTGCAGGTTCTATTCCCCAAACGTACTTTTATTTTTGCTGAAATGCAAGTATTCCGTTTCTTACTTCCATGCTATCTTTGAAATACACTGCAAAGATTACTTTTCTTTTTGTATGAAAAGTAAAGGATTATATCATTGTTAGGACAGGAGCCTTGAATGTGCTTGAAAACAAAAAGCTAAAATCCCTGTTCTGTGTCAGGGGGAGATATCTGTGCTATAATGTGATTGGCTGTCAGCTTCTAGGAAGCAAGGTGCAACTTCCTTGTTTTGATCTGTTGAGCTCTACAGAGCATGTGCCTGTATGCAGACACTTTGCTGGGGGTTTACCCAGCTAAGGTGGATTGTGGGTGCTGACCCCTAGAACTCACAGGTTATTTTCATAAATCACCCAATGACCACAGCAAAGGGAGAGGTGAGACAAAGCTTGTTGTATGTTTGTGAATATGCTCTGTCTATTGGTACAATGTTGTCTGGAGACTTTAGTTCCCCTTTAAGTTAAACATTAAGAACATAGGTGTGCCTCAAGAAAAATATGCATTACCAAGCCCATCGCGGTCTGAAAAAGTTTGAGAAACACTGATCTAGCTCATACGGCGTTATGCTCTTACTGCACTATACTAAGCCAGGAAATCTTGTTTTCCTCACCTCCAGTTCTATGCATAACCCAGCAAATCAGTGATGTTTATAGTTCATTATATAGCTGGCTTCTTATTTAAGATACCTGTTGGAAAATGTATGAGGCTGCTGCCATCACAGGGATTTGAGAGTGTTACCAGGAACCTACAAATTAATTTATCATTAAAACTTACAAAAACCAAAAATAATAGAAATAACTAGCTAAATTAACAGTGCAAAATGTATTCGAATGGTTGCATTTTTATTTACTTTTTTTAAGAACCAAATGTAACAGCGTGGGCAAATTTTATACCTCTTATTAACTAAGCCTGATTGTACTTAAAGCATATAGGGAACAGAACATTGATATGGTGATCTTGTGCTGTACATTTATGGTGCACAAAAGAAATAATTAAAGGGCAAGTCCACCCCTCAAATTAAAAATTGTATATAGGTTGTTACATAGATAAAAGATGTTCTGCCTGATGCTATGATTCTGCCCAATGTTCTGTTACCTCTTTTTTTTGTTTCTTGGTTCTTTCAGTTAGCAGCTGTTAGTCATGGATTGTAAAAAAAAAAGCTTGAAGCTATATAACAGATTAGCCCTATGTCTGTCAGCTTTCAGCAACTTATGTAGTTTGGGTTTTGGAGGGGGAGGATTTACCTATATATTTTTTTCATTTAGAGAGGTGAACATGCCCTTAGCACATTGCAAGTAGAATTTAATGTAAATAAATCTAATTTCTCAATCTCTCCATGTACATTGGCAACTCCCTTCCTCTAGATATTGTTCTTTATATCTCTTTTTCTTTGTTCTTTTAGTTACTGGGGTTTTAACAATGATTTTCATTCTTACATCTCTAGTCTAAAGTGAATCATTATTTTATATGGAATAAATCGCTTTTCTTGCTTGATGTACTTAAGGCTAATGAGCCAGTGTTCTGCATCTGAGACGCCAGATAACTAGACATGGTTTTCCTCCTCTGGTCTCTGTTGATGTATTAATTAATGGAATATCAAGTCATTTTCATACTTGGGTTTCTGTTTGCATGAACATTTATATTCGGTTGCAGGTTTCTCATTTTTGCATTCAATTATTTTTTTAACTAAATCTGGAGCATTGCTGCCAGTGAAAGAAATCACTTGTAAAGTGAGACCAATTCTGAACACAGCAAACATTCTGACTTTATGAAATGGTCATTATGGGTAAGTCCATATTTTGTCTAGAGTGTTAAAATACACCACAAGTATTGCAATTAGTTTACATGCTTGTATTTTTAAAATAAATTGCTACCATTGATTAAGCTCCATAGATCTTTTTGCATGCCATTAATTAAAATGGTGTTGCTCTGAAATAGGCATTAATGTTATTTTGTGGTGTTAACACCAAATTCTGTATATCTATGTAGACTTCTTACATGTTTGGAATATCCTAAGAATTTGATCCCACCCCATTTAATGCACACATTGCTGTTTGCGTGTACATAAACTTTTCCTTTCTAGTTGGACGAGCTGGAAATTTGAACAAAAAAAGGTGATATGTGATGCCCGGAGTCCCCGAGTATACCTTCAGTGCCTATACCACAATCTACAGCCGCTGTCTTCACCTATAGACAAGCCCCCGATCGTCAGGAGACTTGTTGAGCCTTGCTGTACACGGTTACCCCCAGGTTACCCCCAGGGTATACTCTGAGAAACCGTAACACCAATGGAAATCACAGGTTCTGGAAAACAAGAAAATGACAAGAATACAAAGATAATAATGAACAATGAGAAGAACAAAGAACAAGACTAGGCTACAAGAACCAGACTAAGACTACTAAGAATTAGCAGGGACCACTAGCTTGGCTAACCAAAACTATAACAGGCAATGAGGTACAAATGGAAACTGGCTTAAATAGGCAGAGGGACCAATAGGGAAGGGCTGACAGAAGTCTGATGCAGGATTGGCTGAATATGGAAGTTTAAACTAATTGGAGCTCCTCCGTCCAATACTACTGCTTACAGGGATGGAGGACATAAGAAGAGGTGCCTGTGTGCGTCCATGCAGCATCAGAAGAGGACTAAGCGGGTGCGCAAACAGATGTGGACATGCTCGCGCACGAAGATGCCAGACGCGGATGGATGACATCACCAGCGAAGGAGATTCCCGAGGACTGCTGAGGCTGACATGATAAATCTGATCTAATACCGTCAAATTATATACCCTGCATGTGGATAATAACATAAAGTGACAGGATTTTTCATTAGATATGAGAAACACACAGCTATTAAAATTAACTCAAATGGTATAGAATGAACTTATCATAAGGCTACCCTGGAAGCAAAGCCATTGGGAATCTATAATAACCACCACAGCAAGCTAAGCATGACTGCTTTGCCAGCGGGCACCTAATAACTATATTAGATATATTGAGGCTGATGCAACAAGTTTGTTATTAATGTGCAGAAACCAATCAATCATAGATGATCTATTTTATTTAACTATGGTAAAAGTCTAACATCTGAATTGGTTGCTACAAAGTAATAGCACAGACAAAATTTTGCAGCTCTTATTGCATAGCCACATTATTTCTCTTAGAGCTTGGACACACTGGCTTCATACAAAAATGTCCAGTTGGCTACCTTTAGACTAGCAAGTAACAATGTCACACTCAGGATGCTAGTGACAGGCAATTTTTACATACAGTAAGTATAGAGCTATATAGAGTATAGAAGAGGTAAGTATAGAGGTATATAGAATTATAGAAGAGGTAAGTATAGAAGTATATAGAGTATAGAGCGGGAGGTTAGTATAGTTCACCTTTAACCATTTGTACATGTTTATATTTTAATTTCCTTGCTACCAATACACTTCTGATGTTGGATTTATACAGAAATAAAATAATATAGTGCTGAAATTTTGCCTCACATAGAAAAGAATACAGTTGTTGGCAAGTATTGCCTTAAATCACAGCCTCCTACAAAATTATACCTGGCAGTTAGTCTCTCTAAGGGCCATATTCATAAAGACTCTGTATCGCTTTTTAGTGATACCGCGCCTATATCGACTGGTTTACCGGTCGTTAACCTGATCGTTCATTTCTGATCAATTTAGAGATTGTAAATTTATAATCGTTATCTTAAATTAACAACCACTGTAGTAAAGCACCAGCTGCTTTTGTAAGTTACCGATAAATACCGCGCGTTATTTAAAAACACGTTACTGTACGCTCAATGTCGTTAATGTACGGCCGTCAGCATACATTTATGGGGAACGTTCGGAAACCTACATGTTTGTTCATAGAATACCATGTGATAGTAAAAATACTATTCTATGGATGATAGTAAATCTACGGTCGCGATCATAGATTTACGACCGCTATTGTACATTTACGACCGTTATCATAGATTTACGAAAGTGGTTGTAAATTTACAATCCCCAGAAGCATACTTAAAGGAGCTTTTATAAATATGGACCTTAAGCTGGGAGATTCTTTGTCTTGGCCAACCACTCGACACTTCCGTCCGGTCAGCCAGGCCAAAGGACTGTGGGTCGCGGCAAAAGTAGCCAAGGCCATCAGCTTGACACTTGATAAAGTTTGACATCCACGATCGGCTGATTCAGAGGAATGAACAGTCAGCGCAAGTCAGCATCCAATATTTCGGCTCGACTGACACTGAACACTGAAATGTTGGTCAGTCGGCTGAATAATTGCACATGTGCACCTAGCTCAAGAGTGTGTGACCTTATCAGTCAATACAAAACTAATTACAGAAACTTTTGTTTAAAGGGTAACTGTAGTCTCCAATTTTTGCAAAGTAGTTAGGGTCAAATAAAAAGCCACACAGGAACAGCATTGTTGCCTCTAACCACGCTAAACACTATATATGTATATTTGCTTGATTAAGGTAAACAAAAA
This sequence comes from Hymenochirus boettgeri, assembly GCA_019447015.1. NCBI lineage: Eukaryota > Metazoa > Chordata > Amphibia > Anura > Pipidae > Hymenochirus > Hymenochirus boettgeri. Next base: position 120,409,185 of record CM033472.1, on the reverse strand, counting down.
ATAGAGGTCCAGGTGCTTATGCCCCGGACCATTCAATCGGATACGACGAAATGTATCAACTTGAACAGTAAAGTTAATCAATGGGACTCACTGGGAAACACACATGGTCCAGGTGCCACTGCCCCAATATTGTCGCTAAGGTCCAATCCAGCATATAAAACAAACTCGGGTGCGGCCTCTTCCCAGAGAGGCAAACCCAGCAGCTCGGATTCAAGTAGAGTAAAAAGTAACTTTTATTCAAACATCAGAGGATAAAACAAACACGCCTGACTTGTTTTGTGTACCTAGAGCACTTAATCATAGGCTTAATAAACCAATCTACACTACCATGTTTTATACCCGCAATACATTAAATGGACACACACCCTTTATATATACATGATTTACACAGAGTGTTTCTTAAGGGGATAATATCATTAAAGGTTTATTCCCTGTCCGTACTAACACTAACACTAACACTATTTTAGAAGCTCTTTATTTATGAATTAATCTATAATGAATTTATGATTGCTTTATGATTTGATTTATGAAAGTAATGATATTTAACTTGCTGAATTGATGTTTCTAAAGAGATTGTATAGTGTTTGGATAAATAGTCTTAAACAGCTGGATAAAATGATGTAAATATGTTTTTAATTTATAGAACTACATCTTATGTGTCCTTTTAATGATATTATGCCCTTAAGAAGCACTCTGTGTAAATCATGTGTATATACCTTTAAGGGGTGTGTGTCCATTTATTGTATTGTGAGTATAAAACACGGTGGTGTGGATGGGTTTATTAAGCCTATGATTAATTGGGCTAGGAGCATGAAACACATCAGGCGTGTCTGTTTTATCCTGTGATGTTTGAATAAAAGTTACTTTTTAAGCTTCTTGAATCCGAGCTGCTGTTTTCCCTCTCCGGGAAGAGACTGCAAACGAGTTTGTTTTATATTAAATAAAAAGCCTTCCATTATACCTTCAAAATTAACCCAAAATAACACGTCTAAAGCCTCGTACACACGTGCAATAGAGGGTGTCAACCCTCGACGCATGATGTGTCTGAACGTTCATTTCGGCCGATAATAGTCCCATGTATGGGCCCTTTATCGTCCGGAACGGGCAGTCATTCGGAGATCCGCCCGGTTCGTCGCGGGTCGGGACGTGTGTGAGAAGTACTGTAAATCGTGGAAAGGTTCAGCAATATTACTTTCTACTTGAACACTTCCTGTTTTCAGCCATGTGACCAGCTTGTAGCTTAAAATAAAAAAATAAAGGAACTGAGGTACAACTAAGTGAAACACATAAACCTATACACACAATGTTTTTGCACCTTGGTTGTCAAAATTTAGCTACCAATTTGTCACATACAGTACTGCTAATAACCTTGTCGTATTCTATAAAAAGAATGCAATTATAAGAATAGTTTGTTATTTTCACTTACTGGGTAAATAATTACCAGTCCCATTGTATGTGACAGATGAAATATAACTGCAATCTGAACATTTTCTTAAAAAAAAAGTCTTCTGTTTTTTAAATTTGTGCTTTTGTCCTCTTCCAAGATGACTAATCTTTTATGCCATCAGTCATCTTTGATCATCCATCTTCATTTTCATTGGCCTTATTTGATGATATGTGCCAGGTGGAATATTGAATAAAATGTGTTAGCAAGTATCCTGATTAAACTGAGCTGAACATTTCACAATATACTGTAAAAATTCTACACTGGGAAGAAACTTGTATTGCCGTATCTGTTTCTAATTTAGAATGACCTTTGATTAGTACCTGCTTTGACATGCTTTTAAACAACTTATTTTGGGGCATATTTATTTATAAAACCAGTTTGATTTATTTTCAATACCATGCTCTGTGTTAGTTATGCAAAAGTTAACTGGTTTATCTATATGCAAACCCCACATTGCTTGTTTCCCAATTGGTAAATCCCATTATCGTAACAAGGTTTGGGAAATATTGCAGTTGCGCAGTAATGAAGTTGCTATCTAAAGCTTGTAGTAAATACTAATGTGATAGAAAAATGTATTTATTACAACTCTTTTAGTTGGTTAAGATAAGGCATTTGGTATTCTGTGGAGTGTTCACTTCATATGACTAGAATTTGTTATTGATAGACAAGGGACAACTGCTAATTTTAGTAACTTTTAATCTTAATGGCAAACAATGGCTAAAGACTAATAATTACCATAGCTGTAATGTCTGGTTGTTTCTTACCATCTATCATGGTTAGGATCTGTTGCTTCAGATGTATCAGGCATTTGAGTCGCTATATTGTATAAAATAACCTCTACATTTTAACAAGTGTGATTAAGTTTCAGTCCTGTTGCAGTTAGGGTTAGCAGAAGAAGTAATGCTGACTTTTTCTGGAGAAATGTCAACAAGAGCAGGTGAAAGGAGTTTTCCAGAAGGCAATCTATGGCAATTCTCCTCTGGATAGTATCAAATGTGCTAAGGTGCACCCAGCAATGTTACAAAATACTCTAATTTCAGAAGCCACTGAATTAATGTCAGTCTATAGCTGCCTAAAGCAAAGCTGACCTGCTGCTCAAGGAATTGAACAAATGAGCATAGAATCTGAGCAGTATGTTGATTACTGTATCACAGCTGTAAATGCATCCAGTTCCTGCAGTAGCAAATAGGAGATTTAACATTACTAGCTGGCCTTTGAATTTAGAAAATGAAGTAAAAATGACATTATTCGTTGTCAAGCATACATTGTATTCAACTGCAAAAAGGACAAGACTGATAAATCGTTAAAAAAAAAGATTTTTCATCTCTGCAGATATATCACATTTTTTAAAGTGCGGCTATATTTGTTAGCTTTGACTTCTTGTTTAATAGCTGAGTCCAGACCAGCATTTCCCCCCTTTTTCTAAGGCAGTCTCTTTTTCTTACTGAACCCAATATGGCTTATGCTTAGCTGTTTGGCTTCAGGCAAAACACACCCTTTTATGAGCAAAGAAATAATCTAATTTTTTCAATCAGAGTCAGTGCCAGTCAAAGAAACTCTATCATACGCCTGCTAAGGAGACATCAAAAACATCAAAAATCTACAAATATTGAAAATCTTTGCACAGACAGCCATGTTAGAATGGAGAGACTTATTAAAAAAAACTAAATTAAGTCAGAATATTCAGAACATTAATTAAATATTTATAAGATTTTTTAATGCTCGTGTTTTATTGATTATGTTAAAATTGTATTCTATTGCATTGAAGGGGTTTTGTATAAAAAGCAAAGTCTTGGTGTGTTACTTCACCTAAGCCATCCACGAGAAAATGCAAAAATGTGAATCTACTTTTTCACATACACCTAATATAAATGTGAATAATCTGGTAATATGTGTGACTGTAGAATATATGCAGGGCAATGCAATAAGGTCCTTATAATAGTTTTCTGTGTTAAACCGATCTTAGAATCAATGAACTATAAAATCCCACTTTAGAAAATAGCATTATCTGTAACCCCATGAAGAAATGAATAAGATAACTGTGTGATGTATTCTGTCTGGCCACACCTTCTAAGTGGATTGGCTAGAACTATTAGTGTGACTAGCCTGCCATAACAAGTTCCTGTATTAAATTTTGAATGGGGAAGTGCGAAGAAGGTTGTCCTTTAAAGGGTATCTCCACTGGTAACCCCGCCTTTTTTTATTTAGTTTCATTGAAGAACGGGTGGTATAGGAGCTGCATCTTACCTCCCCTGCTCCTCCGCTGGAGGACAGGTCCCGACAGACTTAGTAGTCTTCTGTAATGTTTTGCCTGTCAAAATTTCTAATCTTCCACCAGATGCGTGAAATTTTGAGCCTGGCGGTTCTGCTTGGAAACCAAGGGAGAGAGGCAATAAAGGCTGCTAACAACCAAAAAAGTTAGTTTAACTCTAACTTTGTTAGTTGTTGCTCTGTTTTGTAGTGTGAAAACGAATGCCTTTTAAATGGAGGTGATAAACAGGCCCTCCTTTTCCTTCCAGTAATCGCTAAGAGAGATTTACTGCATAGCAAGAACATGAAAAGTAAGAGGAGCGTCAAGTTTCCCTGCAAGTTCAAACCAGGATAATTTATCAATTATTCAATTTAGGAACAATAAGATTGGCATCTGGCAACATTTTTGAAAAGATTCCTAAGAGAAAGAAACTTCAACGGAACTACAAAATAGACTAAAATAAGAGGCAGAAGCTGCTGTACCTGAACTGGGTTAACTTTTATTAACACTTGTGGTTTTAAAAAACCATATAATTTCTCTGAACCTTAAGTACTTACTAAGATTTTAAACTTCATTGTTCACGGGTTTAGTACACAGGCAGCTGTAAATATACAACTATGTAGAAAAGTCAGTTATAGATACATTCTAGGTTACTGTGTGCTCCACAGTAAATTTATTTTTTAGAACTGGTTCATTCTGCAAACCATTGAACAAACCTTGCTATTAAGCTCTATCCATCTGCTATAACAAAGAGTTAACACAAAGAAATAAAATCAGATATGTGTTAGCCTCCAGACGTCCATTAAAGTGCAGAATGCTGTTTTCTATCACAGATTATATGCCAGATGTTCAAACTATCTCTAATCATTGCAGATGTAATGGAGTAGAATGTTGCAGTTTATGAGTTTACTGGCATTAATTCTGTATACTGCACGAGGGAAAAGATTTTAAATATATAATTATATCTCATTAATACTCAGGTTTTATTTCCTTTCAACGGAACAGGACTTATTAAGGCAACCATTTACCGCATGTTTTCTTTTTTATTCCAACTGCAGAAGAATCTTTCATGTCTTTAACTTGTAAATACTCCTAGACATATTGATTTATATTTCACTGAGCACACATGTTATATGTTAATATTTTATATCTGCATCATCACAGTTTTAATTTGAGATCCCCATCACCATTTTTCTATCCACTTGACATATTTATGTCCCTTGTGTTTAGATGGACTTGATGAAATGGAGAGTATATGATATATGCATATAATTTTATTCTAAATGCTATACTCAATATCCCAGTGAGAGGTATAAAATTGTTAGATGTAAGATTAGGTCTTTTTCTCTCACACAAAACATAAAAGGATGAAAAGAAAATACTCTAATTAAAATGTAATATTTTTTGATTCCAGATGTGCATTATATGTGTCTCCTGTGGCTGTGATATTGGGAAAGGCTCAAGAGGACAATTGTCCAGTGGATGTCACTGTTTATACATTGCCAACATAGCAACAAATAGTATTTTATGTAGGCCACAGCCAAACAGTTTTTTTTTAAAGAAAATTTACAATAGGAGCATTGTACAGAATCTGTATTCATTAAAGGGTCTCTTCACCAGGATTTTAACTTTCTGTTTTCCAGTTTAACTGAAGAACAGGAGGTAAATGCGATATGTCTTACCTCCTGTCCTTCAGTAAAACTGTCCTTCCTTCAGTAAAACTTACAGGAGAGCAGGAGAAACTTACCCGCGTATTGCTCCAGCGCTGCTCTCAGCCTACGACTACACTGACATTCCCCGACGGATCCAGAGTCCTTTGCATTGTGTGCATATGTGCACACATTGTAAAGAAGCGTGGACATGGCAGAGACTGTCAGTGAAGCCGGCGCGGTAAGTTTCTTCTGCTCTCCTGTAAGTTTTACTGAAGGACAGAAGGTAAGACATATCACATTTACCTCCTGTTCTTCAGTTAAACTGGACAAAAGAAAGTTAAAATCCTGGTGGAGATACCCTTTAAAAACTGACAGCACTAAATATCCAGTTTCACATTCCAGTCACAAAAACATACATATCGGTTCTGTATGGGAGAGGGTATATCTGTGGTATTCAGTTAGATCAATTGGTCTTGAAGTTTAGTTCTTGAAGATATCTGACTGGCTTTCTCAATTTAGAATGACTTATACAAGAATCTGTTGGCATTAAGTACCGTGGCAATTGCATTGAGGCTAAGAGGTGTTATCGAAACTGCCCAGGGTAAGGTGTCAAAACCACATTGTACATGGCAGACATGTTGAAACCCCCACCCCTCCACCTCTATTCAGGCTTGGTTTCTTAATTTTCACATAATTGGGAGATGGTTTTATACAACACTACCATTACATTGCACAGGTGTTGTGTATATGTTCTGTAGGTAAAAATGTTAACTTTTTCTAAAGTTTTTTAACTTTAAGACAGCAAAAAATGGGACAGAAGATATTTTTCATTTTATTAACTGACATAACAAAGTTAAGGAAATTAATAATCAGTTAACTATGTAACACACCACTGTAATATACAAAGCAATACCTAAATTTATGACATATTTTCTACTTAACAGTGATTTGAAGTGTGGAACCTCAGTGATTTGAAGTGTGGAACCTCAACTATGTATCTGCTGCTATGTTCCCAGTATCAAATACAGATATATTTACTTTTATTTACTTTATAGAGTAAATCCTCCCCAAGCCCCAAAACCAGAATCTAAAAATAAAGATCTTAGATAAAACACTTTCCTGTTACATAGGCCTATGATCTTCTTCGTTACCTCCTCTCAAAGCTGTACAAGCTCTTTATAAGATTACACATGTGCAGGAGAGGCAGTTCAAAGAACTGTAAGTAATTGGTCATTGGCTGTGACATCAGGCTTATCCAGGGAATCCTCCTCTGAGCTTGTGCCACGTATGCTCAGAGGGCTTTGGCACAAGCTCAGAGGAGGATTCCCTGGATAAGCCTGATGTCACAGCCAATGACCAATTACTTACAGTTGTTCTTGTAAGACTGAACATATCAGGAGGATTTACTGCACACAGAGGCACTTTTGAGGTGTGTAATTACAATGGTCTTAAAGTTTTGGGGGTGATCTACCTAAATATAAATTATAGTTTTAGGAGTGGACATGTCCTTTAACTTCATCACTTTTCTTCCAAAAACTTTTCTGTAGCTTCCATTACCCCAGGAAATTTCTACCTCTCTTCCAGAAATTGTTACTGCCTCTGCTCCCTTCCCCTATATAATCCAGAGCATGAGGGGTGGACATGTCCTAGGTAACCCCATAAAGTCTGTGGTCTCTATTGATCTGAGTCCTATATTATATACCCACATAAACTTTAGGCCTTTTAGCGGTCTAACTAAAACTTCTGTCTCTCCTCAGTAAAACTATAAACTTTCTGCATTGTTAAGAGTGGCTGTTGTGGTTGGCCCTGTATCTGTGAATGGTCAAATATATATCAAGTTCCCCCTGCAGTTGCAAAAGGTGCTTCTATAACAGTAAAGAGTCTGAGTCATTATTGTTTCAACAACTATTTTATAATTGTAAGTGAAAATCAAAAATCAAAGCATTAATCAAATAACTGTAGGTTACTGTTGAATAAGAATATTAAAAAGACTTTCAGATCATTTTTGCTATCAAGGATTGAGGTGTTTACTTTTTTGTCTGTTGTACTGTTCTAGAGATGGGCGAAATGGACCCATTAAATGGGAGTCAAATAGTTTGAAAAGTTCGTATGAAATAAAATTAAAATATTAATGGTAACGTAATGTAAATGGCTGTAGGACCTGGGAAATAATCTGGGGAACATGTTCGAATATCCAGGACTTTGGAAAACTCAATTTTACTCTCACACGCGCTACTTTCGAGCTCTCACGTTCAAACATTCGATAATTATCCCATGAACGACTAGTGGATTTGAGAATTCGATATTTACTCACGTATAGGTATAATAGACCTTTTACTTGTGGATCCGATACTCAAAATTTACTCTCGTATAGGTATAATAGACATTGTACTCGCGGATTCCAGAATTTGATATTTACTCGCGTATAGGTATAATAGACATTTTACTTGCTGATTCGAAAATTCGATATTTACTCGAGTATAGATAGGTATAATAGACATTTTACTCGTGAATTCGATATTTGATATTAACTCGCGTATAGGTATAATAGACATTTTACTCGTGGATTCCAGAATTCAATATTTATTCGCGTATAGGTATAATAGACATTTTACTCACGGATTTGAGAATTCAATATTTACTCGCGTATAGGTATAATAGACATTTTACTCGCGGATTTGAGAATTCGATATTTACTCACGTATAGGTATAATAGACATTTTACTCGCGGATTCAAGAATTCGATATTTACTTGTGTATAGGTATAATAGACATTTTACTCACGGATTTGATATTTACTTGCGTATAGGTATAATAGACATTTTACTAATGGATTTGATAATTCAATATTTACTTGCGTATAGGTATAATAGACATTTTACTCACAGATTCGATATTCGATATTTACTCGCATATTGGTATAATAGACATTTTACTCGCATATTCGCACGCATCGAACGTTCGAACATTCGATAATTATCGAAAGTCCGGAAAATATCGAAAATCCGGGTCCGGGATAGTTCGAGAAGTCCGAGTCTGTTCGAACTCTGGTTCGAGTTCGAGTTCTAGTCCATCTCTATACTGTTATTATTATTATTGTACATTGGAATCCAGACACTGCATTGCTTATGCCAGGAAAGGTTTAAAAAATCGCTTTATCATCATAGTTGCATTCCCTTTATGTATTAAGTGGCTTGTTATGCATATTTTTCACGTGAAATGAATTTATAGGCATCATTTGTAAAAATTATACTTTTTCAGAGCAATGGTGAAAGAACAATTTCACGTTTTACAACAAGAATTTATGTATATCTTTATTTTCTCAAGCACTGAAATCAGGATCTGTTCATCCTCAATCCCACAGATTGTTATGTCTTTTTAATGAAAGCATAAAATCACATAGTTTAATCTGTGCTGCATAGAGAATGCATTGTGCCTACAGCACTCACTCTGTTTGTGCTTGTATCCTAGATTAGAATAGAATTTAAATAATTTAACTACTACTATGAACTCAACCTTTTAATGTTCTGCATTGAAAATTACAGTTTACTCATGAAGAAAACTGCCAATCTTATAGAGCATATTTAAATATTTTAACATTGTAATGCAAAGCATTGCTTTTTATGGCAAGAAAATTATTATTATCTTTTTAGGTATGTCACCCACAAATTCTGCATCCTTACATTGAATTTAGAAGCAGGCCGTGAAAAATATATGATGCTCATATTCTAAAAGGACCTCTAGGGGGCCCCTGAGGAATTGTCAGTCAGGGACTTGCCATATATAAAAACTCACAGATATTCTGTATTCCCCAGCGGATGGGCAGCATAACCTTTGTAATACTGTAGTTACCTCTTTTAAAGCTTTTTTTTTTTTAATCTTAGATCACTTCAATTATTGATGTATGAAATTCCACAAAAAAGGCCACAGTGATATGAGAACAAAATAAATGAATTGAAAGGGACACAATTGCATCTACAAAACAGAAGCCTTATAGCTTCTCCCAGTCCAAAGAGTTAGGCTTAGTGTACTCTATTACATTTCTTGTGTCCGTGCTTTTTCAGTACCTATCAATCCTATTTTGCTTAGTTGAATGTCACGATTTCCAGGCACCAAGTTCCAGAAAAATACCATAATGCACACTAGACTTTCCTAAACTTTCTCAAGAATTGGGAGGAAAGGCTTTTAGAAATAATTCTTTAATTGCACTGTCAAAAATATCCAATGCACTCAGTGCTTTAAAGAAGACATTGTGCCACTCTGTAAAAGCACAAAGAGAACCAAGGTTTCTACACTGTCACCAAAATGGCTGATTGATTAGCTTAGCACAAATAAGCTGTTTTGTGGTGGACTGTTTATTAAACAAAAATGTCAACTCCAATACCTGATCATTATAAATTATTTGTATTTCCTGTTAAATAGGCTATTGTTGTACTGAAGATAAAGATTTGAAAGATTGCACAATCTCTTTAAAAGTGAAAATAAAGGTAAAAAGAAAAAGGAAACTTGAATATGTAGGATTATCATATGCACTTAGAAATTTAATTAAAATATATAAGGTAAACTCACACAAGACTTTATCAACAATGCATATCCATATATAAATATTTAACATTTTAAAGGAGAACTCCATACAAATGTCCTTTATTAAGAAGAGCACATTCCTACCTTTAAAATAACTTCAGGATCATGCTTCTAGCTGCAGTCTATCCAGACTTACAGCAGTGTAAATGGTGGTGGTTTGTGCTAGCACTGTAAGCTGTGACATATCCAGCACAACTGCTCTGCCCCAAGTCTCAAGTTTGAGCATGCCCACTTGTATCCTACTGTTGAGATAGACCCAGTTGTGTAAATACCACCCCCGGTACCATGGGGGGGGGGGGGTCTGGAAGGTATGAAGGCCAGGCACTACCTCCATGAGCAGCGTTTTCTAAACAGCTGATCTCGCATATGAAGGAAACGTGCAGTGCAATCAGCTGAACCAGAAGCTCAGGTCTGGTTTAAAAGCAGTTGATCATGGAGGGGGGTGGTGGGCCAGGGGCCTGGCCTCCAATCTCGCGGGGGGGCTGCAGTTACGCCCCTGGATAGAGCATCGGCAGCAACATCATAGGCCCCACCCCAAACTTCTTTATCATCTTTAAAGCTAACCACAAGCCTGAAAAGTATGGTGGACAGACAATGGTTGCAGGTCTGTAACTCGCTTCAGAAAAGATTTTTTTTTTTTTAGAACAGCTAGGCATGGATTTACCATTAGGCCCTCCCCTAGGTGTGTCAGTGATTGGAGGGCTGTCAATCTTCCTCCACCCCTATATGGTCCATTTTTCTTTAGCTACAGATCAGTTATATAGTTCCAGATAAGTTATATATTTATCAATAGAGATGAATCAACCTGATTTTTATTCAGAACCAATGGTTTTGATAATCTGCGGATCCAATGGATTTTTTTTAAATTTTGAAACTGAATATTTTATCGAAAATGTCTAGAGCAAAATCAAAAATTCTAGAAAAATTCTAGAAAATATGAAACATTTGGATTTGTTCCGCAGAACTGCTATTGGAATAAAACTCACCAGATTCGTTTAGCTTTAGTAATATAGATAGATATCTTCTATTTTGTCATTTATGATCATGACAACTCACAGATGTCACTACAACCTGCTAAACAGGGTCAGTGCAACCTGATTCTGTAATTACCTGTTTAGTAACACTGAATCTTGTATTAAGTTAACTAAAATTATAAGACCACCTTATTACCTGCGCAAAACTTTTTCCAAGCTCTCCTTCTGCTGTAACACATTCTGACTAGCACTATCACCTGACCAATAGACTAAAGCTACTTTCAAATGAGAGGATATAGAGACAGAAAAACAATACATGTAACTCTGTAACTGTCTGCTTACCTCTAGAGAGGAACAAAACCACACAGTTTAATTCCGCCAGCGGTTCCACAGAAAGATAAAAAAAATCAAAATATTAGACTCCTTTTTGATTTTTTTCTTTTTAACAAAAAAAAAAGCTGTCTTTTCAACTCTGAATTTCCACAAAATATGCAATGTCCAAAGGTTCTGCAGGGTTTACCAATTTTTTAAACCTGTAATTCCCTATCAAAATAAGGTTTGGTTCACATCTGGGACTCACAACTAGTCACTGCTAAGAAACTGCTTCCTTAACAAAAGCATGTCACTTGTGAGAAAGTAGCCTTAATGGCAAAAAGTGTCATCTGCTGAAGTGGCAAATGGGAGATGGGACGAGGCAGCTTATGCTATTAGGTTGCATGTAAGCAGGAGAATGGAAGCATCAATATGGTATTGCTGACATCAATTTTACAACTAGTAGGCAGTGTCGGACTGGACTGTTGGGGCCCACATGGAAGTCTGAGACCAGGGTCCCACCAGGAAATCTGAAACCAGAGGCCCACCAGCATGAGTTTAGGGGCCCACCTAATCTCACATCTCTACCATCACTAATTTACATCTATCTCTTACTGACTCCTATTATTTAGTAAAAAACATTCATTCCTTACTGTCCTTTCGGCTCTGTATTTAAATTTTAGCAGTTTTCTCAGTTTTCTTTAGTAAATAGGCAGTGGGCCCACTGGGGGATTCGCCTGTAACCCTGTGAGGCCAGTATGACTATGTAAGTTTTGCTGGGCTTTACATTAAGAATAACCTGGACTTGTTACCCTCCCATTTAACAATAATTACAAATAATTATATCCCTTTAAGATGCAATATGAAAGCTACCCAAATGGCACCCATTAGCCCTATGGCTAATCTTTGAAGCATCTAAACAGGATAGCATACTGATTATAAACCAGACACTTGCTGCTCTTGAAACACTACAATATAAAAGCAAAAAAATCACGCTGTACTTCACTGTCCTTCTTTTCTACACATTTCCCTTTGTTTGCTATTAAAAAAAAAAAAGCTGAAAACAGGTCAACTTCTGTTTTCAGGTGCAGGAAACAATGAATATCACTGCAGTTTATTGATTTTTTTTTTTAGAAAATATTCAGCCTTTCAGCTACAACAATTATGAAATCGAAGATGATTTTGCTCAAATGCAGTTTCTAATATACTGGCGGTTGCTTAATATATTATATTTTTAAGTGGACTCATAAATCCCCCCAAAAGTATATTATCCCCTTGGAGATTTTATACACACGTTAATATTTCTCGCTTCTGTGCTCTTGTTTGGTAAAAAGAGCTGCACAGTTTGCCATGACATTGCTGTCAGTAATATACCATGTAAAATTAGAATACAGTTTCTGAGATGGCTTTGTATACCTAATGTTCTGTAGATTAAAATTGCATTCATTTAATTAACATGATTAATGTTCACTTGAAGAATAAGACATTAAATACAACTGGCATCCTAATCCCTTTTAGAATTCACTATTCGTTCTTTCGTTATGTTTCCAACAACACCTTTGATCTAGGTTAGACCACAGGGGTACTGCTACACAATTTTAAGGCATTACAGTGACCACTAGCTGTTCCATACAGGTTTTTGAAAATGATTCCCACATATGTATCACTTATGTCATCTACAGATGATAAAGATCAATGTCAGAGTAAAGATTGTACTTGATTACGTCCCCCTAATGATGTACAATGAATGAACAATCTATTGAACAAGAAAAAAAGTGGATTAGCAAGAAAAAAATATATCTTAAAAAAAATTCTATTTACATACAATTCACATCCCAGGTTTATGAACAAATTATGCTTCATAAAAAATATGCGGGAAAATAAAAATTATTTTGAGTCCCAAAGGACACAGTCATTAAAATTAGCAACTTCAAACAACTTATGGTCTATGTCTGATACTGTACCTTGCACTAACAGTTTTTTAACCTGATGCACACCTACAGTATGAGAAAAACAGAACTGCTCTGTATAAGCTAACCAGACTATTTTGACGCTAAGCCTGTTGAACCTGTGAAGGCTCTTATACTTTAATACATGACAAGAGACCAATGGTCTTCAAGTTGGCAGTTAGACTAGGTGGAAAAATGGTCCATCTGCTTAAAAAGTCAGTACTTATTGTCTCTGTATCTCTGTATCTGATTATTACTAATTCAATTTCTCATTTTTTATTTAGTGCTTATACAGTAATTATATTTTATTGTTTCAACTAGGTAGAAATAATGGATAAATAAAACACAATATAAAGTTCTCCTTGCTATACAGAATAATGTTATAGACATGACATGCAAATGAGAATTCGTGTAAGTGTTATGGGTCAGATATTCTATAAACAAAATAATCAAAGCAAGACAGCACTTGTAATTATTCCAAAAATTGGAATTTAAAGGGTACCCATTTATTCAAAACCACACAGCACCACTACATAGGTTTTTTTTTTTTTGGGGGGGGGTATGATATCTGATGAAAGGAGGGTTAAACCCCCTGAAGCATTGTAGTTAGATGTGTGGTTAGCTTGGTTAGATGTGGCCAGGTGTTTGGGACTTTCACTGTAGAAAATATATCCCTTAGTGGTGGGAGTGCGGCTTTGATTTGCTTTTTCTATCAGATATTCTATATTCCAGCCATCTCCTAGCTGGTGTATAAGCAATATTCATGAACAAATGATATAGAAGTCCAATCAAATATTGAAGGGTGATCCCATATTTATTAAGCCAATACAATGCAGAGCAAACACAGTGCAATGTTTTGGCCTAAGGGCCTTTCTCAAGTGCTTACAGGACAAACCCCTGTGCTAGTATTTATACAAAAAAACATAGCTCCCCCTAGTGTTAGGGTGAAATGCTTCCTAATTTCTTGGATTATATGGGCAATGCCATTTTAAAAGCATGAGGCTGTAAATCCTCTTTACCATAAGTCCTATCCTGTAAAAGCCATTAATGTGTATCTTGAACTATTGAGTTCTAACATGCCATGTCTAACTTTCATGTCATATTCACGAGCAATGATACAGAAGTCCAATTAAATATTAAAGGGTGATCCCATATTTATTAAGCCAATACAGTGCAGAGCAAAGACAGCACAATGTTTTAGTTCAAGGGCTTTTCTCAAGTGCTTACAGGACATCCATGTGCTAGTATTTATACAAAAAATATAGCTTCAAACAAAGGGGACAAAAACAATCCGAGAGCTTGTAGACACACATCCTAGACATCCCCTATCCTTCTCACAGGCGAAAAACAAATTCCCTTTCATAGGACCAAGTTTCTTTCACTATTTACAAGCCAGCAGCTTTGTCTCAAAATCAATCTCCTATCTGGGAGAGACAGACTGGAACAACCTGCTAGATACACTTCTTCAATCCCCAGAACAAAGTCTGAACTCTCTGTCCAACTACCATAAATTTCTACAACACCACTCAAATACCCAAACCATCCACCAAAAAATAAACCAATGGAAACAAGATATACCCACAATAACAGAAAATATCATACAGGATATTGTCAATCTACATACAAAACATCTTCCAGCAATCCCATACCATGAGATGACCCTAAAACTACTACACAGGGGCTACATCTCACCATACAGACTGGGGAGGATCAGGGATCTGCCCCATACCTTGTACCTAAAATGCAAAGACCCCGAACCAGACCTTTTTCACTGCATGGGGTCCTGCCCAGTTATTCAAGACTTCTGGAAACAAGTGGAAACATTCTCCACACAACACCTAGTTAACTACGTCCCCCTAACACCACTCTGGGCAATATTTGGATATACGATAACACAAACCTCCCACATCAAATTAGGAGCAAAGAAGCTGCTCCTCAATATATCTGCTGCAGCCAGGAAAACCATACTTCAACAGTGGACACCCCACCATCCATAAAACTATTCAAAACTAAACTATCATATTTACTCCAAATGGATTGGGTAGAAGCAACGTTGAACAAAGAAAACAAAGTCAGCCAATTCTTTAAGCTGTGGGAAAGTTTCATTGATATTCTACCAACACATATTAAACAAAATATCCATGACTGCTTCCACATAACAGTATGGTACACAGAACAAACCCTGAGCAATAACCCTCCAATCTCTCTACCATAAATATTCACACAAGTCAGCCCGTGCGCTACTCCCCCCCTCTCCTCCCACCTCCCAACTATCTGAACCACAATCTTACCAGACCCCTGGCGACTGGACAACAACGACAACTATTAGTATCACTGTGAAGTCAACCTAGGCAATAGTTTAATTAAGTTAGATAATGTTAGTAGCCCGCAACTTATTTGCGGCAGGTTAAGTAAATAAATAATAAAAAATAACCACAAGGTTAGGGATGCGGACCAATAAACTCTCCTAAGAACCAGTCAATATACTAAATGATTAATGTTATTCATATGTATAACTTATCTACCAACTACCACCTAGGAAAACACAAAGACGAAATCAATGCAGGAATGTTATTATACTGTTCTCTCTTTCTTTGTTTTCTGCTAATAACCGTATTCATACAAATGTATACCCCAAATACTCCCCCCTTTTCTGCATTGTGTAAACCCCCATCTCTGATCTTAATAAAAATATAAAAAAAAAACATAGCTCCCTCTAGTGTTAGGGAGAACAAACAATGCCCTCAAGGGGTAGAAAAGCAGTAACACATATAATATAAGTCTATAATCACCTACAGAACAAATACAATGTCTCCTAATCCTCAGAGTTCCTGATGTCCCGTTGAGTGGACTCTTAAAGGACAACTCCACCCTCATAATAACATATTTTAGAAAGAATGGCCTCTTTAAAATATGTTGATATATCATAGTTTGTCCTATGAATTCATTACTGTATGCCTGCTATGCTTCTGGATGTCTCATGGAAACTGAGCAATTTAGAAACATGTACTGAGCCTGGGCATGCTCAGAAAAGGGAGACAGGGGATTAACATCAGTCATTGGCTGTGATGTCAACTGTCAAATCCATAACAGTTGCTAACTGGAAGAACCAGGAAGCAGAAACAGGGGAAACAGGACATTGTGCAGGATTTCAGGTTAGACTTGTATATTTCAGATTTCAAACTATTACCATTTAGGGTTTTGGGGGGTGATTTACCTGTATGTAAGTTTTCATTTTAGGGCTGGACTTGCCCTTTAACGATCAACAGGACATCAGGAAGAACAGGTGTGGGTAAAAAATAACTAATTGAAGTAGTTCTCGTCATTAGAGATTATTTTGTAAGAGGAGTACTGACTATAAATTAATGTACCACTCAAAACCAAAATAGAAAATATATTTGAATTATGGTACTTGAAAAAATATTTACTTGTTTAAACATTGAATTTTAACTGTCAAAAAGTTTAAAAATAAAAAATAAAATCTTTTCAATTTTAAATATTTTGTCAGAGTTGCTAATATAAAACCGGAATGTGAGGAAGCCCAGAGAAACACACCTAAACATCATTATACAGCCATCTTGCCATAAAAAAAGTGTCCAGTAAAGTTCTCTATTTAGAACAAAAGAATCCTATTACTGGATGAAATATGTACTGTATATATTGTAGCTGTGCTTGTTCCAGTTTAAAATACATGTTTCTATGGTTTAGGCTGACACTGGTTCAAGGGCCATGTATTGTTCTCTAAATAGAATTTCTCGGTGCAAATTATGTAGCTCTTTTATTCTTTTTTTCCCTTTTCAGTGAATTCGTTTTTTTTTTCTATTGGCTTTTTTATCAAAAAATTTGTAGGTGTTAGTATGCCCTTTTAACCCATTTGTACTAATAAACCCTGTCCTATAGATGTATTATGAAATAAACTTGCTGTATTCATGGTTTTGTCACCTTGTATAGCCAGAAGCACCTCTACTAAACTCTGCAGAGACTAAAGGATAATACTGGTGTTTGCCTACATTATAGAAATTACAGAAACTGGAGGAAACACATCATTTTTTGTTCACTCTAGACATCTCTTTGTAGTCAGAGACTGGTGTCCAGCTATTCTCTCTGGGTTTTCTTTTTAAGAATTGAACTCCTATTTCAGCATTTTTAACATTTTACTTAAGGGGATTTTAATTTCATTTTAGAGTTTAGTCTCCCCTTGGCAAATTTCTGACACAGTTTTTTTGTGAGTTTACTTTAAAGATTTAGAGTCAAACAAGAGATCACCTTGGGTAACAATTTTTTCTTAACTGTCACTGCACACAACTCAGAGGCAATCTTCAACTGAAATGACAGCTTCATTCGTCCACCATCTGCTAGCTGTCAATCAGTCCTGAATCCTGAGGCCAGTGACGGCGCTGTCAGATTGATTGAAACTCATCTGTTGGTAAAAGCTTTAGAAGAACAGGATTTCTAACGTATCCAGTACATTTCTTGGAAGCCTCTAATAATGCCATTCCTTTATGACAGACAAAACAAATGCACTTAAAAAGTCATATAATTGATAGAGGTTCTTGCTCCACGGTCTATAAAGATGTGGCTTCAAATACAGAATTGTTAAAAGAAGAAGCTAAAATAAATAAATACATTTTACAAAATCTAGATTAAAGGTAGCATAGCTATTGCTTCCTGTGATTAAAAACCAAAATGAGTCATTTCTAACAATTGCTGGTTATCGCTCTGTTGCCACTATTCATTTAAACAAAATATTGTCAAGCACACTGCAGGACATTACACTTGGTACCAGTGAAGTCAAAGATAAAGTAAAATATGTAGGGTTATATATATGAATTTACTCACATAAATATTCATGGTATATTTCATTGGTCCACTCATAAACAAGACTTCCAAGAGTACAAATCTTCATTTCTTTAATTGTACTGCTTTTAGATCCTTTATGTATGATGTTAATTTAAAAATATGACGCGTTTTGATGTTGTTAACATGCCTCCAGCGCTACGGGGGTTAAGCTATTGAGCAGCGCCATCATGATGCAATATAAATATTCCTTGCATTGCAGTCAACTGAACACTATAAATTATTCAGACCTTCTTGATGCTTGTAAATCGGATAGGTTGAAAAAACATAGCGCCATGGGAATTAATTAACAGTCAATTACAACAATTATATCAATTTAAACTTTAGACATTGATTTAACAAACAAACCTACTTTCTGTGTTCAGACAGATATACACCGCTTGCTGTACTGATTGCACTTGAGCAGTCAAGAACAAATTAACAATAACAAACATAAAACTTGAAACTTGATTCAATATTGAAAAATTCCCTTTGTAAATAGTTGTTTATTTAGATGTTCACACTCGGGAGGAAAGTTTAGGGGAAGTGCTGCAACCTGATTACAGAATGAATTTCCAGAATTTCTGAAAAATGTTGTTTCAGTCTTAAGATGGCCATAGAAGCTACAATTCGATCATACAATTTGTGGATATCGTACGTCTGGGGTATTAGTGTCTATGGCCACCTTTAAAAAATAAGCGGTTATGTACAAAGAGCTGCTATCTCTTTCTATGCCGTCCTCTATGCAATGTATTGAAAAGACTGCACCTCTGAGTACATTGGCTTCCCTTTGCCGCAAGTATAGTCTTAAAGGAAAACTAAACCCAATTTTCTATACTCCAGAATCTGAAAATAACCCCCCCTAAGAACATCAATAAGCTATAAAATACCATTTCAGTAAATCGTATTATAGTAAATGTAAGCCTGTTAAGAACTGGATGAAGTATCTGTGTGTTTGTGCAGTGCCAGACCACACCTCCTTACCTCAGTCACATGCTTTCTTGCTTTATCTGTCCTGTAAAAGTATTGGCTAGAGATTATTAATTGGTGTGACCAACTGTAACAATTTCTGCCATAGCTAAGGACTGAGCATGGGCAGAACATAATGGTCGTTGACCAGACTGTGTGACATTAGAATGCTGTGATGTTAAGCAAAAACCATATATTATTTAGGTAAATTTCCCAGCACTCATATCAAAATGAGAGGTAAGACACTGATTACTGGCTTTGTATCAAGGTGTTCTGCCTTCTGGTTCAGTCTTGTTCTGAGGCTTTAGTTGTACTTTAAAGTCATCGGTACATTGCCAGGGTTAATGTGACTTTAAGACTATATAGGGCACTTGTGACTCTTGGTATATTGCCCCCATAGTGCTTTATATATTTACATTACCAGAATGACTAATGGGTAAGCAATTTGCATGATGAAAAACATTTTCATAGAAGGTTCTGATCAGACGTTTAGTGGGACCTAGTGGGAAAGATGCTTGCTAGAAAAGGCATTTGAAGTTACATGAGTCATAAATCAGTCAAAAAAAAGAACAAATCCTTCTACTGATTTTTCAATTAAAAAAAAACTGCAAAAAACTATTTGTGGGTCCTGCTGGTGGTCTAAAGGGTTTCCTTTCATGCAGCCAAATCAGGAACAGTGTGTTGTCTGATCTAGATATATGAATTCACCAGGGCTAGATCAGATAAGGAACATGACTGTTATACTGAACAAACTATTTTCCTTCTTATTTCATTAGTTCTCTGCTGGTAGGGGAATTTTTCTCTATACTTTAGGAACTCTGTATAGCCCTGCAAATTAGCAGTGTGAATACCTCAGTATCCTAAGGGCTAGGCCCCACTAGGCTGTTTTGTGCTGTGATGCCAGCCCCTTTTTGCAGTGCATGCGATCATCACTTTTGTTGTGCATCACGTGTGATGTGATAGGGTTACATCAAAGGAATCGCAGCACATATACCGGGTAGCTCACATGAATCTCAAGACATTTTGATTGTGCTGCGTCACGCCATTTGTGTGCTATGCCTAGTGAGGCCTTACCCTAAAGGATTCTGATTGGTCCTATAATCTAGGACTATTAAATTATTTAATTGCAATTGAGTGCTCAAACAACCAAATACTGTAAGAGTTTGTCCAGTTAGAGGCTTACTTTATTACTAAATAATAGAGATGGCCGAAACTCACCAGTTTCTTTCCATTTTCGGATTCCCGGATCTCAGGAAAATCTCGAAGATCCGAAAAAGGAATGCATTTTGATTGTTATGGAATGTTTGAGGCTATTTTTGAGGATTATTGAAAATAGCCTTGAATGTTCAATAATCGTCAAAAATATGATCGAAGACTACTGTTGAGTTTCCGATCATATTTTCGAGGCTTATCAAACATTCAAGGCTATTTTCGATAATCCTCGAACGTACGATAATTATAGAAAATAGGCCCCGAAGTCCCAAAATCTGGACGAACCGTCCGGATTCCGACAGATCATTTGGATTTCGGAACCGAGGGTTTGGTGGGAATGTCTGTTACAACCTCTCTCCTCCTCCTCTGTCAGTTAAACAAACTTGAAATGTCCTGTTGCTAGGATACAGCCTGCATATTCAAGCAGATCAAGGATGGGTGGAGGAGTGTTTTCTCACATGCTAGCTTTAAATTACAGTTAGAGGCAGACAGAACTGTTACGCCCTCTTCACAGCATGGCTAATTGAAGGCAGAGAGAGGCTCGAAATCATGGAAAAATGTATGGGGAGGGCTGCATACCTTTACTCTTTTTAAAGCTATTAAAAAATGCATTGAGGTAATACAGTTATCCTTTAATTTAGTAGAAATTCTTTTGTAAAATCCCAGCACAGAAAAATCATTTATTTTTAGTTGTGCTTCCTTTAAAAAAACAGAAAAGATGTTCACCAAAGTAGACTTTGAATGCATGTATGAAACTGGATTAATGCAAGTGTTATGCTTTCAATAAGATTTACTGTTTATACTGACTTATTGAGGTTTCATAACAACAGGAAAATATATTTTTCCAAAATCTGAAATTCACTATTTGGACATCAATAAATATTAAGTCATTATAAAGAGAAATTACTTTAAATATATCTTGGTCAACATAGGAAAACATCACGGTGAGCATCATTTGATCTTTGATAGCCTTTGCTACAAAACATTTTTGCATGGCTAAGCTCAAACATTCTAGATTGGTTTATGAAAAATGACAGTTAGTATGAAGATAATTAAAAATGTATTTTGCCAAAAGCAAGAGTATTTTAGGAATCAATAACAACCACTTTTAATTTGCTACACATTCCCCATAGAGCTAGACTTCTAAAATAGGATTTACTTAACTGTGGTAAGAGTTGTAAATAAAGGTTTACAATTCAAAAGAAACTGCATTGGTTGGTCTGTTTGGATGTACTTTTACAATGAGGGTGCAATTTTTAAAGTCATGCTATTCTCTGTCGGTAAATAAAGACTATTAACTAGTTCTGCAGTAAGTCCTAACTAATTGATAGAAACACATTTTAAAGGCTTACTTAAAGGGTATCTCCACCCCCAAATCCAAAACATTATATAATGTAGCCCCCGCAACCTTAAACGCTAGCTTTAAAACTTTAAAATTATCACCAAAATGTACCCACCTTCGGTCTCTCGCTCACAGCCTCTTCTGCTACTTCAGGGAACAGAAGAGCAGAAGGGGACAGACCAGCAGCTACATCTATGATTGGCACAGGGAGCCAAGGGAAAGAGTTTTGGGTAAGTTCAGTGCTGATCTTAAATTTTTAAAGCTTGGGTTGGGGGGGGGCATACGTAGTATGATTTTTTCTTCAGGTAGCTTAAGTTTAACTCTTTTTTTTTGTCTGTTAGCAGCTAATATTACACACACCACGTTAAATAAACAGCATGGGCAACACTCTTGTATCAGCCCCTGAAAGTTCCTGAAAAAATCCAATGTTATTATATATAAAGCTTTCTAAACCCTTACAGGGAGATGTATTACTTACCCTCTGTGCTGCCCTTTCTTTCCAGGTTCCCGTTATGCAGTATGTACTTGCATGAGTTGCTGCATTGCGGGAACCAAGAAGGTAAGAAGCATGGAGGGTAACACCAGCATTTAAAACATCTTAAAGGAAATCTATAGTGGGAAAATTAACTTTTTTTTCTTTCTTTCCATGAGTTATATAATTCCCAACAACCCCCAGAGTGTCATCACTTTGTTCAGATTCCCTCTCTGTCCTGAGATACACCAGTTAGAAGAATACGTGATTGCATTCCTCTACTCCTACTTGGACTGTCAATCAAATCCCTGTGACGTGATCCCCCCTCCCTGCTCTGTAATAAACATAGAGATAACAGCATTAGTGGGGGAGAGAGGTAGCTTTCATGGTAGATATAAGGTTGCACTTGACCCCCCTTCTTGATAGACTTCACTGATTGATGACGGGTCACAAAGAGAGAGATCGCAAAATGTACTGTTCTCCTTCTTCCGTGTCTCCAGGACAGCTTACTTTCTATTGGCCACTGTGCGTGGGTGTGTTTTTCAGGAAGTTGAACTTTTAACTCCTACTGCACATGATAAGCTTGTCGGTTAGCTGGAGTTGAGACATGGAGGAGGTAACAGAGGGGAGGGGGAAGGGGGAGGGCTGCACACAGATCTGGCACCATGGTTAAACAGAGTCACTGACAGAGATAGGATTAAGGCAGCACAGAGTACACGAATTTAACTTTGCAAAGGGGCAATGTGTGTTTTTCACTATAGATGCCCTTTCATTTCCGTACTACTAAGTAATGCAAAAATGAACGCTATAGATTTTACATCGGGTGCCCGTGCCGTTAATACAAAATGGCCCTAAAAAATGTTAGCCTACGCTAAACCAATATTACACGGAGAAGATGTACAAAAATGCCATTTTTTCCCATTTTACATCCCGCTGTTATATTGACAATAATAACAAGCATCTAATATTCATATTAGATGCTGTATTTATTACTACCCAATATGTACTAAACCTTTCACATTGTTGTCAATAGGAAACTTAAGAAAGCTCAGGGAACATCTGGGTGTTGTATTGTCTGTTTACAATATAACAACAAAGGCAGTACAGTATATGCATTAATACCAGTAATTCTGGTTGGTACAGGGATACTATATAATATTGAGAATTACTGGTATTAATACATATACTGTAGTTCTGGTTGGTACAGGGATACTATATAATATTGAGAATTACTGGTTTTAATACATATACTGTAGTTCTGGTTGGTACAGGGATACTATATAATATTATAAAAAATATTATAAAAAATAATAATATAAAAAAAAAGGGTGAATATGTTGGACTTGATGTCTTTATTCAACCTCAGTTACTAAGTTACTATGTAAGATGGTTACAGAGAAATGGTTATTGGAAAATTACAGGGAAATGAAAATCCCGTAGCACTAGATTTTGCTTGACAGGAAGCGTTCGGTAGGTGGTCCTATGGAGTGGAACAAGAGTCATATTTACACGACCCAACCTACCATCATTGAAACGTTTACTATGACATCACTGCCTGAAGCACTTTACAGGATTGTCCACTCTGATACTGTCAATGAAATGTCTTTTTGTCTTCCTATATGATGTCTGCCAATGTTCAATGGGACTGTGTATTTTAACACTATGTATAAGGGAACACTATGAGGTCCCGTTCTATTAGAAATTGTGAAAAAGAAAAATATGAGACTTTCGGTTGGTGACAATAGCACTTTTTTTATTATGAGGTGTAAGGGGGAGGAGTCTCATTTAGCACAGAGGGGTGACGTGATGTAGAGGTTTGTGTTAGTTTGCACTGTTTGCACACTATCAGGGAGATTCAATAAAAGTTCTTATCGTTTAAAATGGTGCTAATTTTGCCCCAACCAATCAGATGTTATTTAACATTTGAAAGCTAACATCTGATTGGTTGGGGCAAAATTAGCACCATTTTAAACGATAAGAACTTTTATTGAATAACCCTGTAATTATCCTGATGAAGGTGTCTATGAAGCACCAAAACGTTGAACACTTTATAAGAATAACAACAAAATGTCTTGTAAAATCCAGAGTGCCCAGGAGTATTAAATGATACAGTTATGGAAATGTATGTACACGGAACTGCACATCTCTGTAATACAATATATTGGTAGTGTAATAGTGTGGGATGTTTAGTTATTGTAATGCTATGCAAAGTTATAATGATCCTGTAATATATTGCTAATGTCATATAACATATCAGTTGTGTAATATTGTGTAATTGACTGTATTAGTAATATGTTATTTTTTAATAGATTAGTAATATTGTTTAATAATATAATACTGATATAATATAATATATTAGAAATACTGTCATACTGTATTATTATGTATTAGTGATGTAATATTGTGTGATATAATGAATTAGTAATATTATCATATACTGTAATATATTAGTGATATTGTGATATTATCTACAAAATATTGTCAAGCTGTTGTAATATTGTGATAATATATTATTATAGACTAGTAATATTGTATTATAATATAGAAGTAAATTGATAAGATTATGTATTATATATTGTCATATTATGGGGTGTTTAATTTTCATTATATAGTGCAGAGAATCAATCTCCTTTCTTCCTATTTTCCTTACACTGTTACAATGTGACAGACTGATTGTGGTATTTCTCGCTCGGTTATGTACATTGGTTACATTGTATCTTGAGTTTCCATTTGGTTGTTACATTGTATCTCTGGGTGATTTATAAACTGATCTATAGATAGAATGCCAACAGATGTTTATTATTAATATATTCCACACTTATAACCAGAATGTGATCAGTCTGTTACTGTAGGGAGATGGGTAAATAATAATAATAATAATAATAACAATAATAATAATAATAATAATAACAATAATAATAACAATATTAACAGTAATAACAATAAGAGTAATAATAATAATAAAATAATTTGTACGTTCAGCAGTTTGTACCTGGTTGAATATTAATAATAATAATAATAATAATAATAATAATAGCAATAATTATAATAATAATAGTAATAATAATAAAAATAATAATAATAATAATAATAATAATTTGTACCTTCAGCAGTTTGTAGCTGGTTGAATAATAATAATAGTAGTAACAGTAATAATATTAATAATAATAGTAATAATAATAGTAGCAATAATAATAATAATATTAATAATAGTAGTAGTAGTGGTAATAATAATAATAGTAGTAATAATAATATTAATAATAGTAGTGGTAGTAATACTACTACTACTACTAATAATAATAATAATAATAATAATAATAATAATAATAATAGTAATAACAATAATAATAACAAAAATAATAATAACAATAACAACAACAATAATAATAACAATAATAATAAAAAAAATAATAATAGTAATAATAATATTAATAATAGTAATAATAATAATAATAATAACAACAGTAATAACAACAACAATAATAATAATAGTAATAATAATAATAGTAATAATAATAATAATAATAATAATAATAATAATAATAGTAATAATAATAGTAATAATAATAGTAATAATAATAATATTAATAATAATCATAATAAGCGTAATAATACTAGTAATAATAAGAGTACTAATAGTAATAATAGTAATAATAATAATAATAATAATAATAATAATAATAATAATAATAGTGTGTATCTTCAGCAGTCTGTAGCAGGGTGATAATAATAATAATAATAATAATAATAATAATAATAATAACAACAACAACAACAATAATAATAATAACAACAATAATAAGAGTAACAATAGTAACAATAGTAATAATAATAGTGTGTACATTCAGCAGTCTGTAGCAGGGTGATAATAATAATAATACTAGTAATAACAATAATAAGAGTACTAATAGTAATAATAGTAATAATAATAGTGTGTACCTTCAGCAGTCTGTAACAGGGTGATGATAATAATAATAATACTAGTAATAACAATAATAGTACTAATAGTAATAATAGTAATAATAATAGTGTGTACCTTTAGCAGTCTGTAGCAGGGTGATGATAATAATAATAATAATAATAATAATAATAATAACAATAATACTAGTAATAATAATAATAATAATAATAATAATAATAATAATAATAATAAGAGTAACAATAGTAATAATAGTAATAATAATAGTGTGTACCTTTAGCAGTCTGTAGCAGGGTGATAATAATAATAATAATAATAATAATAATAATAATAATAATAATAATAATAATAATAATAATAATAATAACAATAATACTAGTAATAATAATAAGAGTAATAATAGTAATAATAATAGTGTGTACCTTCAGCAGTCTGTAGCAGGGTGATAATAATAATAATAATAATAATAATAATAATAATAATAATAACAATAATACTAGTAATAATAACAAGAGTAACAATAGTAATAATAATTGTGTGTACCTTCAGCAGTCTGTAGCTCCCTGAGCTTTCTTAAGTTCCTATTGACAACAATGTGAAAGGTTTAGTACATATTGGGTAGTATAAATACAGCATCTAATATGAATATAGATGCTTGTTATTATTGTCATATAAACAGCGGGATGTAAAATGGGAAAAATGGCATTTTTGTACATCTTCTCCTGTAATATTGGTTTAGCGTAGGCTAACATTTTTAGGCATTTTGTATTAACGGCACGGGCACCCGATGTAAAATCTATAGCGTTCTTTTTTGCATTTTAGTAGTACGGAAATGAAGGGCATCTATAGTGAAAACACACATTGCCCCTTTGCAAAGTTAAATTCGTGTACTCTGTGCTGCCTTAATCCTATCTCTGTCAGTGACTCTGTTTAACCATGGTGCCAGATCTGTGTGCGCCCTCCCCCCTTCCCCCTCCCCTCTGTTACCCTCCCTGTCCAACTCAGCTAACCGACAGCTTATCATGTGCATAGGAGTTAAAAGTTCAACTTCCTGAAAAACACACCCACGCACAGTGGCCAATAGAAAGTAAGCTGTCCTGGAAGACACGGAAGAAGGAGAACAGTACATTTTGCGATCTCTCTCTTTGTGACCCGTCTCAATCAGTGAAGTCTATCAAGAAGGGGGTCAGTGCAACCTTATATCTACCATGAAAGCTACCTCTCTCCCCCACTAATGCTGTTATCTCTATTTTTATTACAGAGCAGGAGGGGGGATCACGTCACAGGGATTTGATTGACAGTCCAAGTAGGAGTAGAGGAATGCAATCACGTATTCTTCTAACTGGTGTATCTCAGGACAGAGAGGGAATCTGAACAAAGTATGACACTCTGGGGGTTGTTGGAATTAATAACTCATGGAAGAAAGAAAAAAAGTTAATTTTCCCACTATAGATCCTTTAATGTTTTAAATGCTGGTGTTACCCTCCATGCTTCTTACCTTCTTGGTTCCCGCAATGCCAGCAACTCATGCAAGTACATACTGCATAACGGGAACCTGGAAAGAAAGGGCAGCACAGAGGGTAAGTTAATCACTCCCTGTAAGGGTTTAGAAAGCTTTATATATAATAACATTGGTTTTTTCAGGAACTTTCAGGGGCTGATCAAGAGTGTTGCCCATGCTGTTTATTTAGAACGTGGTGTTGTGTAATATTAGCTGCTAACAGACAAAAAAAAGAGTAAACTAAGCACCTGAAGAAAAAATCATACTACGTATGCCCCCCCCCCAACCCAAGCTTAAAATTTAAGATCAGCACTGAACTTACCCAAAACTCTTTCCCTTGGCTCCCTGTGCCACATAGATGTAGCTGCTGGTCTGTCCCCTTCTGCTCTTCTGTTCCCTGAAGTAGCAGAAGAGGCTGTGTAGAGAGACCGAAGTGGGGTACATTTTGGTGATAATTTTAAAGTTTTAAAGCTAGCGTTTAAGGTTGCGGGGGCTACATTAATAATGTTTGGATTGGGGGTGGAATACCCTTTAATAAGCCTTTAAATGTGTTTCTATCAATTAGTTAGGACTTACTGCAGAACTATTAATAGTCTTTATTACCGACAGAGAATAGCATGACTTTAAAAATTGCACCCTCGTTGTAAAAGTACATCCAAACAGACCAACCAATGCAGTTTCTTTTGAATTGTAACCTTTATTTACAACTCTTACCACAGTTTAAGTAAATCCTATTTTAGAAGTCTAGCTCTATGGGGAATGTGTAGCAAATTAAAGTGGTTGTTATTGATTCCTAAAATACTCTTGCTTTTGGCAAAATACATTTTTAATTATCTTCATACTAACTGTCATTTTTCATAAACCAATCTAGAATGTTTGAGCTTAGCCATGCAAAAATGTTTTGTAGCAAAGGCTATCAAAGATCAATGATGCTCACCTTGATGTTTTCCTATGTTGACAAGATATTTTAAAGTATTTTTCTCTTTATAATGACTTAATATTTATTGATGTCCAAATAGTGAACAGATTTTGGAAAAATAATTTTCCTGTTGTTGAAACCTCAATATTCAGTATAAACAGTAAATTCTATTGAAAGCATAACACTTGCATTAATCCAGTTTCATACATGCATTCAAAGTCTACTTTGGTGAACATCTTTTCTGTTTTTTTAAAGGAAGCACAACTAAAAATAAATGATTTTTCTGTGCTGGGATTTCCAAAAGAATTTCTACTAAATTAAAGTATAACTGTATTACTCAATGCATTTTTTAATAGCTTTAAAAAGAGTAAAGGTATGCAGCCCTCCCATACATTTTTCCATGATTTCGAGCCTCTCTCTGCCTTCATTAGCCATGCTGTGAAGAGGGCGTAACAGTTCTGTCTGCCTCTAACTGTAATTTAAAGCTAGCATGTGAGAAAACACTCTCCACCCATCCTTGATCTGCTTGAATATGCAGCTGTATCCTAGCACAGGACATTTCAAGTTTGTTTAACTGACAGAGAGAGGAGAGAGGTTGTAACAGACATTCCCACCAAACCCTCGGTTCCGAAATCCAAATGATCTGTCGGAATCCGGACGGTTCGTCCAGATTTTGGGACTTCGGGCCCTATTTTCTTATAATTATCGTACTTCGAGGATTATCGAAAATAGCCTTTAATGTTTGATAAGCCCGAAAATAGATCGGAAACTCAACAGTAGTCTTCGATCATATTTTTGACAATTATTGAACATTCAAGGCTATTTTCAATAATCCTCAAAAATAGCCTCAAACATTCCATAACACATCAAAATGCATTCCTTTTTCGGATCTTCGAGATTTTCCTGAGATCCGGGAATCCGAAAATGGAAAGAAACTGGTGAGTTTCGGCCATCTCTATTATTGTAATAAAGTAAGCCTCTAACTGGACAAACTCTTACAGTATTTGGTTGTTTGAGCACTCAATTGCAATTAAATAATTTAATAGTCCTAGATTATAGGACCAATCAGAATCCTTTAGAAGGCCTCACTAGGCATAGCACACAAATGGCGTGACGCAGCACAATCAAAATGTCTTGAGATTCATGTAGCTACCGGTATATGCCTGCGATTCCTTTGATGTAACCCTATCACATCACGGTGATGCACAACAAAATTGATGATCGCATGCACTGCAAAAAGGGCTGGCATCACAGCACAAAACAGCCTAGTGGCCTAGCCCTTAGGATACGGAGGTATTCACACGCTAATTGCAGGGCTATACAAGTTCCTAAAGTATAGAGAAAAATTCCCCTACCACGAGGACTAATGAAATAAGAAGGAAAATAGTTTGTTCAGTATAACAGCCATGTTCCTTATCTGATCTAGCCCTGGTGAATTCATATTCTAGATCAGACACACACTGTTCCTGATTTGGCCTGCATGAAATGAAACCCTTTAGACCACCAGCAGGACCCACAAATAGTTTTTTGCAGTTTTTTTTTTAATTGAAAATCAGTAGAAGGATTTGTTCTTTTTTTTGACTGATTATGACTCACGTATACTTCAAATGCCTTTTCTATCTTTCCCACTAGGTCCCACTACGTCTGATCAGAACCTTCTAGAAAATGTTTTTCATCATGCAAATTGCTTACCCATTAGCCCTTTGCGCCCATGTCAGTCTTAGCTATGGCAAATTGTTCAGTGGTCACACAATTAATATCTCTAGCCAATACTTTACAGGACAGATAAAGCAGAAAGCATGTGACTGAGGTAAGGAGGTGTGGTCTGGCACTGCACAAACACACAGATACTTCATCCAGTTCTTAACGGCTTACATTTACTATAATACGATTTACTGAAGATGGTATTGTTATAGCTTATGAGTGTTCTTAGGGGGGGTTATTTTCAGATTCTGGAGTATAGAAAATTGGGTGTTTTCCTTTAAGACTATACTTGCGGCAAAGGGAAGCCAATGTACTCAGAGGTGCAGTCTTTTCAATACATTGCATAGAGGACGGCATAGAAAGAATAGCAGCTCTTTGTACATAACCGCTTATTTTTAAAGGTGGCCATAACACTAATACCCCGACTTAGATATCCCCAAATTGTATGATCGAATTGTAGCTTCTATGGCCATCTTAGACTGAAACAACATTTTTCAGAAATTCTGGAAATTCATTCTGTAATCAGGTTGCAGCACTTCCCCTAAACTTTCCTCCCGAGTGTGAACATCTAATAACAAACTATTTACAAAGGGAATTTTCAATATTGAATCAAGTTTCAAGTTTTAGTTTGTTTTATTGTATTTGTTCTTGACTGCTCAAGTGCATTCAGTACAGCAAGCGGTGTTAATCTGTCTGAACACAGAAAGTAGGTTTGTTTGTTAAATCAATGTCTAAAGTTTAATTGATATAATTGTGTAATTGACTGTTAATTAATTCCCATGGCTCTATGTTTTTCAACCTATCCGTTTACAAGCATCAAGAAGGTCTGAATAATTTATAGTGTTCAGTTACTGCAATGCAAGGAATTTTATATTGCATCATGATGGCGCTGCTCAATAGCTTAACCCCCGTAGCGCTGGAGCATGTTAACAACATCAAAACGCGCTATTTTTAAATTAACATCATACATAAAGGTCTAAAAGCAGTACAATTAAGAATGAAGATTTGTACTCTTGGAAGTCTTGTTTATGAGTGGACCAATGAAATATACCATGAATATTTATGTGAGTAAATTCATATATATAACCCTAATATTTTACTTTATCTTTGACTTCACTGGTACCAAGTGTATGTCCTGCAGTGTGCTTGACAATATTTTGTTTAAATGAATAGTGGCAACAGAGCGATAACCAGCAATTGTTAGAAATGACTCATTTTGGTTTTTAATCACAGGAAGCAATAGCTATGCTACCTTAATCTAGATTTTGTAAAATGTATTTATTTATTTTAGCTTCTTCTTTTTAACAATTCTGTATTTGAAGCCACATCTTTATAGACCGTGGAGCAAGAAACCTCTATCAATTAATTACTTTTTAATTGCATTTGTTTGTCTGTCTAAAGGAATGGCATTATTAGAGCTTCCAAGAAATGTACTGGATACGTTAGAAATCCTGTTCTTCTAAAGCTTTTACCACAGATGATTTTTCAATCAATCTGACAGCGCCGTCACTGGCCTCAGGATTCAGGACTGATTGACAGCTAGCAGATGGTGGCGAATGAAGCTGTCATTTCAGTTGAAGATTGCCTCTGAGTTGTTGTCAGTGACCGTTAAGAAAAATTGTTACCCAAGGTGATCTCTTGTTTGACTCTAAATCTTTAAAGTAAACTCACAAAAAAACTGTGTCAGAAATTTGCCAAGGGGAGACTAAACTCTAAAATGAAATTAAAATCCCCTTAAGTAAAATGTTAAAAATGCTGAATAGGAGTTCATTCTTAAAAAGAAAACCCAGAAGAATAGCTGGCACCAGTCTCTGACTACAAAGAGATGTCTAGAGTGAACAAAAAATGATGTGTTTCCTCCAGTTTTCTGTAATTTCTATAATGTAGGCAACACCAGTATTATCCTTTAGTCTCTGCAGAGTTTAGTAGAGGTGCTTCTGGCTATACAAGGTGACAAAACCATGAATACAGCAAGTTTATTTCATAATACATCTATAGGACAGGGTTTATTAGTCAAATGGGTTAAAAGGGCATACTAACACCTACAATTTTTTGATAAAAAGCCAATAGAAAAAAAAACGAATTCACTGGAAAAGGGAAAAAAAAAAGCTACATAATTTGCACAGAGAAATTCTATTTAAGAACAATACATGGCCCTTGAACCAGTGTCAGCCTAAACACATAGAAACATGTATTTAAACTGGAACAAGCACAGCTACAATATATACAGTACATATTCATCCAGTAATAGATTCTTTTGTTCTAAATAGAGAACTTTACTGGACACTTTTTTTATGGCAAGATGGCTGTATAATGATGTTTAGGTGTGTTTCTCTGGGTCTTCCTCACATTCCGGTTTTATATTAGCAACTCTGACAAAATATTTAAAATGAAAAGATTTTATTTTTATTTTTAAACTTTTTGACAGTTAAAATTCAATGTTTAAACAAGTAAATATTTTTTCAGTACATAATTCAAATATATTTTCTATTTGGTTTTGAGTGGTACATTAATTTATAGTCAGTACTCCTCTTACAAAATAATCCTAATGACGGAGAACTACTTCAATTAGTTATTTTTTAACCCACACCTGTTCTTCCTGATGTCCTGTTGATCGTTAAAGGGCAAGTCCGCCCTAAAAGAAAACTTACATACAGGTAAATCACCCCCCAAAACCCTAAATGGTAATAGTTTGAAATCTGAAATATAAAGTCTAACCTGAAATCCTGCACAATGTCCTGTTTCCCCTGTTTCGCGCTTCCTGGTTCTTCCAGTTCAACTGTTATGGATTTGACAGTGACATCACAGCCAAGACTGATGTTAATCCCCTGTCTCCCTTTCTGAGCATGCCCAGGCTCATACATGTTTCTAAATTGCTCAGTTTCCATGAGACATCCAAACATAGCAGGCATACAGTAATGAATTCATAGGACAAACTATGATATATCAACATATTTTAAGAGGCCATTCTTTCTAAAATATGTTATTATGAGGGTGGAGTTGTCCTTTAAGAGTCCACTCAACGGGACATCAGGAACTCTGAGGATTAGGAGACATTGTATTTGTTCTGTAGGTGATTATAGACTTATATTATATGTGTTACTGCTTTTCTACCCCTTGAGGGCATTGTTTTGTTCTCCCTAACACTAGAGGGAGCTATGTTTTTTTTTAAATATTTTTATTAAGATCAGAGATGGGGGTTTCACATGCAGAAAAGGGGAGTTTGGGGTATACATTTGTATGAATACGGTTTATTAGCAGAAAACAAGAAAGAGAGAACAGTATAATAACATTCCTCATTGATTTCGTCTTTGTGTTTTCCTAGGTGGTAGTTGGTAGATAAGTTATACATATGAATAACATTAACATTTAGTATATTGACTGGTTCTTAGGAGTTTTATTGGTCCGCATCCTAACCTTTGTGGTTATTTTTTATATTTATTTACTAACTGCCGCAAAATATTGTGGCTACTAACATTATCTAACTTAATTAAACATTGCCTAGGTTGACTTCACAGTGATACTAATAGTTGTTGTTGTTGTCCAGTCCCAGGGGTCTGGTAAGATTGTGGTTCAATAGTTGGAGGTGGGAGGAGAGGGGGAGGTAGCGCACGGGCTGACTGTGTGAATATTTATGGTAGAGAGATTGGAGGTGTATTGCTCAGGGTTGTTCTGTGTACCATACTGTTTGTGGAACAGTCATGGATATTTTGTTTATATGTTTGGTAGAATATCAATGAAACTTTCCTACAGCTTAAGAATTGGCTGACTTTGTTTTTCTTGTTCACGTTGCTTCTACCCAATCCATTTGGAGTATATGATAGTTTAGTTTTGAATAGTTTTATGGATGGTGGGGTGTCCACTGTTGAAGTATGGTTTTTTCCTGGCTGCAGCAGATATATTGAGGAGCAGCTTCTTTGCTCTAATTTGATGTGGGAGGTTTGTGTTATCGTATATCCAAATATGCCCAGAGTGGTGTTAGGGGGACGTAGTTAACTAGGTGTTGTGTGGAGAATGTTTCCACTTGTTTCCAGAAGTCTTGAATAACTGGGCAGGAACCCATGCAGTGAAAAAGGTTGGTTCGGGGTCTTGCATTTTAGGTACAAGGTATGGGCAGACCCTGATCCTCCCCAGTCTGTATGGTGAGATGTAGCCCCTGTGTAGTAGTTTTAGGGTCATCTCATGGTATGGGATTGCTGGAAGATGTTTTGTATGTAGATTGACAATATCCTGTATGATATTTTCTGTTATTGTGGGTATATCTTGTTTCCATTGTTTATTTTTTGGTGGATGGTTTGGGTATTTGAGTGGTGTTGTAGAAATTTATGGTATGGACAGAGAGTTCAGACTTTGTTCTGGGATTGAAGAAGTGTATCTAGCAGGTTGTTCCAGTCTGTCTCTCCCGATAGGAGATTGATTTTGAGACAAAGCTGCTGGCTGGTAAATAGTGAAAGAACTTGGCCTATGAAAGGGATTTTTTTTCGCCTGTGAGAAGGATAGGGGATGTTCTAGGATGTGTGTCTACAAGCTCTCGGATGTTTTTGTCCCCTTTGTTTGAAGCTAATTTTTTTGTATAATACTAGCACATGGATGTCCTGTAACACTTGAGAAAGCCCTTGAACTAAAACATTGTGCTGTCTTTGCTCTGCACTGTATGGCTTAATAAATATGGGATCACCCTTTAAATTTAATTGACTTCTGTATCATTGCTCGTAATATGACATGAAAGTTAGACATGGCATTTTAGAACTCAATAGTTCAAGATAACACTAATGGCTTTTACAGGATAGAACTTATGGTAAAGAGGATTTTACAGCCTCATGCTTTTAAAATGGCATTGCCCTATATAATCCAGAATTAGAGCATTTCACCCTAACCACTAGGAGCTATGTTTTTTTTATAAATACTAGCACAGGGGTTTGTCCTGTAAGCACTTGAGAAAGGCCCTTAGGCCAAAACATTGCACTGTGTTTGCTCTGCATTGTATTGGCTTAATAAATTGGGATCACCCTTCAATATTTGATTGGACTTCTATATCATTGTTCATGAATATTGCTTAACACCAGCTAGGAGATGGCTGGAATATAGAATATCTGATAGAAAAAGCAAATCAAAGCCGCACTCCCACCACTAAGGGATATATTTTCTACAGTGAAAGTCCCAAACACCTGGCCACATCTAACAAGCTCCACCACACATCTAACTACAATGCTTCAGGGGGTTAATAACCCTCCTTTCATCAGATATCATACCCCCCCCAAAAAAAAAACATATGTATGGTGCTGTGTGGTTTTGAATAAATGGGTACCCTTTAAATTCCAATTTTTGAATAATTACAAGTGCTGTCTGCTTTGATTATTTTGTTTATAGAATATCTGACCCATACAACTTACACGAATCTCATTTGCATGTCTGTCTATAACATTATTCTGTATAGCAAGGAGACTTTATATTGTTGTTTTATTTATCCATTATTTTCTACTAGTTGAAACAATAAAATATAATTACTGTATAAGCACTAAATAAAAAATGAGAAATTGATAGTAATATCAGATACAGAGATACAGAGACAATAAGTACTGCCTTTTTAACAGATGGAACCATTTTTCCACCTAGTCTAACTGCCAACTTGAAGACCATTGGTCTCTTGCATGTATTAAAGTATAAAGACCTTCACAGGTTCACAGGCTTAGCGTCAAAAAGTCTGGTTACTTATACAGAGCAGTTCTGTTTTTCTCATACTGTAGGTGTGCATCAGGTTAAAAACTGTTAGTGCAAGGTACAGTATCAGACATAGAACCATAAGTTGTTTGAATTTGCTAATTTTAATGACTGTGTCCTTTGGGATCAAAATAATTTTTATTTTCCTCGCATATTTTTTATGAAGCATAATTTGTTCATAAACCTGGATGTGAATGTATGTAAATAGAATTTTTTTTAAGATATATTTTTTTCTTGCTAATCCACTTTTTTTCTTGTTCAATAGATTGTTTCATTCATTGTACATCTTAGGGGGACGTAATCAAGTACAATCTTTACTCGGACATTGATCTTTACATCTGTAGATGACATAAGTGATACATATGTGGGAATCATTTTCAAAAACCTGTATGGAACAGCTAGTGGTCACTGTATGCCTTAAAATTGTGTAGCATACCCCTGTGGTCTAACCTAGATCAAAGGTGTTGTTTGGAAACATAACGAAAGAACGAATAGTGATTCAAAAGGGATTAGGATGCCAGTTGTATTTAATGTCTTATTCTTCAAGTGAACATTAATCATTGTTAATTAAATGAATGCAATTTTAATCTACAGAACATTAGGTATACAAAGCCATCTCAAAACTGTATTCGAATTTTACATGGTATATTACTGCAGCAATGTCATGGCAAACTGTGCAGCTCTTTTACCAAACAAGAGCACAGAAGCGAGAAATATTAACGTGTGTATAAAATCTCCAAGGGATAATATACTTTTGGGGGATTTATGAGTCCACTTAAAAATATAATATATTAAGCAACCGCCAGTATATTAGAAACTGCATTGAGCAAAATCATCTTCGATTTCATAATTGTTGTGCTGAAAGGCTGAATATTTTCTAAAAAAAAAAATCAATAAACTGCAGTGATATTCATTGTTTCCTGCACCTGAAACAGAAGTTGACCTGTTTTCAGCTTTTTTTTTTTAATAGCAAACAAAGGGAAATGTGTGAGAAAAGAAGACATGTGAAGTACACAGCGTGATTTTTTGTCTTTATATTTGTGTTTTCAGAGCAGCAGTGTCTGGTTTATATCAGTTAGCTTCCTTTTTAATGCTTCAAAGATTAGCCATAGGGCTAATGGGTGCCATTTGGGTAGCTTTCATATTGCATCTTAAAGGGTATAATATTGTATTAATTTGTTAAATGGGAGGGTAACAGTGTCCAGGTTATTCTTAATGTAAAGCCAGCAAAACTTACATAGTCATACTGGCCTCACAGGGGTTACAGGCGAATCCCCCAGTGGCCCACTCCTATTTACTAAGAAAACTGAGAAAACTGCTAAAATTAAATACAGAGCCGAAAGGACAGTAAGGAATGAATGTTTTTTACTAAATAATAGGAGTCAGTAAGAGATAGATGTAAATTAGTGATGGTAGAGATGTGAGATTAGGTGGCCCCTAAACTCATGCTGGTGGGCCTCTGGTTTCAGATTTCCTGGTGGGACCCTGGTCTCAGACTTCCATGTGGGCCCCACAGTCCAGTCCGACACTGCCTACTAGTTGTAAAATTGATGTCAGCAATACCATATTGATGCTTCCATTCTCCTGCTTACATGCAACCTAATAGCATAAGCTGCCTCGTCCCATCTCCCATTTGCCACTTCAGCAGATGACACTTTTTTGCCATTAAGCTACTTTCTCACAATGACATGCTTTTGTTTAGGAAGCAGTTTCTTAGCAGTGACTAGTTGTGAGTCCAGTTGTGAACAAACCTTATTTGATGAGGAATTACAGGTTTAAAAAATGTGGTAAACCCTGCAGAACCTTTGGACTTGCATATTTTGTGGAAATTCAGAGTTGAAAAGACAGCTTTTTTTTTGTTAAAAAGTCAAAATCAAAAGGAGTCTAATATTTGATTTTTTTTATCTTTCTGTGGAACCGCTGGCGGAATTAAACTGTGTGGTTTGTTCCTCTCTAAGGTAAGCAGACAGTTACAGATTTTACATGTTTGTTTTTCTGTCTCATATCCTCTCATTTGAAGGTAGCTTTAGTCTATTGGTCAGGTGATAGTGCTAGTCGAAATGTTTACAGCAGAAGGAAGCTTGGAAAAAGTTTTGCGCAGTATAAGGTGGTCTTATAATTTTAGTTAACTTAATACAAGATTCAGTGTTACTAACAGGTAATTACAGAATCAGGTTGCACTGACCCTGTTTAGCAGTTTGTAGTGACACCTGTGAGTTGTCATGATCATAAATGACAAAATAGAAATATCTATCTATATTACTAAAGCTAAACGAATCTGGTGAGTTTTATTCAATAGCAGTCTGCGGAACAAATCCAATGTTTCATATTTCTAATTTTTCTAGAATTTTTGATTTTGCTCTAGACATTTTCGATAAATATTTCAGTTTCAAAATTTAAAAAAAATCCATTGGATCCGCAGATTATCAAAACCATTGGTTCTGAATAAAAATCAGGTTGATTCATCTCTATTGAAAATAATAACTTATCTGGAACTATATAACTGATCTGTAGCTAAGAAAAAATGGACCATATAGGGGTGGAGGAAGATTGACACCCTCCATCACTGACACACCTAGGGGAGGGCCTAATGGTAAATCCATGCCTGCTTTTCTAAAAAAAAAAAAATCTTTCTGAAGCGAGTTACAGACCTGCAACATTGTCTGTCCACACATACTTTTCAGGCTTGTGGTTAGCTTTAAAGATGATAAAGAGTTTGGGTGGGGCCTATGATGTTGCTGCCGTGCTCTATCCAGGGGCGTAACTCAGCCCCCCGCGAGATTGGAGGCCAGGCCCCTGGCCCACCACCCCCCTCCATGATCAACTGCTTTTTAAAACCACGTTTTTTTTTTTTTTATTTTTATAAGGATACGGGGAGGGTTAAGGATACAGAGAGGGATAAGGATACGGGGAGGGTTAAGGATACGGGGGGTTAAGGATACGGAGAGGGTTAAAGGAATACGGGGAGGGTTAAGGATACGGGGAGGGTTAGGTACGGGGAGGGTTAGGGATACAGGAGAGGGTAAGGGATACGGGGGCGGTAGGATACGGGGAGGGTTAAGGATAGGCGGAGGAGGGTAAGGATACGGAGAGGGTTAAGGATACGGGGAGGGTAAGGATACGGGGGGGTAGGGAGGTTAAGGATACGGGGAGGGTTTAAGGATAGGAGAGGGATAAGGATAAGGGAGGGTTAAGGAGAGGGGACTGGGGAGGGTACGGAGGATACGGAGATGGTTAAGGGATACGGGTGGAGGGAGGGTTAAGGATACGGGGAGGGATAAGGTACGGGGAGGGTTAAGGATACGGGGAGAGGGTTAAGGATACGGGGAGGGTTAAGGATACGGGGAGGGATAAGGATACGGAGAGGGTTAAGCGATACAGAGAGGGTTAAGGATACGGAGAGGGTTAGGATAAGGGGGGTTAAGGATAGGGGAGGGTTAAGGATACGGGGAGGGTTAAGGATACGGGGAGGGTTAAGGATACAGAGAGGGATAAGGATACGGGGAGGAGGTTAAGGATACGGGGAGGGTTAAGGATACGGAGAGGGTTAAGGATACGGGGAGGGTAGAGATACGGGGAGGGTTAAGGATACGGGGGGGTTAAGGTTAAGGAACGGGCGAGGGTAAGGATACGGGGAGGGTTAAGGATACGGGGAGGGGTTAAGGATACAGAGAGGGTAAGGATACGGAGGGGTTAGGAACGGAGAGGGTTAAGGATACGGGGAGGGTTAAGGATACGGGAGGGAGGGATAAGGATACGGGGAGGTTTTAAGGATACGGGGGAGGGTAGGATACGAGAGGGAAGGTACGGAGAGGTTTAAGGAGACGGAGAGGGTAAGGAACGGGGGAGGAGGGTAAGGATACGGGGAGGTAAGGTACGGGAGGGTCAAGGATGGATACGGGGAGGGTAAGGATTACTGGAAGGTCAAGGATACGGGGAGGGTCAAGGATACGGGGGGGTAAGGGACGGGGAGGGTTAAAGGATAAGGGGAGGGTAAGGATATGGGGAGGGGGTACGGGAGGGTTAAGGATACGGAGAGGGTTAAGGATACGGAGAGGGTTAAGGATACGGTAAGGAGGAGGGTTAAGGAATGGGGAGGGTAAGGATACGGAGGGGTTAAGATACGGAGAGGGTTAAGGATACGGGAGGGTAAGGATACGAGGAGGGTTAAGATACGGGAGGGATAAGGATACGGGGAGGTTAAGGATACGGGAGGGTTAAGGAAATACGGGGAGGGTTAAGGATACGGGGAGGGTTGGATAGAGACGGGGAGGGTTAAGGATACGGGGAAGGGGTTAAGGATAGGGAGAGGGTAAGGATCGAGGGAGATAAGTTACGGGCGAGGGTAAGGATACGGGTGAGGGTTAAGGGATACGGAGAGGGTTAAGGATAGGGGGGAGGCGGTTAAGGATACGGGGAGGGTAAGGATACGGGAGGGTTAAGGATACGGGGTAGGGTTAAGGAACGGGAGGGTTAAGGATACGGGGAGGGGTGGTCAAGGATACGGAGAGGGTTAGGATACGGGCGGGGGAGGGTAAGAGGATACGGGGAGGGTAAGGGGAGTGGAGGGGGATACGGGGAGGGGTTAAGGATAAGGAGGGGGGATAGGGGAGGGTTAGAGGATGAGGGGGGGGGGGAGGGAGGGTTTTTAGGAGGAAAGGATAGGATTAACTTAAGGAGGAATAGGAGAGGGGAGGGGGAAGGAGAGGGTTTTTCATTAATTTAAAATAAGGAACGGGGGGGATCGGAGATAGGATACGGGGGGGGGGGAGGGGGAGGGTTACAGGATCCGGGGGGGGCAGGAGGGGGGAGGGAGGGTAGGAACGGGAGGGAGGAGTACGGGGAGGGTTCGGGAGGGGTATTAGGGATAAGGATACGAGAGAGTTTAAGGATACGGGGGAGGGTTAAGGAGAGGCGGAGAGGGGTTTTAAAGGAGGATGCGGGGGGAAAGGATGGCGGGGAGGGTATGGGGGGCGGGGAGGTTAGGGGGGGGCGGGGGATAGGAGGAGGGTTAAGGAGGGGAGTATGGGAAGGGGGGTAGGGGGGGAGGGTAGGGGGGTAGAGGGGGGGGAGGGTGGGTTTAAGGAAGATGATACGGGGGGGGGGACGGTGAGGGTTGGTTTTATAGGATACGGGTAGGAGGGAGGGTTAAGGATACGGAGGAGGGAGTAAGGATACGGGAGGGGGATAAGGAGGGATACGGGGAGGGTTAAGGATACGGGAGGGTAAGGATACGGGGAGGGTTAAGGATACGGGGAAGGGTTAAGGATTACGGGGAGGGTTAAGGATACGGGGAGGGATAAGGATACGGGGGCTGGGTTAAGGATCGGGGAGGGTAAGGATAAGGGCGAGGGTAGGATACGGGGAGGTTTGATAAGGATACGGGGAGGGTAAGGATACGGGAGGAGGGTCAAGGATACGGGGAAGGGTACAGAGGATGACGGGGAGGGTTAAGGATAGGGAGGGTTAAGGATAGGGAGAGTTGGTCAAGGAGGCGGGGAGGGTCAAGGATACGGGGAGGGATAAGGATACGGGGAGGGTAAGGATACGGGGAGGGTTAAGGATACGGGGAGGGTTAAGGATACGGAGAGGGTTAAGGATACGGGGAGGGATAAGGATACGGGGTAAGGGAGAGGGTTAAGGATACGGGGAGGGATTAAGGATACGGGGAGGGTTAAGGATAAGGGGAGGGTAAGGATACGGGGGAGGGTTAAGGATACGGGAGGGTTAAGGATACGGAGAGGGTTAAGGATACGGGGAGGGTTAAGGATACGGGGAGGGATAAGGATAAGGGAGGGTGGAGACGAGGGAGAGGGGTTAAGGATACGGGGAGGGGTTAGGAATCGGGGAGGGTTAAGGATACGGAGAGGGTTAAGGATACGGGGAGGGTAAGGATACGGGGAGGTTAGGATACGGAGAGGGTTAAGGATACGGGAGGGTTAAGGATACGGGGAGGGTTAAGGATACGGGAGGGTAAGGATACGGGAGGGTAAGGATACGGGGAGGGTAAGGATAAGGAGAGGGTTAAGGATACGGAGAGGGTTTAAGGATACGGAGAGGGTTAAGGATACGGGGAGGGTTAAGGATACGGGAGGGTAAGGTAGGAGAGAGGGATAAGGATACGGAGAGGGTTAAGGATACGGGGAGGGTTAAGGATACGGGGAGGGTTAAGGATACGGGGAGGGTTAAGGATACGGGGAGGGGTAAGGATACGGGGGGAGTAAGGTACGGGGAGGGTTAAGGATACGGGGAGGGTTAAGGATACGGGAGGGTTAGGATACAGGGAGGGTTAAGGATACGGAGAGGGTTAAGGATACGGGGAGGGTTAAGGATACGGGGAGGGTTAAGGATTTGGGGAGGGTTAAGGATCGGGGGGGTTAGGTAGAGGGGTTAAGGATACGGGGAGGGTTAAGGATACGGGGAGGGTTAAGGATACGGGGAGGGTTAAGGATACGGGGAGGGTTAAGGAGGATACGGGGAGGGTTAACGGGAGACGGGGAGGGTTAAGGATACGGGGAGGGTAAGGATACGGGGAGGGTTAAGGATACGGGGAGGGTTAAGGATAGGGAGGGTAAGGATACGGGGAGGGTTAGGTCGGAGAGGGTAGGATACGGGGAGGTTAAGGATAGGGGAGGGTTAAGGATACGGGGAGGGTTACGGAGAGGGTTAAGGATACGGGGAGGGTTAAGGATAGGGGAGGGTTAGGATGGGGCGGTAGGGTACGGGAGGGTTAAGGTTAAGGATACGGGGAGGGTTAAGGATACGGGGAGGGTTAAGGATACGGGAGGGTTAAGGATACGGGAGGGTAAGGATACGGAGAGGGTTAAGGATACGGGGAGGGTAAGGATAGGGAGAGGGTTAAGGCTACGGAGAGGGTTAAGGATACGGGGAGGGTAAGGATACGGGGAGGGATAAGGATACGGAGAGGGTTAGGATACGGGGAGGGTTAAGGATACGGGGGGGTTAGGATTGCGGAGGGTAAGGATTGGGGGGGGTTAGGATACGGAGAGGGTTAAGGATACG
Source organism: Hymenochirus boettgeri (assembly GCA_019447015.1). NCBI lineage: Eukaryota > Metazoa > Chordata > Amphibia > Anura > Pipidae > Hymenochirus > Hymenochirus boettgeri. Next base: position 120,366,398 of record CM033472.1, on the reverse strand, counting down.
GGGAGGGTAAGGATACGGGGAGGGTTAAGGATACGGGAGGGTTAAGTACGGGGAGGGGTAGGTACGGAGAGGGTTAAGGATACGGGGAGGGTTAAGGATTACGGGGAGGGTTAAGGATACGGGGAGGGTTAAGGATTACGGGGGAGGGTTAAGGATACGGGGAGGGTTAAGGATACGGGGGAGGGTTAAGGATACGGGGAGGGTTAAGGATACGGGGGAGGTTAAGATACGGGGCGGGAATGTACGGAGAGGAGTAGGATTACAGAGAGAGGCTGGATAAGGATTAGGATCGGGGAGGGTAAGGATAGGGAGGGTTATAAGGATAGGGGAGGGTTAAGGATACGGGAGAGGGTAAGGATCGGAGAGGGTTAAGGATACGGGGAGGGTTAAGGATACGGGGAGGGATAAGGATACGGAGAGGGTTAATATAGACTTATAGAGTAGTCTGGGACTAGACATGGTAAATCATTAGGACTGGTGAGGAGAGGGTTAATATAGACTTATAGAGTAGTCTGGGACTAGACATGGAAACTCATTGGATGGTGAGGAGGGGGTTAATACAGACTTATAGAGTGTCTGGGGACTGACATGGTAAATCATAGACTGGTGAGGAGAGGGTTAAACTGCCAATCACCATTACCTTGTCCTGTTATAGCTCCAGATGTATTTTTGTATTAACTAGAGTTCATTTCTGTGTTGCACAAAACTCAGTCCCTCCCCTTATGGGGTCACTTTCACTAAATGTGTGTGTGTGTCAGAGTGTTAGTGTGTGTCTGTGTGTCTCAGTGTGTAACTCAGGGTGTGTGTCAGTATGTTACTGTACATCAGTGTGTTACTCTTTGTGTGTCAGTGTGTAACTGTGTGTGTCAGTGTGTTAATTTGTGTGTGAGTCATTGTGTTACTGTGTTTATCGGTGTTTTACTTTGTGTGTCAGTGTATTATGTGTGCGTCTGTGTTACTCTGTGTGTGTCAGTGTGTTATTCTTTGTATGTGTCAGTGTTATTGTGTGTGTCAGTGTATTACTCTGTATTTTAGCGAATTACTGTGTGTATCAGTGTGTTACTCTTGTGGTGTTGGTGTGTTACACTGTGTATCAGTGTGTTACTGTGTGTCAGTGTGTTACACTGTGTCAGTGTACACTGTGGGTCAGGTGTTTACACTGTTGTGTAAGTTGTGTTAACTTTGTGTGTGGTTGTGTGTTACACTGTGTATCAGTTGTGTACTGTGTGTCAGTGTGTTACACTGGGTGTAACTGTGTGTCAGGGGTGTCAGTTGTTACACTGTGTGTCGGGTGTTACTCTTTGTGTTGGTGTGTGTTATGTGTTCAGTGTGTTACTGTGTGTCAGGGTGTTACATGTGTGTCAGTGGTACACTGTGTGTCAGTGGTTTACTGGTGTCAGTGTGTTACTGTGTGTGTCAGTGTGTTACTCTTTGTGTGTTGTGGTGTTTACTATTTTGCCCAGTGTGTTACACTGTGTCAGGTGGTACTGTGTTGTGTCAGTGTGTTACACTGTGTGTCGTGTGTTATGTGTGTGTCAGTGTGTTACACCGTGTGTTCAGTGTGTTATGTGTGTGTCAGTGTGTTAATTTGTGTGTGAGTCATTGTGTTACTGTGTTTATCGGTGTTTACTTGTGTGTCAGGTGTATTTACTGTGTGTGTCTGTGTTACTCTGTGTGTGTCAGTGTGTTATTCTTTGTATGTGTCAGTGTTATTGTGTGTGTCAGTGTATTACTCTGTATTTTAGCGAATTACTGTGTGTATCAGTGTGTTACTCTTTGTGTTTGTTGGGTGACACTGGTGTCAGTGTAGGTGGTTACGGGTGTACAGTGTGTGTTCAACTGTGTGTGTCAGTGTGTACACTGTGTGTCAGTGTGTTACACTGTGTGTCAGTGTGTGTGTCTTACTCTTTGTGTGTTTTGGTGTGTTACTATTTATGCCAGTGTGTTACACTGTGTCAGTGTGTTACTGTGTGTGTCAGTGTGTTACACTGTGTGTCAGTGTAACTGTGGTGTGTCAGTGTGTGTTTTACACAGTGTCCGTTGTTACTGTGTGTGTCAGTGTGTTACTGTGTGTCAGTGTTACTCTTTGTGTTTGTTGGTGTGTTACTGGTGTGTCCGTGTGTTACACATTGTGTGTGTGTCAGGGTGTTACACTTTGTGTGTGTGTCAGTGTGTTACACTGTGTGTCAGTGTGTGACTGTGTGTGTCAGTGTGTTACGTGTTTGCGGTTGTGTTACACTGTGTGTCAGTGTGTTTACTGTGTGTGACAGTGTGTACTGTGTGTCAGTGTTACTCTTTGTGTTTGTTGGTGTGTTACTGTGTGTGTCCGTGTGTGTACACATTGTGTGTGTGTCAGTGTGTTACACTTTGTGTGTGTGTCAGTGTGTTCACTGGGTGTCGTGTGTTATGTGTGTCGTGTTATTGTGTGTCAGTGTTACTCTTTGTGTTTGTTGGTGGTTACTGTGTGTGTCCGTGTGTTACACATTGTGTGTGTCAGTGTGTTACACTTTGTGTGTGTGTCAGTGTGTTACACTGTGTGTCAGTGTGTTACTGTGTGTGTCAGTGTGTAACTGTGTGTGTCAGTGTGTTACACTGTGTGTCAGTGTGTTACTGTGTGTGTCAGTGTGTTACACTGTGTGACAGGTGTGTTACTGTGTGTGTTAGTGTGTTACTGTGTGTCAGTGTTACTCTTTGTGTTTGTTGGTGTGTTACTGTGTGTGTCCGTGTGTTACACATTGTGTGTGGTCAGTGTGTTACACTTTGTGTGTGTGTCAGTGTGTACACTGTGTGAAGTGTGTTACTCTTTGTGTGTTTGTCAGCATGTTACTGTATGTGTCAGTGTGTTACTCTTTGGGTTTGTTGGTTGGTTATTTGTGTCAGTGTTACACTGTTGTCAGTGTGTACTCTTGTGCTTGTTGCTGTGTTACTTTGTGTCAGTGTGTACACTGTGTGTCAGTGTGTTACTGTGTGTCTGTGTTACACTTTTTGTGCATGTCAGTGTTGACATGTGTGACAGTGTGTTACTCTTTGTGTGTTTGTTGGTGTTTCTATTTGTGTCAGTGTGTAAACTGTGTCAGTGTGTTACTGTGTGTGTCAGTTGTTACACTGTGTCCGGTGTTTACTTTTGTGTGTTTGTTGGTGTGTTACTGTGTGTGTCAGTGTGTTACACTGTGTCAGTGTGTTACTGGTGTGTCAGTGTGTTACACTTTGTTGTGTGTTGTCAGTATGTTACACTGTGTGTCCGTGTGTTACTCTTGTGTGTTTGTTGGTGTGTACTGTGTGTCAGGTGTTACACTGTGTGTCAGTGTTACTCTTTGTGTGTTTGTTGGTGTGTTACTGTGTGTGTCCGTGTGTTACACATTGTGTGTGTGTCAGTGTGTTACACTTTGTGTGTGTGTCAGTGTGTACACTGTGTGTCAGTGTGTTACGTGTGTGTCAGTGTGTTACTGTGTGTCAGTGTTATTCTTTGTGTTGTTGGTGTGTTACTGTGTGTGTCCGTGTGTTACACATTGTGTGGTGTCAGGTGTTACATGTGTGACAGTGTGTTACTCTTTGTGTGTTGTCAGCATGTTACTGTATGTGTCAGGGTGTTACTTTTTGTGTGTTTGTTGGTGTGTTACTGTGTGTGTCAGTGTGTTACACTGTGTCCGTGTGTTACTTTTGTGTGTTTGTTGGTTGTGTTACTGTGTGTGTCAGTGTGTTACACTTTGTGTGTGTTTGTCAGATGTTACACTGTGTGTCCGTGTGTTACACTTGGTGTGGGTTGTCGTGTGTTACCTGTGTGTCAGTGTTACTCTTGTCTGTTTGTTGGTGTGTTACTGTGTGGTCAGTGTGTTACACTTGTGTGTTTGTTGCTGTGTTACTATTTGTGTCGTGTGTTACTGTGGTGTCTGTGTGTTACACTTTGTGTCCGTGTGTTACTCTTTGTGTGTTTGTTGGCGTGTTAATGTTGTGTCCATGTGTACACTGTGTGTCAGTGTTACTCTTTGTGTGTTTGTTGGTGTGTTACTGTGTGACAGTGTGTTCTCTTTGTGTTTTTGGGTGTTACTGTGTGTTAGACTGTGTGTTGTGGGTCAGTGTGTTACTTTCCTGTGTACTGGGGTCCCCCACCCTCTTTCTCCTAAACATATTCCTATTGAGGTTCCTGTGTCTCCACCCCCAGTTTACTTCTCCCTCCCAGTCACACACACACACAACCACACACACCACACAGGACAGCATCTCCTGAACCCTAAACCCCCATGTGCCCCCAGCAATGTGTCTCCCCATGACCTCTGGTGGGGACTATCTGTGGGCTTGGAAGAGATGAGCTGGGGTAGGGAGAAGACATTAGAGGGATGGAGACCCCCAGCACCATTGCCAAGCCCTCACACCCATTCAGTATTGAGGACATACTAAGTAGACCCCTGTGTGCCAGGAAAAAGACCCCAATAGCTGGTGGGACCCACCAGTCTCACCCCTCACTGCACTGGAGGAACTGACAGCAAGACCTTCCAACACCACCATGGACTGCAAGAGCTCACCCTGCTACAGACTGCTGAAGGTACACATTATTATTACTATTGTTACTCTTATTATTATTACTAGTATTATTGTTATTATTATTATTATTATTATTATTATCACCCTGCTACAGACTGCTGAAGGTACACAATTATTATTACTATTGTTACTCTTATTATTTACTTAGTATTATTATATTATATTATTATTATTATCCCGCTACAGACTGCTGAGGTACACACTATTATTATTACTTTGTTACTCTTATTATTATTACTAGTTAATTGTTATTATTATTTATATTATCACCCGCTACAGAATGCTGAAGGTAACCACAATTATTATTACTATGTACTATGTTACTCTTATTATTATTATTACTAGTATTATTATTATTATTCACCTGCTACAGACTGCTGAAGGTACACACTATTATATTACTATTATTATTATTATTATTACTAGTATTATTGTTATGTATTATTATATTATTATTATTATTTTTTTATTATCACCTGCTACAGAATGCTGAAGGTACACACAATTATTATTACTATTGTTACTCTTGTTATTATTACTAGATTATGTTATTATTATTATTATTATCATAATATCACCTGCTACAGGACTGCTGAAGGTACACACAATTATTATTACTATTGTTCTTGTTACATTATGTTATTATTATTATAATTATATTATTATTATCACCCTGCTACAGACTGCTGAAGGTACACACTTTATTATACTATTTTTACTCTTATTATATTACTAGTATATTGTTATTATTATTATTTATTATATATTATCACCCTACATCTGGGTGTTGTATTGTCTGTTTACAATATAACAACAAAGGCAGTTTACATTCTATAGAAAAAGGAATATTGAAGCATTTATGAGAAAGAAAGGAACAAATATTAGCAAACGAGACAATAAATTACTGAAACAGTGACCTCTGAAATAACACCAGTTAACATTCCTATTTCCCCAAGCTGTTATAATTAGGCAGGGTCTTATCCAAGTATATTGTTTTAACTTAAATCCTTAAATCAGTTGTTGTAGAGGAAGTAAATCAAGTCTCAAAAAACATCGATAGCTTGCAGTCATTAGTTTTAATACTTTAGATTGCATGATGGCATGAATAACAATAAAATAGATTGAAACCATTGCTGATAGTCCATTGATCTGTTTGTGTCATTCATCCTTCTCCTGTATTCTCTGCAGAGCGCTTTATTTATTACACAGTCAGTTCTGCACCACATATCCATCTATGCAGGAACATTGATTGTAAATGTGGAAATAACATTCGTATAAAGAATGGTTCAATTGCTTTCCCAAGTAATGGTTTTAGCCGTTTACTCTATTATAGATACAGCAGTTCAAGCCAAGCATCTTGTTCAGACGTTCCCAAGTTTGATCTTTTAACCAACTTCTGCTTTTTTTGTAAAATTGTGCTACACCATTTCAGGTGAGGTTTATTTTAAGGCTGTACATAGGTTTAAATGGCAAACAAAGCTTACATTTGCATGTTATTAAAGTGGTGACATGTTGTCTAATTATGCATACAGGCTGTACTGTAGCTCCTGCTGTAGAATGCACATCACTGTGCATCCACTTGGTGGGAGTAAATGAACTGTTGTGTTGCATTAAAGGACAGAGAATATGAAACACCTGCATTTGTATAATGATGTTTCCTTTATCTTGCAACCTATCTGTGAGATGTTTTAGTTTAATGGTACCTAAAATAACAGTCCTTTGTTAGGTTTTACTGTACCTTAAGTGATCTTGTTTAATTTAGTTACATTACAGAAAAATATCAATCATTCCTAGGTCATATGATACATTGCAGAAATAATAATAATAATAATAATAATAATAACAATAATAAAAGACAATGCATAGTTAAATTATTATTGCATTTCACCTACACTACATTTGCCAATTTGCCACATTTTATGTCACCGACTTTTGTACATTTCATTGTCTGTCAGCAGATGATTTTATGCTATGGATATTTACATTTACATTATCTCACCCGGATCATTTTTGCCTCTTTTTTCCTCTCAGTGACTGATTTGAGCTATTAATGAGGGTGTAAACTATTCCCCCAGTAGACAGCACAATGTTGCAGGCCTGATGACCCTGATCCTCCTCACGCTCAGCATATCTCCTTCCAATTGTTTCATCAACTGCGTGACTGCCTGCTCACACCTGACAAGTGACAAGCCTCAGACTCCTGCTGACTAAATAATCAAAGTCTTGTCAGAGCTGTCAATACCCTGCAGATAGAATAGGACAAAAGAGAGGAAAGGTTTCTACAGAAACTGCAGCCTTTCACAAAAATACCATAGATTTCTTTCATAGACATCACCTGCTTCATGTACAACATTGTGTTCTTACTAATAAAGAAACTAACGTACATGATACTATGGATACCTTTATGTAGATATAGGGACTTCTTAGTCTTTAGAGGTAGGATAATACATTACAATGTAATACAAATAATGTATTTTCATTTTTTGGATTGCTGGTTATTGTTGCTGGTCTGTTTATACAGTGTTATATATTCTGCTAAATCGAAAAAATTGATCATGTTTTCGATATATAAATAAGGGTGGCAGTAAACATATATTTTCAAAATAAGATTCCATTGGGATGGACTGGGTACTTTTCTATGATATGTGGCTCCAAGATAAACTTTACCTGCTGCCTAGTTTGAGCTTCAACACTTTCAAACATGTCCATCGACAAAAGAGTGAATCAGGCATCTGGCATTTGATCAAATAAAACATCCTTGGCATACTGCTCTCTCTGTACGTGTTCTTGTGATAAAGGTCGCAATGCCAGGAGACTCCAAATCCTAGAGTTGGAATAGAGAAAGAAAATTCTAAAAAGGGTCACATAGGCCTGAGAATAGAATCAAGAGGGGAATGTTGGACAAGGCAAAACTTGCAGTTATTTTGGACATGGTTTATGCAATAGAGGTCAGTCACAGTGATCAAAGACTAATAGCTTAAATATGTAGTAAAATAAGACAAGGTTTTAATAGTAGGTCATGCAGGTAGCGGGTCACAGACAGAAGAGAGAAGAAAATAAGAAAGAAAATAGAAACTGAAAAAAAAACATGCACAGAAGAAAAATGCTGAATTCAGAGGTACTGTACATGAGACAACAAAAAACCCATGAGAAGAGTAATAGGTGCAGTAATCATTGCTAATACCACACACCTTACCCTTCAGTTCAGATACGTGGGTTGTGTGACTGATAAGATTTAGGGGGGCACAGGATAGGGAGGCACAGGAAAACAATAAACAGACCAATACGCAGCAGTTCAACATAAAAATGTAGAAGATAAATTAAATTCAAGAGCATTGTGTGAAGTCAGCAGCATTAAAAGGAATGGACAGAGACATATAGTAATATATGTATACAAATATACAAAATGATTACTGCTGCATTTAATGTTTTGTGGAGGACATTCCTTTGGCCCACCTTTCCATTTAATCAACTGATATTATAGGAAGTGTCCTGTACAGTACGGTGGAGCCAGCTAACAGGGTGCAAGGAAATCTTATTCTAAATACTTAGTATAGTTAATAAAGAGACAGAGAACCTGGAAAATAAAAACTGTTAAATTGCACATATGCTGGGTTCAACTCTCAAACTGTTCAAATTGTGCCTATATTGTGCAAAGCTTAGCCACTTACACCACACACCCTACTTTTCACTCTCAGCATGATTCATTTTTCCCATTCCTGTTCCTGATAATCAAGCTATAAAATAAGCCAAAGTCAATTTTTTTTTCATAAAATATATCTTTGTGTAAAAAGAATCCTTGACAAAGGACAGAGATCTGTCTCTTATCTAAGTGCTGTGGATTTATTACCATCTTAACATATGCTGCCAAGTATAATGTACTAGGCAGCAGGGACCTGCAATATCTAATGGCAGTTAAAAGGTTAATTCCAAGGTACCACTGCAGACGAGCTTAAATATCTCATTCAGTAAATGTCTTCTGGCTTAACCAATACATTCTCATTACACTTTTTATGATGACCATTATATTAGATTTCTACCTATGTAATTACTATTTAAACTGAAGGCAACTAATTACAGAGGAAAAGCAGAAAAGTCCATGCAGGAATTGTGACTGTTTGCGTTTTTATAAAGGCGGTTTAGTGTTGATATATAGTCCCACTTTAAGTATCAAACGTATTTCGGTAATCTATGAAGAGATTACTGTAGATATAATATAGTTAATTGATATAAGCGTTTTCAATTCTCCTTAATATGACAAACCTCCAGTGTAAAATATTCCTAGTTAATGATCAACATAAAATAGATAGAGGTCATTTTTAATGTAATTTTAACTTTTGGATTCCTCTGCAGTTATAGTGAGGATATCATTAAACTTTACTTATTTAACATTAAAAGTGCCATAGCCATTTCAGTGAAACACCTAGGAAGAGCAAGCTTGTTGCGCCTTTATCACAAGTTGTCATACTGTTATACCCAGACCTTCATTAATTTCACTAGTAGAGACGTATTAGCTCTAGAAGAGGTTGTTTAAATGGCAGAAAAGATCCAGCTTGACACTGATCTCTTATCACCTAAACCAAATCTAAATTCTACTAGGTATAATTTGATTTTTACTACTTTAATATTGCCTTGACTTTTTCAACACTGAAGCAATTACATTAGGCATCTAGTTTGTGCTGTGATTCATTAAAGGACAATTATACTTGTTTCTTTTGCTCTTCTGAAGTTAAACCTTTAAAGAGACCACAAAGCAAAACCAAAAGTTAAAGTAGCTTTATGTAAATACATTTTGTCTCTAGAAAGGCACACATAATTTAAAATTAGTGGGTAAATACAGTGAAAGAATCCCCTTTAGTCTTGAAGGATACAAATGCTGCACTCACATTACAGTGTATTTAATTACCTATAGATTAATCGGTAGTTTCATGGTGACAATGCTGTATATCTAATGGAGTTTTTTAAGTTAAACATTTGGGGACCTCTATTTTTCAGCCATAGACATGCTCTGTATCTTTTAATTTCCCATGAATCTCAGTTCCTTAGGGATCGAGAGAAATTTTTTAGTCCTTACCCACATTTGCAACTTTTCTAATGCATGTTGCAGACTGATTTCAATGCAAGTGATTCGTTTTAATTGATTAATTAAATACACCTAAAAGGGAGTTGCATATATGGCAGCATTTTTAAAGAAAAACTCTTTAAAGGATAAGTGCACTGTAAAATCAAGTTGTGTTCATTTGGAAGCTGCAGCTTTAAAAATACTGTTGCCATATTTTTTTTCCCCTATGCCCCTCCAGAGCCTAGCTTTGTGCCTTGGAAGTTGCTAACATCTTGTTACTGGTTTGCTGAATGTTAAGCTCCGCCCCGCTGAGATTTTCTCTGCTTTCTCCTGCTTACTCTCCTGCTTCCTCTGCTTTCTCACAGGCATTACTGTTTGAGGCTTTAAAATGGGAATATATATATATATATACATACATTACACAAAAGTCTCCAGCACTTAACTATACATAACCATAAATTAATTAGATATCACGATCAAACAAATATGCAAGCAACGAAGGGTGATTACCTGCACTAAAGTTAAAATGGATACATTTAGTTACATAGTTTGTACAAACTTGAGTCAGCTGATGCACCACTTCAAGGCAGTATCCCATCATCAGTCCTAACCTAATGAGTAAAGTTCAATCCCTGGGGGAACAAGACCATCAGAAAAATACAGGGTGGACTGCACTCCAAAATAGAATATTATTACAAGCCAAACATCAAACAGTAGTACAACGTTTCGAGGGTAACACATGATGAAGGGGGTGTTACCCTCGAAACGTTGTACTACTGTTTGATGTTTGGCTTGTAATAAATATTCTATTTTGGAGTGCAGTCCACCCTGTATTTTTCTGATTGCCTTGTTCCCAGCGAAGTAGGGGAATTGGACTTGCTGCACCCACCTGGGGATTAGTGTGCATATGGACTATTTATGATATATTGGGAACAAGACCATACCTGCTTCTCTCTTTATTTAGTATGACCTATACCAGGGAATCATGGGAGCTTTCAGAGCTTCTAAACCTTCTTTTTATCTGGAATAAAGTTATTTATTTCATCAAATCACTGATGTTGGTACATTTGTGTCAGTTTCTGGGGTGTCTAGATTTGAATGTGTAATCTCTCAACTCAATGCTTAATGTTAATTAAAACACACACACACACACACATATATATATATATATATATATATATCAATATATATATACCTAAAATTTATATATATATTATTTTTTTTTTTTTCTTTCTTCTTTGCTTTCTGCATCCACAGCTAGGCAATGGATTGAATGGTAGACAAATTGAATGGCAACTATACAAATGCCTAAAAATTTGTAGATCATTGATGCCTAACCTGTAGGCTGTGGGATGCAAGTGGCCCACCCCTGATTTTTGTGGCCTGCATAGACTTATGTGTGGGTGGGGCTTTGGCATTCCGGGGTCAGGGCTTGGAGATGGGGCTATACCCGTCCAGTCACTGCATGGGGACCACTAATGCAGCCCCCAGCGTAGCTCAGGTTGGGCACCCCTGTTCTTGATGCAAAATGTTAACTTTGTATAGTAGAGCCTAAACTGCATGTTATTAGCTTTCTGTTGCTTAAAGGTATGTGAAGCCCTATACCCTATTTACCCTATTTACAATGACTTAAAGGGCACGTCCATTCCTTTTTTTTATCTTTTTCTGTAGTGTAGGTTTCCCTCCCCCAGCCCCAACCACCATAGTTATTTGTGCAGAAAATCCCCCGAACTCTACATACATTACCTCTCTCCTCTGACATTGTCACGGCCCTCTGCTTGCATGAAACAGCAAGCATGGTGTCGGACCGGCAGCCACGTCCATGATTGGCTGAGAGGCTGCCAATCACGGACGCGACTTCCGGCTATCAAGAACACCGGGGGAAAGAGGTAATGAAAGTAGTCTAAACAAAGAGTAAGGATACTCCTTATTTAGACATGACAGAGTTAATAAGAAAGGAGGAGGAGTATGTATGTATGTTAAACAGGAATTGAAGCCAAATTTAAAAGATGGAATAGATGGGGGAGTAAACGATACGGCAGAAACATTATGGGTGGAACTGTGTACAGGAAGCAAGAAGGTAGGTAAATTAATTGTTGGAGTATGTTATAAGCCACCAAATGCCCGGGGGGAGGTGGAAATGAATCTCCATATGCAGTTGGTGAAGGCTGCTGGTATGGGGCATGTTCTGGTCATGGGGGATTTTAACTACCCTGACATAGATTGGAATAAGGGAACTGCCAGCACCTCTAAAGGTATAAAGTTCTTAAATTTCCTATATGAGCATTTTCTTTCACAGATGGTAGAAGTTCCTACTAGACAGAATGCGTTGTTGGATCTGGTGATATCTAATAACCCTGAGCTCATTTTGGAGATGAGGGTAATGGGAAGCTTAGGGAATAGTCACCATGATATAGTGTCATTTAATATAGGTTGCAAAAAACTAAAGTGCACTGGCTTAACAAAAACTTTTAACTTTAGGAAAGCTAATTTTATGCTGTTAAAGGAATCGCTCCTGCTCATAGACTGGGGGGAACTGTTTCTAGGTAAAGATACTGAGCAGATGTGGACCACTTTTAAAGGGATATTAAACTATTACATTTCTAAATCAGTACCTTTAGGTAACAAGTGTAAAAAAATTAGATCCAGTCCTGCATGGCTTAATGCTCAGGTAAAAAGGGAAATGGAAAAAAAGAAAAAGGCTTTTAAAGTTTTGAAAACAGAAGGCTCAGAACAGGCTTACAAGGGAGTACAAAAGCTGTAATAAAGAGTGCAAGAAAGTAATTAAACTAGCTAAAATAGAAAATGAAATACGGATTGCCGATCAAAGCAAGTCCAACCCCAAAATGTTTTTTAAGTATATAAATGGTAAAAAGATGAGGACTGAGAATGTGGGCCCATTAAATAATGGAGCTGAGGTGGTTGTAGAGGATGCCGAAAAGGCTAATCTGCTAAACCGTTTTTTTACATCGGTTTTTACTGTTGAGAATCCTTGTCCTTACAGTAGGGATTGTAATAATATGCAGGGAAGAAATGAAGAGTTTTCACATTGGATAACAGAGGATATGGTACGGAAACAATTAGACAAGGTTAATATCAATAAAGCGCCAGGACCAGATGGATTGCATCCTCGGATTTTAAAGGAGCTTAGTTCAGTTCTATCTAGACCACTGTTTCTCATCTTTTCAGATTCACTTTTGTCTGGGGATGTGCCGCTGGATTGGAAAAAAGCCAATGTAATACCAATATTCAAAAAAGGTAGTCGTTCACAGCCTGGAAACTATAGACCTGTAAGCCTAACATCAGTGGTAGGGAAGGTGATGGAAACCTTGTTAAGGGACCATATCCTTGACTTTGTTTCCAGGGATCATCTTATTAGTAGTAGTCAGCATGGATTTATGAGAAATAGATCATGCCAGACAAATTTAATTGGTTTTTATGAAGAAGTGAGTAAGAAGCTAGATTCAGGCACAGCAGTGGATGTGGTATATTTGGATTTTGCAAAAGCTTTTGATATTGTGCCACATAAGCGACTAATGTATAAACTGAGGACTGTTGGCCTTGAAGAAAACATTTGTTCATGGATAGAGAACTGGTTATTGGACCGCAAACAGAGAGTGGTGGTTAATGGAGCTACATCTATGTGGGCTAAAGTTCTAAGCCGAGTGCCTCAGGGTTCTGTACTGGGGCCGCTTCTGTTTAATCTGTTTATAAATGACTTAGAAGAGGGCATTGAGAGCAAGGTCTCAGTATTTGCTGATGACACTAAACTATGCAGAGCTTTGGAAACTTCCAATGATGTACAAGTGCTGCAAGCAGACCTAGATAGATTATCAAAATGGGCAGCAGAATGGCAGATGAGATTCAATGTTGATAAATGTAAGGTGATGCATTTGGGATTTAATAATCCCTGTGCCACCTACACCATAAATAACTCTATGTTAAGTGCATCTGTAATGGAAAAAGATTTGGGGGTTCTGGTAGATAACAGACTTAGCCATAGCAAACAATGCCAGGTAGCAACGGCTAGAGCTAGCAAGATATTGTCTTGTATAAAAGGGGGAATAGATTCAAGAGAGAAAAATATTATTCTCCCTCTTTACAAGGCACTGGTAAGGCCTCATTTGGAATATGTGGTGCAGTTTTGGAATCCCATATACAAAAGGGACATCTTGGAAATTGAGGCAGTTCAGAGAAGGGCAACTAAATTAATAAGGGGAATGGAGAGGCTCGAATATGCAGGCAGATTAGACAAGTGAGGGCTGTTTACATTGGAGAAGCAACGTTTGCGTGGGGACACGATTACACTAATAGGTCATATCAGAGGACACATGGACATCCTCTAAGGTTGGAACAAAAGAAGTTTCATCTTCAGGTTAGGAAGGGTTTCTTTACAGTGAGAACGGTGAAATTGTGGAACAGTCTTCCGGCAGATGTGGTAATGGCAAGTTCATTGAATAGCTTTAAAAAAGGCCTGGATAAGTTTCTAAAACTAAAAAATATTGAGAATTACTGGTATTAATGCATATAGATCTGGTTCATCCAGGGATACATTCCGATTGCCGTTTGGAGTCAGGAAGGAATTTTTTCCCCCTTTTTAGCTGGGGTTTTTTGCCTTCCTCTGTTACTATGTTAGTTCGGGGGAGTATCTGCACAAATAACTATGGCGGTTGGAGTTGGGGGTGGGAGCCCTACACTACAGAATTTACACTAGGGCAAGGGAGAGAGAAACGGGAGGGAGAGGGAGGGGGGAGGGCTGCAGTGTGCATGGACTCTGCCAGGCTCCTGGTGGCCAGGTTTTGGGAATTTGGAGGGACACTACAGGAGAACCATTTGGAGCCGGGATGTAAGGTAAGAATTTTACTGCACTACACAGTGGGGCCAGTAGTGAGGTAAATTATAGTTTTGGGGTAGACATGCCATTTAAAGGGGAATTGTGGTAAAAGAATCTTTTGTCAAAATTGGGCAAAAGAATTCATCAGATGTATTGGAACATTTTGCCCAGTCTTATGGTCTTAATTGGCCATATGGTTACCTACAACAAAGTATTTCCAGTATCTAATGTCAAACTTGAGGCGCTTTAGATATTTGAAAACTGAAACTGGATGGCCCAAGTTTGAAATCCCTTTAAAACCTGAAGTTACCAGAACTTGCCCATGGGCCTAATGCAATGCCATAGCTATTGAAAAAGATTTGGAGCACTCCCAAGACATAATAACAACAACAAAAATAACAACTGATTATTGTGAAGCAATCAACATATTTTCACCACCCACTGTGGCAGGTGTCAGGATCAAATATCCATATCAAGTGAACAAACTTTTATCTTCCTCATGGGACCCCTCCCCCACAGGTCCTGAGGACGGGTTCCTGCTAGCCGAAATGCATCGATGTTCATGGTTTGAATAAAGCCAGAAATTGTTACAGTAAAGTACGTATGTATCCTAGCATCAGTCCTAACCTAGTAAGAAGAAATATACATTCCCTGGGGCAACAGGACCATACACGCTTCTCTCTTTATTTAGTATGATCTATTCCAGGGACTCATGTGAGCTTACAGAGCTTCTATACCTTCTTTCTATCTGGACTGCCTTAAAGGGGCGGAGAATACATTTACGCAGGGAGCAAAGCACACAATAGGGCATTGGCCGAACTGCCCTTAATTAAATACAAATATAGGGATATGCTGCTCAAACCTTTATTCAAAAATACTTTCAGGTGTGGTGTAATGGAGGACCGGAAATTTATACATTACACAAAAGACTCCAGCACTCAACTACGCATATATATATATATACGTATTTCTTTATATTTCTTTTCAATGTCTAAATTAAGTTCCTTGCATTTCTCATATTGACTTAGAGATGTATAAGTCCTTTCCTATTGTCAATGTATATGAAGGAAGAAGCAAGTGGAAATCATTACCATTTAGATTGTAAGCTCTCTTGGGCAGAAGCCTGTGTTTGTAAAATGATAAATGGCGCACAGTACAATTTGTCACGTCTGTATAACAAAGCATATTCCTCTAAGTGCAATGTAACTGCCATTAAGTTGAATCTTTAGTAGTAAACTCAATCCCAAGTGCATTTCATTGATCTATTGCTATTTTAATGCATTTGTTACTGACCAACATGTCCAGCAGTAAAAGAATATTGCCAAAATGTGTCATTTGGTGAGCCATTTTGATTGATGATGTAACTCTGCTTCATTACACATAACAGTATTATCACAATAATCACTTCTCATTTTAGCTCAACCATGTGGGTATTTAAAAATAAAACAACATTTAATGTTTTGGTCCGATGTTATAATTCATTTAAGTGGCTTGTTTCCCAATAAAAAATGTTGTTAGATTGTCAGAAACAGCAAAGAAATGTAGGTGAACTTAGATGTTCAAATCAATGGTTTCTGGCTCAAGGGGGAAGATATAATCAGGATTCAGAGACTGACCTTGTCCAGAGTCCAACTTGTCATACAACAAATCGTGAACTGTCCAACAAATCATTAGGAATATTATGCTATGTCCAGTGGGGTTGTTTTAATAACACCACTTCATGTTCAGGTCTATAAAAAAGCAACTACTGGGGTTATGACAATCTGACAAATCGTCTATTAAACCATTTTTAATTAGTTAAATGTAGAATGAAAAATACACAGCTTATACGTTATTGCTCATTGAACTGGAAAAGCTGCTGATCTACAGTAAACTGTCACTGACATGGGTAGACATACATTTCAATAATTTGGAAAATATTGCGTAGCTTATTCTGTAGCCCTTAGTAGTGAAATGACAAGTGCCATCTTGGCTATAAAAGAATAATGATATCCCCAAACATGACAGATGACTGAATTCAATCTATGTCAATATGGCTATACTGTGGGACATTCCTGGTTTCCATATTCTCATTCAATTTAGGATAAAAAAAATAAAAATCCAACAAATAAAAGGAAACTGTTAAGACACAAAGGATGGCATAGGGCAAAAATATATTTAAGGCTTAAAAAAGTTTTTAAACATTATTTTAAACACTTAAATCTCAACCTCTATCTATTTAAAATAACAAATACTTTCAAGCATTTATCAAGAAATTGAATTGCAAAGCATCGAACACTTTTCATGCAATTATAGACATTTAAAAAATTTTATCGTGCGTTTTAATAATGCCACAAACCACAATGCCAACAAGAAAATCATGTACTTAAAGAGTATGTAAACTGAAAAAAATTACTTTGCCTCGGTTTAATCTATAATTAAATAAATATAAGTAGCACTTACTCTGAGGTTTGTGTGATGCTGCTTTACAGTACTTGTTTTGCTTTAAGTTTCCCCTCCCTCTTTTAACTGATGTCCCCTTTATAAGGCATGACCCTCTGCAAGGGCAAGCATGCTCAGTAATCACTATGAGCCAGCACTAGGAGAGGGAATTTCCCACAAGACTTTTCCCACATACCAATGGTCTTAACTGCACACAGCAGAAGAGTTTATGAGAATAAGGCACTTGATTGACATGTGAAATGTAAAATGCTTCAGATTAGACATCTAAAGAAATAGGGGCAAGATAAAAATTGTACAGTGGTGGTTGGGAAGAATTATAGTTTTCAGCAATGGACAATAGAATGTTTTTTTCCAGTTTAGATACCCTTTAAGGAGAAGGAGAGTTATACATCGACAACGGCTGCATTCTTTCTACAACTTACAGTATTTGCATTATGACATACCAGCAAGAAGAACCATTGCACCATCCTCTGACACAGTTCTGGCTTCTTTTATGGTGTAAAGCCATGTACACACGTCTGATAGGACGCACAAGGAATGAGGGCGGGGCACATGCATATGAACGACCATTTCAGATGGTAATTACACGTGTGTATGCGTTGGCTCGAACGTTGTTCATCAATCCATGATAGCAGATCAACGAACGACATCTGAGTGAACGCATACACACGTGTGGCTATCGGCTGAAATTGCTGCCCGGCACACGGGTGTTGTCTGTCGGGTATCCTATTGGATGTGTGCATGGACCATAAGGGTAGACTGTGCATTCTAGCACAGCTTCCTTATCACATGATGATGTGGATTTACCATGTGATGACTCAAGGACCTTATTATAGCTTACTAGTGTTACATGTTCTACTATTCTATTTTTATTATTTTTTATCAATAAATTTTTATTGTTTTTGTGTTATTGTAAACATTACAGTATATAAGTATTTATAATAAAATATATAAATAGAATTAAACAGGCTATTGTGTCCATTTTTGTTATACTTTTGGTTTACAATTTCTGCGTTTGTTTGCTTTTTAGCATTTGTGGTGTTGGTTTGTTATATAGATTACCACATGGTTGGCGTCTTATGTTAATTTCTGGTAATTGATAAACTTAAATATATATATATAACAGTAATATATTTGTATTGTATGGTGTCTGGTTGGGTATCCCTTGCGGCTCCATGTGGCTCAGATCTTTTCATTCCTTTTGATATTTGGAATGATTCTTGTACATGGTCATTCTCCGTTTTCCATTTTTAAACACCATACGTCCCACATTTTTGTGAATTGGTTTAATGTACCCTTTGAAGCATGGAGTAATTGCTCTGTATTATAAATCTAATGTACTTTTCTAACAATACTTTGATAAGCGGGTGCTGTAGATTTCCATGAGGATGCTATTTTACATCTTGTAGCTGCACAGATGTGGTGTAATAGCTTATTTCCGGCCTTATTAAGGGTTTTTTCTTTTTTATCAAATAAAGCAGTCCGGGGGTTTTTAGTTATTTGCATCGAAAATACTTTTCCTATAATGTTATAGCATTTATCCCATATTTTATTAACTTCTGGACATCTCCACCAACAATGTGGGGTGTTTGCCCTTTCCCCACATCCTCGAAAGCATAGCGGTGAAAATGTGGGGTTGATGGCATGTAGTTGTGTTGGGGTGATATGCCATTTGTGTGGAAGTTTAAAATTCTTCTCTTGTATTAGGGTGTTAATAGAGCATTTACGTAGATTTATGAAAATTTACATCCATTCGTCTGTTAGATTTGATTCTAGCCAATTTTCCCATTGTGTCTGCATTGGTAATTTGTTTTGGAATCTGTGGTTCATTAATATGTCGTATAAGTTGGTGATGGTTTTGGGACCCAAGGGTTTTTCCATACATAACTTTTCAAATTGGGTTAGTTCTACTGGTTGCCCTTTGGTTATCAGTGATTTGGCAAAATGGGTTATTTGGTAAAATCTCAGCCATTCTGTGGATGGTAGGTTCCATTTCTGTTTGACTTCTTCTTATGTTATGATACGCCCTGATGTAATAACGTGAGCTACTCTGGTTATAACTTTATCTTTCCAGATTAGCCAGTCTGTTGGTGTGTTTCCTATGGGGAAGGTAGGATTTGAGTACAAGGGTGTCATCAGAGTGTTTGGATTGGTGAGGTTGTATGATGTTATTGCTCGTTGCCAGATGCGTAATGTGTGTTGGATATATGGGTTTGGGTATGTCTGTGTTGTGTATGGGAAAACCCAAAGTTTTTTCTCTTGGGAGGGTTCTGGGGATATCTGGTTTTCTATTTCTACCCATTTGGTTCTGTCCAGGTCGTCATGCTATTGCATTGTTTTGCTTTTGAGTGCTGATAGGTAGTAATGGTAAAGGGAAGGCAATGCTGCCCCGCCTTTTTTATTGGTTTTTTTAAGACTGTTTGGCTAATTCTTGGATGCTTATTAGCCCATATGAATTGTGATATTTGTGTTTGGCATGTTTTAAAGGGCAAGTCCAGCTCTAAAATCAAAACTTATATACAGGTAACCCCCCCCCCCCCCCAAAAAAAAACCCAAAACCCTACATGATAATAGTTTGAAATCTGAAATATATAAGTCTAACCTGAAATCATGCACAATGTCCTGTTTCCCCAGTTTCTGCTTCCTGGTTCTTCCAGTTAGTAACTGTCAGTTATGGATTTGACAGTTGACATCACAGCCAATGACTGAATGTTAATCCCCTGCCTCTTCTGAGCATGCCCAGGCTCAGTACAGGCTCATTACAGGTTTCTAAATTGCTCAGTTTCCACGAGGCATCCAGAAGCATAGCAGTCATACAGTAATAAATTCATAGGACAAAGTATGATATATCAACATATTTTAAAGAGGACATTCTTTCTAAAAGATGTTCTTATGAGGGTGGAGTTGCCCTTTAATATCTTTTGGGTGGACATCTATCGGCAGTGCTCTAAAGAGATAGAGAAGCTTAGGTAGCAAATTCATTTTGATTGCATGTATGCGTCCAAATAGAGAAATTTTATATGGAGTCCATTTATTGAGTAGTGTTTTGGCAAGTTTAAAGATTGGGATATAATTTGCAGTGTACAGATCTTGAGGGGTAGGACCTAGTTGTATCCCTAAATATGGAAGGGGTTTTTCTGTGAAGGTTAATTCGAAATTCAGTTCTAGTAGTTTGCGAGTGTGTTGTGGGAGTGCAATTGATTTAGCCGTCGTTTTGGCAGGGCTGAATTTAAATCCAGATACTACGCAGAATTGGGATAGATGTTTGTAGAGGTGAGGGAGCGATGTTTGTGGTTTTCTTAGTGTAAAGAGGGTGTCGTCTGCAAATAGGGATATCTTATAGTCGGTCTTGTTTATTTGTATTCCTTTTATTTGATTATCTCGTCTTACTCTTTGTGCTAGGGGTTCCATGCATAATGCAAATAATAGAGGGGATAAGGGACATCCTTGATGAGTTCCATTTAATGTAGGGAATTCTGTAGATGTGAATCCCATATTGTTAACTTTGGCTAGCGGATTTGAGTATAAAGCTTTAGTGAGATTCAGAACGGTTGAGGGGAAATCAAATGTTTGTAATACTTTGTTGTCCATGTATGTCCAGTCAACTCGGTCAAACGTCTTTTCGGAGTCGAGTGTTAAGGAAGATTGAAGGCACTTTTTCAGAGTGAGCTTTGTGTAGTAATTGTATTGTTCTTCTGATGTTATTGGTACTTTGGCGTCCGTGGATAAATCCACATTGGTCTGGGTGTATGATACGGGGAAGGATGTTGGAAAGTCTTATTGCTATGATTTTGGTTAATAGTTTGAGGTCTATATTTATTAGGGATATGGGTCAGTAGTTTTTGCATTGTGTTGTGTCTTTGTTAGGTTTGGGGATGACCACCATGTTTGCTCTCAACATATCCTGTGGTATGGTTTCTGTTCCTTGCCATATGTTGTACATGGGTATCAGGTGCGGAATGAGTTCTGCTTTACATTTTTTGTAATATCCTGCCATGAACCCATCAGGTCCTGAGGTTTTAGCTATTTTGAGTAATTTAATTGCTGCTTTTATTTCTGTTTCTGTGATGGGGGAGCCTATATTTGTTTCGGAAGTTTGGAGTTGTGGAGATAGTTGTTTGTATGATTTGTTGGTAAGGTAGTTGTAGTTGTGTTGGATCTTTTGGCCATCATATAGTATTTTGTAATATTCGGAAAAACAAATATTACAAAATACTATATAAGGGATCTGTCAGAGAATCTTAAGGGATATAGTCTGTTTTGTGTACATTTTTCATTCAGCTTACGTGCTAACATGGAATCCGGTTTATCTCCTTGTGTGTAATATTTGAGTTGGGTGAGTCTAAGGGCTCTATCTGCTTTAGAGTGTAAATGATTGTTGAGTTGTTCTCTCAGAGCGGTTAGTTTGTCTACATTGGTTTGATTTGGTTGTTTGATGAGAGTTTGTTCTGCTGATTTAATTTGGTGTAGTATATGATCGGTTTTTCCATTAAAAGATTTTTTTGCTCTGGATGCTTGTTGAATTAAGTATCACCATATAACTGTTTTGTGTGCTGCCCATATGTTGTAGATGATATATCTGGGGTAGTATTATCTTTAACGTATAGTTTCAGTGATTCTGAGAGACTTTTTTGTATTTGTGGGTCATTTAAAAGTGATTAATTAAATCTCCATTGGTAGCGATATGGTAGGGGGTATGATAATGTAAAATCAGCTGTAACATGAGCGTGATCGGACCATAATATTGGGGTAATATCTGCTTCCAGTAGAGAAGGGACCATTTGCTCTGTTAAAAAATATAGTCTATCCGTGTATGGGTCTTGTGAGGGTGGGAGAAAAACGTGTATTGTCTGGATCGGGGATGGCGTAATCTCCATGAATCCCATAAATTGTATAATCGAAGGAGTGATCGAAGGGATTTAGAGGAGTAGGCTGGTCTGGCTAGGGATGATGGGGAAGATCTATCCATCTGGGGGTCTAATGTTGTGTTAAAGTCCCCAGCTAGTATCATTGTACCAAGAGTTAGTTGTAAAAGCATTTGTTCTAGTTTTCAATAAAAAACTGATTGGCCTATATTAGGAGAGTAAACATTTACTAAGGTATATTATTTAGAGTCTAATGTACCTTGGAGGATAAGGTATTGATCTAGAAAGTCTCTTTCACAGTGTGACACAACAAATGGGAGTCTCTTGTGAATTAATATTGCAACCCTTTTTGACAGAGGCGGAGGAGAAGTAGTGTGTGGTGTAATTTTTACTAGAAAAGTAAGGTTCCTTTTCTTTTCGGAAGTGTGTTTCCTGTATGAAAATTATGTTGCTTGATTCTTTCTCGTAATATTGTACGGCTAGTTTTCTTTTAATGGGGTCATTCAAGCCTTTGGCATTATGGGTGAGTAGACGAATGGTCGTCTTATTTTGGGTGTAAGTAAGAGTGTCTCCACCTCTTGTCCAGCCGGGTGGGCTGCTTACCTGATATCAAGTTTTTTTGAGGAGAATGAACCATGTATTTCTTTCTTTAATTATTTAAATTCCTGCAGGAGCCGCTAGGGGAATTCGTCCAACCATATCTAAATAGTAACATAAACAGATAAAAAATAAAACAAATATACATTTTTAGTAGAACTTATAACAGTATAATTGTAACGGGTGGGAGAAGTTCCCACACTGTCAAATGGGGGGGTCGCCTAGCTGAGCTAGGAATCAGAGGGACGGTGTGGTGGTCAAGTCCGAAATTCACCAGCAGAGTGTTTTTTACGGCTATGGTTGACTTGTTGGTGGGTGGGAGAGGGGGGGAGCGTTCTTTGCTTTTGTTCTTGTCAAATCATTGGAGATTGGATGACGATGTCAATGTGTTTTTCGTAAAGGCAAGAGCTGTTCTGTATTGCATCCACAGTATATCCCTTGCTCTTTTTGGTTTTCGTTTGTTGATGTTAAATGGGGGAGAAGGAAAGGGGGGGAGGGAAAGGAGGGGGGTTGATGATTGGGGCAGTTTAGTAAGAATCCCGTGGGGGGTTGCGGAGATGAGATCTGCCCCATTATCCTTTGTGTTCATGGGTTGTAGAGTTTTCTGGTGTTAGAGGACAGTTTAGGTCTGAGGTTAGGTGTACATAGTGGTTGTTCTTCCTTGTCTTTTTGGTGTGGGTTTCTCGGTAGATTGGTCGTAGGTCCAGTGGTCTTTTGGTGGAGGTACATAGTTAGTATGTTCCTCTGAGCTTCCTGTATGTTTGGAATAA
Source organism: Hymenochirus boettgeri (assembly GCA_019447015.1). Taxonomy (NCBI): domain Eukaryota; kingdom Metazoa; phylum Chordata; class Amphibia; order Anura; family Pipidae; genus Hymenochirus; species Hymenochirus boettgeri. The sequence goes on along the minus strand of CM033472.1, from coordinate 120,343,286 downwards.
GTTGTTAAACATGGCAAGGAGATATTGTTGGATATCTGTAATCTCCTCTGGAACTCCCCTTATTCAAAGGTTGTTCCTTCGGGAGCGATTCTTCATATCTTCCTGTTAGTTTTGGAGCATCAGGATTTGGGCCTTTACGTCAGATTCCATTTGTGCACAGCATTGGGCTGTCTCACTATGTGCCGTTTATAGGGGGTGGAGTATAGGGTGTCCAGGTCGCTCCTCGTCACTGGCTCTGACGGTGGGTCTGGTGTTGCGGCCCCCTTCCCGGCTCCTTGGGTATTAGGTGTGGTGGGATCTTGTCGGGTTAGAAAGTTCAAGAGGTCTCCTCATTTCCCCATGTCCATATGGTGAGGGGTTAGAGGGAAGGTTCTGAGGTGTTATGGGGTAAGTCAGCCTTACTGTGCTTATGTAAGCTGTGTTTTTACCCCGCTTGGTGTTTGGAGCTGTGGACTCACGCGTCCATCTTGCTCAGAGGTCAGGCTCCGCCCCCTACTATTCTATTTTTAGAAGGAAAAAAATCTTGCTTAAGGGTAGAGATGGACCTCAAAATTTTGATTCTTGAGAAACAAAATTCCCCCCCAGTAAGGGACGTACTGTGCAAGTCCCTGAGCCATGCACAGTAAGATACCATTGCTATTTATATCTTCATTTTAGGCACTATATTTTTAGAGAAAAAGTCCAAGGGATTGTCTACCAGTCAGGTACATAGACAGGCAATTCATAATTAGGAAACAGGTGCAGGTTTGTTTTCTTGCCAGCACTTAATTAGCATAGACTTTGGCAGCAGCTAATTATCAAATGAAAACTACCACCAGCACCTCAACAGTCCCAATGGAGTGTGATTTTCTTTAGATAATTCTGTCCCCTGCATCATAATACATGCCTCGATATTCAGCTGAAACACTGCTTCTAATGTATGGCTGCCTTTCTAGCCCTATCTATCTTCTAGAGCTTACTCTTCCATTGAGTATACTACAAAAACCTCTGCGAAAAAGTTTGCTGCAGTGTTTTTGTGGTTTAGGAGAAAATGAATTATTAATAATTTTGATAGGAAGCTCCAAGTAATTGACTGCTGTGCCAAATTCTCAATTTAGTTATTGTGCTGTTTTAGCTAATTATATAAATCTAGAGCATCCAACATTTTCCCAGATATCTGCTGATGGTCGCAGGTCTGGCTTCAAAAGTGCCTCATGTACCAATTCCATTCTTCTCCTTTGTGTGTGTTTAAGAACTGTTATTTGGTGGAATTTATTGGTTAGGTCATAATTCTTGGTAATTCACTTGCAGAGTAGAGTTTGGGGGTGATCTGAAATGCAGCACTGTGATCATTTTCAATCAAATAAACAGTGAAGCATCCATTGGTTCTATTAATAAATGTTTCATTCATATAACCAGCCAACATTTCATAAATAATCACTCTTACAGACCGACAATCCACTGATCGTGTGTAGGGTATTTCTTTCCATATTTCAGGTTATGGTACACAGGAATTCCCCAAAAATCTTACATCTCTGTATCCAATTCCTTAACAAGAAAAAAACAACAACAATTAAAGTTACCCAAAGACATCTCTTTTATGTGATTATTTTGTTTATATGTTTTATTTTAGACTTGCCTGCTGGGAAGGTGGGGGGTGATTTACCTGTATGTAAGTTTTTATTTAGGGGCTGGACTTGCACTTTAAGATATTTGCATGCTTCAGATATCTGAAAAAGGTTCATTTTGGAATAATGAAAGGGAAACAGAAAACTGTTTGTACTAAATATAGTTACATTATACATTACATACATTACATTACAGGCAAAATACATTATTCTCTTGTTCAAAGGGGAACTGTGGTCTCCAAACAAGTTAAATGAAAGGCCAGTTTCCTACCTTTAAAATGAGCCATCAACCACCTCTCTACATGCTCTCCACAACCCAAGATATAAAGAAATGACTGACCAGAAAGTTAATGGGTGGGAGGCTGACATGTGACATTCCTGAGGCTTCTCCTGCACAGTGCCGCTGGCGAGCACAGCCTCAGACTCCCTCAGTGTGCAAGGGAGACAGGAAGTCCCTCGTCCTCTCTGCTGTGTGAAGGACCTGCAGCTGCAGAGAAGGTAAGGGAATCTACAGCCCTTCTCTCTCAGAGTTGTCACTCTGCCTGAAAAGGCTGTTTCCACAGAGTTTTCGGGAGGGTCAGAGTGGCCCACAGCGCCTGTGAGTGGGTGGGGCACCCATGAGTGGACGGGGCTTAGGCACCCGTGAGTGGGAGGAGCTTAGGCACCCATAAGTGTGCGGGGCCACGGACCTGTGAGTGGGCGGGGCCACATGGGGCTGTAAGGGAATGGTCAAAGGGAGGCCTGCAACTGGAGGGACCATGGGGTCCATGAGTGGGAGGGACCAGGGGGGCTGTAAAGGTGAGGAGATACAGGGCAGATTGACTGACAGGCTTCAGAGCAGGAAGCAGGAAGTGCAGGGGACCTGGTGATGCTGCTGCCATATCACACACAAAAATTTAAATATCTTCAAAACTATGCAAAATAAACAATGAAAATAAATTGCAAAAACTCTCAGGAGAGCAATTCCTATCAATTTACCTAAAGTCATTTTTGGACCACAGTTCCTCTTAAATATCACTTTTCTAAAATGAGCCTTTTCATACTCTATCTTTGTTACTATGTATACCCAGGAAAAGACCAATGCCAATGGTTAACTACGGCATCAGTTGTTTCTTCAAGAAAATTGCCCTTGGTCATGGTCGATCCCCTGTACTAAAGTATAGGGAGCCAGCCATGATCGTAGGGAGTGTGGCAGTCCCATTTGATCTCCCTACACAGGACTTTGTGTAGCAAAATCTTTGAAAGATGACATAGAATCTTACATCCATTCCCATTACTACTTACTGATGAACAATCTTGTTATTATGTAGGATTATTAGTGTAGGAACATATGTAGGAACATATAGACTCTGCAGATATTAAAAAAGTCAATCCCTTTCTAAATAAACAGTCTAATATACCATAAATACACAGCCAAGTCTGCATAGTCACTGTACCAATGTTCTCTATGTCTAGTGGGTTATTTATTTTGATATATAATGTGTAGCCATGAGGATGTCCCTGATTTAGAATGTTCCTCACCTATACTGGTGACACTATAGCAGACACAGGTGTGGATAGAGAAACCATTGTTTCATCAAGTTCATTATTTATCCTGAAATAATTGTCAGACTGTAACATAATAGTTAGGTTACGGCCTATAAGAGAAACAAAACCTAATACTTACACAGTCGTTTCTGGTGGTAATGGACCATCCTACAGCTGGGATGTTAAATCACCCTGAGGAGAAACTCCATAACCAAGTTTTTCGTGATTCTCTGTCTCATAGGATTTATCAAAGCTAATCACAAATGGGTTTTTCTCTCTCCGGTTCAATGTTAGGAGTCGACATTCTTCTTTATCTCAAAGCTGGAAAAAAGAAACAAAAATTCACAAGTTCAACCAGTGCAGCTGAACTTATAAATCAAAAGGAATTCAGTGTTAAATGGAAATCAATTGAAAGAAGAGAATATGTTCAGTAACATTCAGTAAACTGCCCAGAAGTTCTGTTTCCACCTTCACTTTGTAGGCTAATTTTCCCTTAAGTATTTTTTTATCAACAGCTTTGAGGGCAATTTAGGTTCCTTTTGCTTTGCATTTTTCCAGGGCAACCTGGTAATGACAACCTTTAATTTCATAAAAAGGTGTGTAGATACAGTATCTCTCAAAAGTAAGTACACCGCCATAACTTCAACTTCTGCAGCCTTAGCCAGTGCTAAACCACCATCATCAAACCAGACTACTCAGAAAGAAAAGCCTTAACTTCCCTCAAGAAAGACTCCATTATCATCATTCTTACTGTGGATAAGGGAAGATGCATGGTGGTATTAAACACCTAGGACCACAATGCTATGGTGACCACACTTCTGGCCAATAGACACACGTATGGGGCTCTAACAAATTATCCCACCAGACGCCACAAAAAAAAGATCACAGACTAGCTACAACAGTTTCAAAAGAATAAACTAATTGATCAAGCATTTTATCATTGCACAGACACATCCATGTATATATTTACTCCCTAAGATGCACAAGGAAGAGGCCCCACTAAGATCAATAGCATCAACTCTTTAACAAACTATGGTGACCTATGATGTGACATTCCTATTCACCTGTATACCCATGGAAGCTGTTGAAATGGTGAGAAAATGGTTGTGCCAAGACAACACCCTCGCCAGCAGAACAGAACTTAACCCAGAGCAGTTATGTTCCCTACTGGACATGCCAGAATACCACCTATTTCAAATATAAGGATAGATTTTACAAGCAAAAACATTGATGTGCTATGGGATCTCCAGTTTCACCCATCATGTCAAACTTTTACATGGAGGGATTTGAAACACTGTCTTTCAAGGGCATGGCACCCAGGAACTGGTTCAGATATGTGGATGACACCTGGGCTAATATCAACCAGAAAGAAGTACAAGCCTTCACATAACACGTAAACATTGTCGACATCAATTTTCTGCCATGTACAATGCTTTTGAATCTTTACCCTGGGCAGTTTTGATAACACCCCTTAGCTACAATGCAATCAGAACCTTGCATTCAGGAGGTTCCTAAAACCTTGCTGTTACAAGCTGATTGGTACACAGTCCAGGGTATTTATTGCCAAAAATTTCTGCAGTCATTCTGAACTGAGAAAGCCGTCGGATGACCAGCGAAACATCTTCAAGAACTAAAGTCCAGTCGATTTAACTGAATACAACTGATATAGACGGATGACTTTACAGTGTCGTATTTTTAGTATTGTTCTATGAAAAGATATAATAAAATATTTACAAAAAATATATAAAAGTTTACTCACTTTTGTGAGACATTGTAGGTCTGGCTATAGAGCAACATTGGGGGGTGGGTATAAAAGAAAAAAATTTACTTTCTCTTTCTTTCCATTGAAAGGATAGAGCAAATAAAATTCCCAGGTAGCAACATCCTATTTCGAACCATATTAGGAGATGTTTTTGAATCCCAATGGCTTACAATTTTATTTAAGACAAGGCGGCTATATAGCTTAGGGAGAGGTGGGCCAAAAGGAGCAAAAAGCCCTCCCCTGAGCATAAAAATGGAGCAGAACCTTCTTATAACAGAAGGCATCTTGCAGTTCATGTTGACATGTTTCAAACTTGTTGTTACATCTTGTCAGTGCAAGATACAGATTCATGACTCTACGGGTAGGACTTGGAGGCACAATAGCCAAGGCAGCTATAGCCAAAAATTATAAAGCACTTATGGTTATTTGGGCTGCTCTGCACTTTGAGACATAGGAGTAATAGGCTTAACATGTCATTTAGCTTCTCTTTTTTTAAAGGCTTTTTTTACAACATTTTCTAGAAGGGATGATAATCGGCAGCAATTTGTGAAAACAAACAAATAATGGCCTAAGTACTCTGTAAATATCATTATTAAATGTGAAGTAATTATGTGTAAGGATAAATTGTATGAGCTTTGTAACACTTTTAGCATTGTATTTAAGTTGTGGTGAGGATAGTAATAATAAACTGTGACATGCATCAATCCCATTTTTATGGGGTATGTTGCTGTACAGAGAGCCATATTTCTAAATCCACGGTATCGCAAGTTCGCTATACCTCGGGTTTTCAATAATGTACGGCCGCGGCTGTAAATGTACACCTGCTATTGTACATTTACAGCAAACAGTCTTAAATCTTTGACCGTTGGTTTGTAGAATGTCATGCAGTAGTAAACTACCGCAATGGTATTCTATGGCGAGCGTAAATCTCCGACCGCGGACAAAGATTTATGGCCACTATTGTAAATTTTACGGCCACTATCGTACATTTATGGTAGCGATTGTAAATGTGCAATCGCCGGACCGATAATTAAAGGCGCGATATTGCTTAAAGGATAAGTGCACTGTAAAATCAAGTTATGATCATTTGGAAGCTGCAGCTTTAAAAATACCGTTGCCATATTTTTTTTCCCTATGCCCCTCCAGAGCCTAACTTTGTGCCTTCGAAGTTTGTTAACTGGTTTGCTGAATGTAAGCTCCGCCCCTCTGAGATTTCCTCTGCTTTCTCCTGCATGAGCCTCAAACAGTAATGCCTATGAGTTCCATGCACACGCACGTGCACATGAACTCACAGGCATTACTGTTTGATGCTCAAGCTGGAGAGTGCACGGAACTCACAGGCATTACTGTTTGAGGCTCAAGCAGGAGAAACCAGAGGAAATCTCAGAGGGGCGGAGCTTAACATTCAGCAAACCAGTAACAAGATGTTACAACTTCAAGGCACAAAGTAGGCTCTGGAGGGGCATGGGAAAAAAACATGGCAACATTATTTTTAAAGCTGCAGCTTCCAAATGAACATAACTTGATTTTACAGTGCACTTATCCTTTAAAAGCGATACCACACCTTTAAAAGGGAACTCAATGCTGAACGTGAGGAGGGGCGTAGTTGCTCTGGAAGCAGCAGGAGAATAAATAACAAATTTGCCAGCATGTTGGATTTTTTGCGTGCAAGCATGGAGTTTGCTCAGTGAGTATCTTATTAATAATAATTAATTGATATTGAAAAGATTCTAGATTTATGACAAAAATTTTTTTTCATAGTTCTGAGGATAACATCCCATGATAATGAACAAGACTCCTCTGCATCATTGACAAATGAAGGAACTATTCCTGAAGAGGCTGATTCGGAATCTGGCGAAAATCCAGCACCTTCTACAGCAACTGCTACAGGCACATCACCAGTTCGTCCTCGTGCTACGGTTGTCCGACCATTATCTAAAACAATACAGAAAAAGAAAAAATCAAAGGATGATGAAGTTATCAATTCCTTGCAATCTGTAATGTCTATTGTTAGTCAAAAACAACAAGAGAGTACAGATTTGTTAAAAATAAGTCATATATCTAGTGCCTTAAGTTTGGTCCCAATGTTTAACAAAGTTTCTGAGGATGACTGGTTTTCTTTCACATGTTCCATTTCTGATACCATCCGTTCATACATTAACAAGACTCCGATGTCTGCTGTATCACAGCAACCTCAACTGCCTGCTGCACCATACCAACCAGTAATGTGTAGACACCTGTATCTTCCTCACCATACCAGACACAGATGTCAGGTATGCCACGCAACCACCAATGTCATCTACACAATATCCACACAAATATCTGCTGTGCAACAGCAACCTCCAATGTACTTTAATCAACAGTACCATTCTCAACCACAGCAGCAATATCCACAATTACCCACCATATCGCAGAACACCAACAACAAATCAGTGTTTATCACCAAACAGTTCTGCAAGCCAATCTAGTCCACGTGTCTATGCAGATTTAGTATCCCCTACACAGTCAACAGTTCTGCTTTATCTGCCTCCCCCGTGCTGTCTGAATGTTTATTCCCTGAGGAGTACTAAAAAAATCAATTGGGTTACTCTCTTTTTATTGCATGTTTTGTTCTGCACACAGAACATATATGCACCTCGGTTGTAGGGCAATTGTGTACCCTCAGTGGGTACTCTCTTTGTATACCTTGTTTTGTTCTGCACACAGAACATTATTTAATATGCACCTAGGTTGTAGGGCAGTTGTGTACCCTTAGTTGGGTTACTCTCTTTTTATACACTTTTTTTTGTTCTGCACACAGAACATTATATGTACTCAGGTTGTAGGCCATTTGTGTACCCTAAGTTGGGTTTTGCAAACAATTTATATACTTCATAAATGTATATTGTTCATCTTTTATACATATTAAAAAAATATATATATTCTATATATATAAGATATTGACATATATAGAAAGAGACAGAGCTTTTCATACTCAATCTGTATATTATATAAACACTACACAGGTAATCCTACACTACAACCTGAGGTGGCATAATATTAATGTTTTCACATAATGGTTTCACATAATACTAGCACAACTTAAACTATGCCCTACAACCTGAGTGCATATTAAATAATGTTCTGTGTGCGAACAAAACAAGGTATACAAAGAGGAGTAACCCAACTGAGGGTACACAAAATGCCCTACAACCTGAGGTACATATTAATAATGTTCTGTGTGCAGAACAAAACAAGGTAAAAAAGAGATAACCAACTAAGGGTACACACTGCCCTACAACCTGAGGTGCATATTAAATAATGTTCTGTGTGCGAACAAAACAAGGTATAAAAAGAGAGTAACCCCAACTAAGGGTACACAATGCCCTACAACCTGAGGCATATTAATTTTCTGTGTCAGAACAAAACAGTATAAAAAGAGAGTACCCAACTTGGTACACAAATGCCCTACAACCTGAGTACATATTAATGTTCTGTGTGCAGAACAAAACAAGGTATAAAAAGAGAGTACCCAACTGAGGGTACACAATGCCCTACAACCTGAGTGCTAAATAATGTTCTGTGTGCAAACAAAACAAGGTATAAAAAGAGAGTACCCAACTTGGGTACACAATGCCCTACAACCTGAGGACATATTAATGTTCTGTGTGCAGAACAAAAGGATAAAAGAAGTAACCAATGAGGGACACAAATGCCTCACCTGAGGTGCATATTAAGAATGTTCTGTGTGCAGACAAACATGGTATAAAAGAGAGTAACCCAACTGAGGTACACAAATGCCCTACACTGAGGTGCTATATGTTCGTGTCAGAACAAAACATGAATAAAAGAGAGTAACCCAATTGTTTTTTTAGTACTCTCAGGGAATAACATTCAGACAGCACGGGGAGGCAGATAAGCAGAACTGTTGACTGTGTAGGGGATACTAAATCTGCATACACTTGCTAGATTGGCTGCAGAACTGTTTGGTGATAACATAGGTCTCCACTACCTCCGTACGGCAGCGTAGCACCACTCCACTCCACAGCTTCAATAAGTTAGTTCACGGCTCCGGTCCGATAAAAAAATTATGTTTATTGGTGCATGTTAAAATCGCCACTTAGCAAGCAAATAACAATCTAAACAGTCCTCTTACTCGTTTCGGATTTTCATCCTTACTCTCTATGGTGATGTGCCTGTAGCAGTTGCTGTAGAAGGTGCTGGATTTTCGCCAGATTCCGAATCAGCCTCTTCAGGAATAGTTCCTTCATTTGTCAATGATGCAGAGGAGTCTTGTTCATTATCATCTGGGATGTTATCCTCAAACTATGAAAAAAACTTTTTGTCATAAATCTAGAATCATTTTCAATATCGTTAATTAATTATTATTAAAGATACTCACTGAGCAAACTCCATGCTTGCACGCAAAAATCCACATTGGGCAATTTGATTTTATTCTCCTGCTGCTTCCAGAGCCACTACGCCCTCCTCACGTTCAGCATTGAGTTCCCTTTTAAAGTTGTCTTTGACTGAGCGCCATCTTGTTTTCATATCTTTTACTGTGGAAATTATAAGCAATATATAAGTATTTGTAAAATATTTTATGTAAACAATAAAGTAAAATTATATTTTTTGGTACCTTTTTGGTCTTTAATCTTGCTGAATATGGGCATATTATAAAGAAACATTTTAGCGCAAAAAAATTACCGCCGCACATCGCGGCCGCGAAAAAAAGCGCTATCGCCGTATTTAAACGGTGAGCGCTATTCCCGCGATACCTATCCGCGGCCGCGATGTGCTGTCGGTAATTTAAGCCCCTTTGCGGCGATACGTATAGTATCGCCGCGAAGGGACTTAAATCCCTTCCCACGCCGCTCCTAAGGGGCGGGGCATACGCCCACCCCGCCCACACCCGCCGCCGCTTCCCAGCAGCCCCCCTCCCAACCCGTTCCCGCCTCGCTGCAATCTCGAAACGGGAGGCTAGGAGGGCTGCCGGGAAGGGGCCGCAGCAGGTGGTCTCGACCACCCGCCGCGCACCCCCTCCCTGGCCCCCTCCAAGCCCCCCGTGCCGCCCCGGAGGGGACGGGAGGGAGCCACTGGGGGGGGTGGAGGCTCTCTCCAGCGGGGCCCTGAGAAGGGCCTTTTGGGGCTTAGGGGGTCCCGCAGCTCGAACCGGGACCCCCCCTCCCGGCCCTTATAGGGCCCTTGCGGGCACTGAAAAGTGCCTTTGGCGGGGGTCCCGCAGCTGAAACCGGGACCCCTGCGGCTCTTAAAAGAGCCCTTGGGCGACGTCTTCTTTCTTCCAGTCCCGGCGACACCAGCTTCCGCCGAGGCCGCCGACCCCCGAGAAGTACCCCTGCGGCCGCCAGGGGTACCCCCGGCGGGCGCCGGCGACCTCACGAGGCCGATGTTGCCGGCGTCTTGATCCGACGCGACGTCTTCGGGCTGCGACACCAACCCCACTCAGGTCGCCGATGCCAGGCAGACTCACTGCGGCGGCCCGCCGTGACCTGCTGGCACCGCCGGCCTCAGCGGAGCCGATGTTGCCCACCGCTTCTTTCTTCTTTCTTCAGCCATCCTACTGCGATGGCATCTGAGTTTCCGCGGCGGAAAGCTCTCTTTTATATAGGTTTGCAGAAATCACTAATCCGTTTCTGATTGGTCAATTTTTTTTACTTGCTTTACTTAACCATCAGATTTCTGGAAGAGTCTGAAATCTGATTGTTTAATGTAAAGCAAGTATTAAAAATGACCAATCAGAAACGGATTATGGATTTCTGCAAACCTATATAAAAGAGAGCTTTCCGCCGAGGAACTCAGATGCCATTGCAGTAAATGGCTGAAGAAAGAAGAAAGAAGCGGCTGGCAACATCGGCTCGCTCTAGGCCGGCGGTGCCAGCGGGCTCACTGGCGGCCGCAGTGAGTCTGCCTGGCATCGGCGACCTGAGTGGGGTTGGTGTCGCCAGCCCGAAGACGTCGCCCAAGGGCTCTTTTAAGAGCCCACTGGGGGTCCCGTTCGAGCTGCGGGACCCCCGCCAAAGGCACTTATTGTGCCGCAAGGGCACTTGTTAGTTGCCGCAAGGGCACTTGTTAGTGCCGCAAGGGCCCTTACCAAGGGCCGGGAGGGGTCCTGTTTCGAGCTGCGGGACCCCTAACCCAAAGGGCTCTTATAAGAGCCGCAAGGGGCACTTGTCAGTGCCGCAAGGGCCCTTATAAGGGCCGGGGAGGGGGTCCCGGTTCGAGCTGCGGGACCCCCTTAAGCCCCAAAAGGCTCTTGTCAAGCCGCAGGGCACTTGTCAGTGCCGCAAGGCCCTTATAAGGGCGGGGAGGGGGGGTCCCGTTCGAGCTGCAGGACCCCCTAAGCCCCAAAAGCCCCTTCTCAGGGCCCCCGCTGGAGGAGCCTCCACCCCTCCCAGCGGCTCCCTCCCTTCCCCTCCCCGGGAGCGGCCGGCTGCTGCGGCCCCTTCCCGGCAGCCCCTCCTAGCCTCCCGTTCCGAGATTGCCGCGAAGGGGAACGGGTTTGGGAGGGGCTGCTGGGAAGTGGCGGTGGCGCGGGTGGTCGCCGCTGCCGCCGCTGGGGGGTTGTGCGTGTCGCCATCCCCGCCCTCGGGAGGTTTATATCGGCTGACTTCGACACCTTCAAGGTGGCGAAGTAAACAGCCGTCTAGCAGCGAAACCAGTACCCCGCCGCTTATAAATAGAAGCGGCAGTAACAGGTAAGTATCGCGCGAAGGCTAACGCTTCGTTAACTTTTCGCGCCGTTTTCGGACTTTATAAATCGCGGTAAACGCGATTTATCGTTAATGTCCGCGAAAACGGCCCGCGAAAATTAACGAACCTTAGAAATATGCCCCATGTGTCCCATTCCTCTTCATATAATTCTTTCCCAATATCTCCCAAATCTGTCTGATTCTGTTGTGTCTTTGTATTGTGTATGAGTTTTATCATACTTGTGGGTACTGCTGTACCTTATATTAAATCCTCTGTACACAGAGATTTTGTGGTGGTGGCCATGACATCACAGTCCCACAACTTTTGCAAAACACAAGGTGCAAAACAAGGCCCAATGTCCACAACAAACCTGTACAACCTCCACAGCCCGACTACGCCCTAAACAGGAAACGGAAGTGACATCACTGGAAGAATTCTGGTTAAAACGGGAAAAAACAGAGTAAAATCGCGTCATGTCCTTTTTTTTTGCGCTTCCATAGATTTTCATTGTTGCGCGTTGCGGACACAAACGGACCAAAAATGGTGAACGTGCGTGTTGTGACAACGGATCGCAACGCATTGCTCATAGTGGGGCATACTTGTTGCGATTTACATTCTAATGTATGTGTCATTGCGCATCGCAAATCGGAAGCGGATCGCAAATCGGTGTAAAAACGCGTAAGTGGGGCCTATCCGTTACTGTTTGAGGCTCAAGCAGGAGAAAGCAGAGGAAATCTCAGAGGGGCGGAGCTTAACATTCAGCAAACCAGTAACAAGATGTCAGGAACTTCCAAGACACAAAGCTAGGCTCTGGAGGGGGAAAAAAAAATATGGCAACGGTATTTTTAAAGCTGCAGCTTCCAAATTAACATAACTTGATTTTACAGTGCACTTATCCTTATGGATAATCTGGATATAATTCTGGATTTTCCTTTGCTTTTTATCGCTGTTCAACCAGTTTCCTCAGTATTTTTAGCACTGACAGAATAAACAACTCAGTTTAGACGTGCCATGGGTAAATCACAAACAGGATTTACCCACAGTTGCAAATTCGTTATGAACTTGAAAAGGGGAGATTTACGCACAACTGGGTAAATCTCCCCCTATTGTACTGTATAATTTTTTTTCAAAATCGACCCTTTTTTCTTCTGTGAATAGGTCAAGGCCCGCACTTCATCAGTCTACCACCTCCTTCTCCCATTCAAATGCCCTAGTTCCACCTTGATCCAAAATACCATTTCTTTTCAGCTTTTTCTACTACCCTGGTGAGACTTACTATTTTATAATCATAGTAGTAGAGAATTGTACCGTGTTTAGCCAGAGATGAAATGTAAGACACTGGATATAAATATTTTAGTATCCCCTACACAGTCAACAGTTCTGCTTTATCTGCCTCCCCCGTGCTGTCTGAATGTTTATTCCCTGAGGAGTACTAAAAAAATCAATTGGGTTACTCTCTTTTTATTCCATGTTTTGTTCTGCACACAGAACATATATGCACCTCAGGTTGTAGGGCATTTGTGTACCCTCAGTTGGGTTACTCTCTTTTTATACCTTGTTTTGTTCTGCACACAGAAGGGAATAGATTCAAGAGAGAAAAATATTATTCTCCCTCTTTACAAGGCACTGGTAAGGCCTCATTGGAATATGTGGTGCAGTTTGGAATCCCATATACAAAGGGACATCTTGGAAATTGAGGCAGTTCAGAGAAGGGCAACTAAATTAATAAGGGGAATGGAGAGGCTCGAATATGCAGGCAGATTAGACAAGTGAGGGCTGTTTACATTGGAGAAGCAACGTTTGCGTGGGGACACGATTACACTAATAGGTCATCAGAGGACACTGGACATCCTCTAAGTTGGAACAAAAGAAGTTTATCTTCAGTTAGGAAGGGTTTCTTTACAGTGAGAACGGTGAAATTGTGGAACAGTTTCCGGCAGATGTGGTAATGGCAAGTTCATTGAATAGCTTTAAAAAAGGCCTGGATAAGTTTCTAAAACTAAAAAATATTGAGAATTACTGGTAATTATGCATATAGATCTGGTTCATCCAGGGATACATTCCGATTGCCGTTTGGAGTCAGGAAGGAATTTTTTCCCCCTTTTTAGCTGGGGTTTTTTTGACTCTATCACGTTAACAATGTGTTACTATGTTACTAGTTCGGGGGAGTATCTGCACAAATAACTATGGCGGTTGGAGTTGGGGGTGGGAGCCCTACACTACAGAATTTACACTAGGGCAAGGGAGAGAGAACGGGAGGGAGAGGAGGGGGGAGGGCTGCAGTGTGCATGGACTCTGCCAGGCTCCTGGTGGCCAGGTTTTGGGAATTGGAGGGACACTACAGGAGAACCATTTGGAGCCGGGATGTAAGGTAAGAATTTTACTGCACTACACAGTGGGGCCAGTAGTGAGGTAAATTATAGTTTTGGGGTAGACATGCCATTTAAAGGGGAATTGTGGTAAAGAATCTTTTGTCAAAATTGGGCAAAGAATTCATCAGATGTATTGGAACATTTTGCCCAGTCTTATGGTCTTAATTGGCCATATGGTTACCTACAACAAAGTATTTCCAGTATCTAATGTCAAACTTGAGGCGCTTTAGATATTTGAAAACTGAAACTGGATGGCCCAAGTTTGAAATCCCTTTAAAACCTGATTACCAGAACTTGCCCATGGGCCTAATGCAATGCCATAGCTATTGAAAAAGATTTGGAGCACTCCCAAGACATAATAACAACAACAAAAATAACAACTGATTATGTGAAGCAATAAACATATTTTCACCACCCACTGTGGCAGGTGTCAGGATCAATATATCATCAAGTGAACAAACTTTTATCTTCCTCATGGGACCCTCCCCCACAGGTCCTGAGGACGGGTTCCTGCTAGCCGAAATGCATCGATGTTCTGGTTTGAATAAAGCCAGAAATTGTTACAGTAAAGTACGTATGTATCCTAGATCAGTCCTAACCTGTAAGAAGAAATATACATTCCTGGGGAACAGGACCATACACGCTTCTCTCTTATTTAGTATGATCTATTCCAGGGACTCATGTGAGCTTACAGAGCTTCTATACCTTCTTTCTATCTGGATGCCTTAAAGGGGAGAGATACATTTACGCAGGAGCAAAGCACACAATAGGGCATTGGCCGAACCCCTTAATTAAATACAAATATAGGGATATGCTGCTCAAACCTTTTTCAAAAATACTTTCAGGTGTGGTGTATGGAGGACCGGAAATTTATACATTACACAAAAGACTCCAGCACTCAACTACGCTAGTATATATATATATATACGTATTTCTTTATATTTCTTTTAATGTCTAAATTAAGTTCCTTGATTTCTCATATTGACTTAGAGATGTTAAGTCCTTTCCTATTGTCAATGTATATGAAGGAAGAAGCAAGATGGAAATCATTACCATTTAGATTGTAAGCTCTCTTGGGCAGAAGCCTGTGTTTGTAAAATGATAAATGGCGCACAGTACAATTTGTCACGTCTGTATAACAAGCATATTCCTCTAAGTGCAAGTAACTGCCATTAAGTTGAATCTTTAGTAGTAAACTCAATCCCAAGTGCATTTCATTGATCTATTGCTATTTTAATGCATTTGTTACTGACCAACATGTCCAGCAGTAAAGAATATTGCCAAAATGTGTCATTTGGTGAGCCATTTGATTGTGATGTAACTCTGCTTCATTACACATAACAGTATTATCACAATAATCACTTCTCATTTTAGCTCAACCATGTGGGTATTTAAAAATAAAACAACATTTAATGTTTTGGTCCGATGTTATAATTCATTTAAGTGGCTTGTTTCCCAATAAAAAAATGTTGTTAGTTGTCAGAAACAGCAAGAAATGTAGGTGAACTTAGATGTTCAAATCAATGGTTTCTGGCTCAAGGGGGAAGATATAATCAGGATTCAGAGACTGACCTTGTCCAGAGTCCAACTTGTCATACAACAAATCGTGAACTGTCCAACAAATCATTAGGAATATTATGCTAGTCCAGTGGGGTGTTTTATAACCCCCACTTCATGTTCAGGTCTATAAAAAAGCAACTACTGGGGTTATGACAATCTGACAATCGTCTATTAAACCATTTTTAATTAGTTAAATGTAGAATGAAAAATACACAGCTTATACGTTATTGCTCATGAACTGGAAAGCTGCTGATCTACAGTAAACTGTCACTGACATGGGTAGACATACATTTCAAAATTTGGAAAATATTGCGTAGCTTATTCTGTAGCCCTTAGTAGTGAAATGACAAGTGCCATCTTGGCTATAAAAGAATAATGAATCCCCAAACATGACAGATGACTGATTCAATCTATGTCAATTGGCTATACTGTGGGACATTCCTGGTTTCCATATTCTCATTCAATTTAGGAAAAAAAATAAAAATCCAACAAATAAGGAAACTGTTAAGACACAAAGGATGGCATAGGGCAAAAATATATTAAGGCTTAAAAAGTTTTTAAACATATTTTAAACACTTAAATCTCAACCTCTATCTATTAAAATAACAAATACTTTCAAGCATTTATCAAGAAATTGAATTGCAAAGCATCGAACACTTTTCATGCAATTATAGACATTTAAAAAATTTTATCTGCGTTTTAATAATGCACAAACCACAATGCCAACAAAAATCATGTACTTAAAGAGTATGTAAACTGAAAAAAATTACTTGCCTCGGTTAATTTATAATTAAATAAATATAAGTAGCACTTACTCTGAGGTTTGTGTGATGCTCTTTACAGTACTTGTTTTGCTTTAAGTTTCCCCTCCCTCTTTTAACTGATGTCCCCTTTATAAGGCATGACCCTCTGCAAGGGCAAGCATGCTCAGTAATCACTATGAGCCAGCACTAGGAGAGGGAATTTCCCACAAGACTTTTCCCACATACCAATGGTCTTAACTGCACACAGCAGAAGAGTTTATGAGAATAAGGCACTTGATTGACATGTGAAATGTAAAATGCTTCAGATTAGACATCTAAAGAAATGGGGCAAGATAAAAATTGTACAGTGGTGGTTGGGAAGAATTATAGTTTTCAGCAATGGACAATAGAATGTTTTTTTCCAGTTTAGATACCCTTTAAGGAGAAGGAGAGTTATACATCGACAACGGCTGCATTCTTTCTACAACTTACAGTATTTGCATTATGACATACCAGCAAGAAGAACCATTGCACCATCCTCTGACACAGTGTTCTTGGTTTGTTTTATGTGTAAAGCCATGTACACACGTCTGATAGGACGCCAAGGAATGAGGGCGGGGCACATGCAATGAACGACCATTTCAGATGGTAATTACACGTGTGTATGCGTTGGCTCGAACGTTGTTCATCAATCCATGATAGCAGATCAACGAACGACATCTGAGTGAACGCATACACACGTGTGGCTATCGGCTGAAATTGCTGCCCGCACACGGTGTTGTCGTCGGGTATCCTATTGGATGTGTGCATGGACCATAAGGGTAGACTGTGCATTCTAGCACAGCTTCCTTATCACATGATGATGTGATTTACCATGTGATGACTCAAGGACCTTATTATAGCTTACTAGTGTTACATGTTCTACTATTCTATTTTTATTATTTTTTATCAATAAATTTTTATTGTTTTTGTGTTATTGTAAACATTACAGTATATAAGTATTTATAATAAAATATATAAATAGAATTAAACAGGCTATTGTGTCCATTTTTGTTAACTTTTGGTTTACAATTTCTGCGTTTGTTTGCTTTTTAGCATTTTGTGTGTTGGTTTGTTATATAGATTACCACATGGTTGGCGTCTTATGTTAATTTCTGGTAATTGATAAACTTAATATATATATAACAGTATATATTTGTATTGTATGGTGTCTGGTTGGGTATCCCTTGCGGCTCCATGTGGCTCAGATTTTTTCATTCCTTTTGATATTTGGAATGATTCTTGACATGGTCTTCTCCGTTTTTCCATTTTTAAACACCATACGTCCCACATTTTGTGAATTGGTTTAATGTACCCTTTGAAGCATGGAGTATGCTCTGTATTATAAATCTAATGTACTTTTCTAACAATACTTTGATAAGCGGGTGCTGTAGATTTCCATGAGGATGCTATTTTACATCTTGTAGCTGCACAGATGTGGTGTAATAGCTTATTTCCGGCCTTATTAAGGGTTTTTTCTTTTTTATCAAATAAGCAGTCGGGGGTTTTTAGTTATTTGCATCGAAAACTTTTCCTATAATGTTATAGCATTTATCCCTATTTTATTAACTTCTGGACATCTCCACCAACAATGTGGGGTGTTTGCCCTTTCCCCACATCCTCGAAAGCATAGCGGTGAAAATGTGGGTTGATGGATGTAGTTTGTGGGGGATATGCCATTTGTGTGGAAGTTTAAAATTCTTCTCTTGTATTAGGGTGTTAATAGAGCATTACGTAGATTTATGAAAATTTACATCCATTCGTCTGTTAGATTTGATTCTAGCCAATTTTCCATTGTGTCTGCATTGGTAATTTGTTTGGAATCTGTGGTTCATTAATATGTCGTATAAGTTGGTGATGGTTTTGGGACCCAAGGGTTTTTCCATACATAACTTTTCAAATTGGGTTAGTTTACTGGTTGCCCTTTGGTTATCAGTGATTTGGCAAAATGGGTTTTGGTAAAATCTCAGCCATTCTGTGGATGGTAGGTTCCATTTCTGTTTGACTTCTTCTTATGTTATGATACGCCCTGATGTAATAACGTGAGCTACTCTGGTTATAAACTTTATTCTTCCAGATTAGCCAGTCTGTTGGTGTGTTTCCTATGGGGAAGGTAGGATTTGAGTACAAGGGTGTCATCAGAGTGTTTGGATGGTGAGAGTTGTATGATGTTATTGCTCGTTGCCAGATGCGTAATGTGTGTTGGAATATGGGTGGGTATGTCTGTGTTGTGTATGGGAAAACCAAAGTTTTTTCTCTTGGGAGGGTTCTGGGGATATCTGGTTTTCTATTTCTACCCATTTGTTCTGTCCAGTCGTCATGCTAATTGCATTGTTGCTTTTGAGTGCTGATAGGTAGTAATGGTAAAGGGAAGGCAATGCTGCCCGCCTTTTTTATTGGTTTTTTAAGACTGTTTGGCTAATTCTTGGATGCTTATTAGCCCATATGAATTGTGATATTTGTGTTTGGCTTTTTTAAAGGGCAAGTCCAGCTCTAAAATCAAAACTTATATACAGGTAACCCCCCCCCCCCCAAAAAAAAACCCAAAACCTACATGATAATAGTTTGAAATCTGAAAATATAAGTCTAAACTGAAATCATGCACATGTCCTGTTTCCCCAGTTTCTGCTTCCTGGTTCTTCCATTAGTAACTGTCAGTTATGGATTTGACAGTTGACATCACAGCCAATGACTGAATGTTAATCCCCTGCCTCTTCTGAGCATGCCCAGGCTCAGTACAGGCTCATTACAGGTTTCTAAATTGCTCAGTTTCCACGAGGCATCAGAAGCATAGCAGTCATACAGTAATAATCATAGGACAAAGTATGATATATCAACATATTTTAAAGAGGACATTCTTTCTAAAAGATGTTCTTATGAGGGTGGAGTTGCCCTTTAATATCTTTTGGGTGGACATCTATCGGCAGTGCTCTAAAGAGATAGAGAAGCTTAGGTAGCAATTCATTTTGATTGCATGTATGCGTCCAAATAGAGAAATTTTATATGGAGTCCATTTATTGAGTAGTGTTTTGGCAAGTTTAAAGATTGGATATAATTTGCAGTGTAAGATCTTGAGGGGTAGGACCTAGTTGTATCCCTAAATATGGAAGGGGTTTTTCTGTGAAGGTTAATTCGAAATTCAGTTCTAGTAGTTTGCGAGTGTGTTGTGGGAGTGCAATGATTTAGCCGTCGTTTTGGCAGGGCTGAATTTAAATCCAGATACTACGCAGAATTGGGATAGATGTTTGTAGAGGTGAGGGAGCGATTGTTGTGGTTTTCTTAGTGTAAAGAGGGTGTCGTCTGCAAATAGGATGATATTTATAGTCGGCTTGTTTATTTGTATTCCTTTTATTTGATTATCTCGTCTTACTCTTTGTGTGGGGTTCCATGCATAATGCAAATAATAGAGGGGATAAGGGACATCCTTGAGAGTTCCATTTAATGTAGGGAATTCGTTGTAGATGTGATCCATATTGTTAACTTTGGCTAGCGGATTTGAGTATAAAGCTTTAGTGAGATTCAGAACGGTTGAGGGGAAATCAAATGTTTGTAATACTTTGTTGTCCATGTATGTCCAGTCAACTCGTCAAACGTCTTTTCGGAGTCGGTGTTAAGGAAGATTGAAGGCACTTTTTCAGAGTGAGCTTTGTGTAGAATTGTAGTTCTTCTGATGTTATTGGTACTTTGGCGTCCGTGGATAAATCCACATTGGTCTGGGTGTATGATACGGGAAGGATGTTGGAAAGTCTTATTGCTATGATTTTGGTTAATAGTTTGAGGTCTATATTTATTAGGGAATGGGTCAGTAGTTTTTGCATTGTGTTGTGTCTTTGTTAGGTTTGGGATGACACACCAGTTGTTGCTCTCAACATATCCTGTGGTATGGTTTCTGTTCCTTGCCATATGTTGTACATGGGTATCAGGTGCGGAATGAGTTCTGCTTTACATTTTTTGTAATATCCTGCCATGAACCCATCAGGTCCTGAGGTTTTAGCTATTTGAGTAATTTAATTGCTGCTTTATTTCTGTTTCTGTGATGGGGGAGCCTTATTTGTTTCGGAATTTGGAGTTGTGGAGATAGTTGTTTGTATGATTGTTGGTAAGGTAGTTGTAGTTGTGTTGGATCTTTTGGCCATCATATAGTATTTTGTAATATTCGAAAAACAATATTACAAATACTATATAAGGGATCTGTAGAGAATCTTAAGGGATATAGTCTGTTTTGTGTACATTTTTCATTCAGCTTACGTGCTAACATGGAATATGGTTTATCTCCTTGTGTGTAATATTTGAGTGGGTGAGTCTAAGGGCTCTATCTGCTTGAGAGTGTAAATGATTGTTGAGTTGTTCTCTCAGAGCGGTTAGTTTGTCTACATTGGTTTGATTGGTTGTTTGATGAGGTTGTTCTGCTGATTTAATTGGTGTGTAGATTGCGGTTTTTCCATAAAAGATTTTTTTGCTCTGGATGCTTGTTGAATTAAGTATCACCATATAACTGTTTTGTGTGCTGCCCATATGTTGTAGATGATATATCTGGGGTAGTATTATCTTTAACGTATAGTTTCAGTGATTCTGAGAGACTTTTTGTTATTTGTGGGTCATTTAAAAGTGATTAATTAAATCTCCATTTAGCGTATGCGATATGGTAGGGGGTATGATAATGTAAAATCAGCTGTAACATGAGCGTGATCGGACCATAATATTGGGGTAATATCTGCTTCCAGTAGAGAGGGACCATTTGCTCTGTTAAAAAATATGTCTATCCGTGTATGGGTCTTGTGAGGGTGGGAGAAAAACGTGTATGTTGGATCGGGGATGGCGTAATCTCCATGAATCCCATAATTGTTAATCGAAGGAGTGATCGAAGGGATTTAGAGGAGTAGGCTGGTCTGGCTAGGGATGATGGGGAAGATTCTATCCATCGGGGGTCTAATGTTGTGTTAAAGTCCCCAGCTGTATCATTGCCAAGAGTTAGTTGTAAAAGATTTGTTCTAGTTTTCAATAAAAAACTGATTGGCCTATATTAGGAGATAAAATTTACTAAGGTATATTATTTAGAGTCTAATGTACCTTGGAGGATAAGGTATGATCTAGAAAGTCTCTTTCACAGTGTGACACAACAAATGGGAGTCTCTTGTGATTAATATTGCAACCCTTTTTGACAGAGGCGGAGGAGAAGTAGTGTGTGTGTGTAATTTTTACTAGAAAAGTAAGGTTCCTTTCTTTCGGAAGTGTGTTTTCTGTATGAAAATATGTTGCTTGATTCTTTCTCGTAATATTGTACGGCTAGTTTCTTTTAATGGGGTCATTCAAGCCTTTGGCATTATGGGTGAGTAGACGGATGGTCGTCTTATTGTGTGTGTAAGAAGAGTGTCTCCACCTCTTGTCCAGCCGGGTGGGCTGCTTACCTGATATCAAGTTTTTTTGAGGAGAATGAACCATGTATTTCTTTCTTTAATTATTTAAATTCCTGCAGGAGCCGCTAGGGGAATTCGTCCAACCATATCTAAATAGTAACATAAACAGAAAAATAAAACAAAATTACATTTTTAGTAGAACTTATAACAGTATAATTGTAACGGGTGGGAGAATGTCCCACACTGTCAATGGGGGTGGTCGCCTAGCTGAGCTAGGAATCAGAGGGACGTGTGGTGGTCAGTCCGAAATCACCAGCAGAGTGTTTTTACGGCATGGTTGACTTGTTGGTGGGTGGGAGAGGGGGGGAGCGTTCTTTGCTTTGTTCTTGTCAAATCATTGGAGATTGGATGACGATGTCAATGTGTTTTTCGTAAAGGCAAGAGCTGTTCTGTATTGATCCACAGTATATCCTTGCTCTTTTGGTTTTCGTTTGTTGATGTTAAATGGGGAGAAGGAAAGGGGGGGAGGGAAGGAGGGGGGTTGATGATGGGGCAGTTTAGTAAGAATCCGTGGGGGGTTGCGGAGATGAGATCTGCCCCATATCCTTTGTGTTCATGGTTGTAGAGTTTTCTTGGTGTTAGAGGACAGTTTAGGTCTGAGGTTAGGGTGTACATAGTGGTTGTTCTTCCTGTCTTTGGTGTGGGTTTCTCGGTAGATTGGTCGTGGTCCAGTGGTCTTTTGGTGGAGGTACATAGTTAGTATGTTCCTCTGAGCTTCCTGTAGTTTGGAATAAGTTGTTAAACATGGCAAGGAGATATTGTTGGATATCTGTAATTCCTCTGGAACTCCCCTTATTCAAAGGTTGTTCTCTTCGGGAGCGATTCTCATATCTTCCTGTTAGTTTTGGAGCTCAGGATTGGGCCTTTACGTCAGATTCCATTTGTGCACAGCATTGGGCTGTCTCACTATGTGCCGTTTATAGGGGGTGGAGTATAGGGTGTCCAGGTCGCTCCTCGTCACTGGCTCTGACGGTGGGTCTGGTGTTGCGGCCCCCCTTCCCGGCTCCTTGGGTATTAGGTGTGTGGGATCTGTCGGGTTAGAAAGTTCAAGAGGTCTCCTCATTTCCCCATGTCCATATGGTGAGGGGTTAGAGGGAAGGTTCTGAGGTGTTTATGGTGGTAAGTCAGCCTTACTGTGCTTATGTAAGCTGTGTTTTACCCCGCTTGGTGTTTGGAGCTGTGGACTCACGCGTCCATCTTGCTCAGAGGTCAGGCTCCGCCCCCTACTATTTCTTTTAGAAGGAAAAAAATCTTGCTTAAGGGTAGAGATGGACCTCAAAATTTTGATTCTTGAGAAAAAATTCCCCCCCAGTAAGGGACTACTGTGCAAGTCCTGAGCCATGCACAGTAAGATACCATTGCTATTATATTTCATTTTAGGCACTATATTTTTAGAGAAAAAGTCAAGGGATTGTCTACCAGTCAGGTACATAGACAGGCAATTCATAATTAGGAAACAGGTGCAGGTTTGTTTTCTTGCCAGCACTTAATTAGCATAGACTTTGGCAGCAGCTAATTATCAAATGAAAACTACCACCAGACCTCAACAGTCCCAATGGAGTGTGATTTTCTTTAGATATTCTGTCCCCTGCATCATAATACATGCCTCGATATTCAGCTGAAACACTGCTTCTAATGTATGGCTGCCTTTCTAGCCCTATCTATCTTCTAGAGCTTACTCTTCCATTGAGTATACTACAAAAACCTCTGCAAAAAGTTTGCTGCAGTGTTTTGTGGTTTAGGAGAAAATGAATATTAAAATTTTGATAGGAAGCATCACAAATTTTCCAAGATTATCTGCTGATGGTGCAGGTCTGGCTTCAAAGTGGCCTCATGTACCCCATTCCATTCTTCTCCTTTGTGTGTGTTTAAGAACTGTTATTTGGTGGAATTATTTGGTTAGGTCATAATTCTTGGTAATTCACTTGCAGAGTAGAGTTTGGGGGTGATCTGAAATGCAGCACTGTGATCATTTTCAATCAAATAAACAGTGAAGCATCCATTGGTTCTATTAATAAATGTTTCATTCATATAACCAGCAACATTCATAAATAATCACTCTTAAGACCGACAATCCACTGATCGTGTGTAGGGTATTTCTTTCCATATTTTCAGGTTATGGTACACAGGAATTCCCAAAAATCTTACATCTCTGTATCCAATTCCTTAACAAGAAAAAAACAACAACAATTAAAGTTACCCAAAGACATCTCTTTTATGTGATTATTTTGTTTATATGTTTTATTTTAGACTTGCCTGCTGGGAGGTGGGGGTGATTTACCTGTATGTAAGTTTTTATTTAGGGGCTGGACTTGCACTTTAAGATATTTGCATGCTTCATGAGTATGGAAAATGAAGGGAAACAAAAACTGTTTGTACTAAATATAGTTACATTATCATTACATAACATTACATTACAGGCAAAATACATTATTCTCTTGTTCAAAGGGGAACTGTGGTCTCCAACAAGTTAAATGAAAGGCCAGTTTCCTACCTTTAAAATGAGCCATCAACCACCTCTCTACATGCTCTCCACAACCCAAGATATAAAGAAATGACTGACCAGAAAGTTAATGGGTGGAGGCTGACATGTGACATTCCTGAGGCTTCTCCTGCACAGTGCCGCTGGCGAGCACAGCCTCAGACTCCCTCAGTGTGCAAGGGAGACAGGAAGTCCCTCGTCCTCTCTGCTGTGTGAAGGACCTGCAGCTGCAGAGAAGGTAAGGGAATCTACAGCCCTTCTCTCTCAGAGTTGTCACTCTGCCTGAAAAGGCTGTTTCCACAGAGTTTTGGGAGGGTCAGAGTGGCCCACAGCGCTGTGAGTGGGTGGGGCACCCATGAGTGGACGGGGCTTAGGCACCCGTGAGTGGGAGGAGCTTAGGCACCCATAAGTGTGCGGGGCCACGGACCTGTGAGTGGGCGGGCCACAGGGGCTGTAAGGGAATGGTCAAAGGGAGGCCTGCAACTGGAGGGACCATGGGGTCCATGAGTGGGAGGGACCAGGGGGGCTGTAAAGGTGAGGAGATACAGGGCAGATTGACTGACAGGCTTCAGAGCAGGAAGCAGGAAGTGCAGGGGACCTGGTGATGCTGCTGCCATATCACACACAAAATTAAATATCTTCAAAACTATGCAAATAAACAATGAAAAAAATTGCAAAAACTCTCAGGAGAGCAATTCCTATCAATTTACCTAAAGTATTTTGGACCAAAGTTCCTCTTAAATATCACTTTTCTAAATGAGCCTTTTCATACTCTATCTTTGTTACTTGTATACCCAGGAAAAGACCAATGCCAATGGTTAACTACGGCATCAGTTGTTTTCTTCAAGAAAATTGCCCTTGGTCATGGTCGATCCCCTGTACTAAAGTATAGGGAGCCAGCCATGATCGTAGGGAGTGTGGCAGTCCATTTGATCTCCCTACACAGGACTTTGTGTAGCAAAATTTTGAAAGATGACATAGAATCTTACATCCCATTCCCATTACTACTTACTGATGAACAATCTGTATTATGTAGGATTATTAGTGTAGGAACATATGTAGGAACTATAGACTCTGCAGATATTAAAAAAGTCAATCCCTTTCAAATAAACAGTCTAATATACCATAAATACAAGCCAAGTCTGCATAGTCACTGTACCAATGTTCTCTATGTCTAGGGTTATTTATTTTGATATATAATGTGTAGCATGAGGATGTCCCTGATTTAGATGTTCCTCACCTATACTGGTGACACTATAGCAGACACAGGGTGGATAGAGAAACCATTGTTTCATCAAGTTCATTATTTATCCTGAAATAATTGTCAGACTGTAACATAATAGTTAGGTTACGGCCTATAAGAGAAACAAAACCTAATAACACAGTCGTTTCTGGTGGTAATGGACCATCCTACAGCTGGGATGTTAAATCACCCTGAGGAGAAACTCCATAACCAAGTTTTTCGTGATCTCTGTCTCATAGGATTATCAAGCTAATCACAAATGGGTTTTTTCTCTCTCCGTTCAATGTTAAGGACATTCTTCTTTATCAAAGCTGGAAAAAAGAAACAAAAATTCACAGTTCAACCAGTGCAGCTGAACTTATAAATCAAAAGGAATTCAGTGTTAAAGGAAATCAATTGAAAGAAGAGAATATGTTCAGTAACATTCAGTAAACTGCCCAGAAGTTCTGTTTCCACCTTCACTTTGTAGGCTAATTTTCCCTTAAGTATTTTTTTATCAACAGCTTTGAGGGCAATTTAGGTTCCTTTTGCTTTGCATTTTTCCAGGGCAACCTGGTAATACAACCTTTAATTTCATAAAAAGGTGTGTAGATACAGTATCTCTCAAAAGTAAGTACACCGCCATAACTTCAACTTCTGCAGCCTTAGCCAGTGCTAAACCACCATCATCAAACCAGACTACTAGAAAGAAAGCCTTAACTTCCCTCAAGAAAGACTCCATTATCATCATTCTTACTGTGGATAAGGGAAGATGCATGGTGGTATTAAACACCTAGGACCACAATGCTATGGTGACCACACTTCTGGCCAATAGACACACGTATGGGGCTCTAACAAATTATCCCACCAGACGCCACAAAAAAAAGATCACGACTAGCTACAACAGTTTCAAAAGATAAACTAATTGATCAAGCATTTTTCATTGCACAGACACATCCATGTATATATTACTCCCTAAGATGCACAAGGAAGGGCCCCACTAAGATCAATAGCATCAACTCTTTAACAAACTATGGTGACCTATGATGTGACATTCCATTCACCTGTATACCCATGGAAGCTGTTGAAATGGTGAGAAAATGGTTGTGCCAAGACAACACCCTCGCCAGCAGAACAGAACTAACCCAGAGCAGTTATGTTCCCTACTGGACAGCCAGAATACCACCTATTTCAAATATGGATGATTTTACAAGCAAAAACATTGATGTGCTATGGGATCTCCAGTTTCACCCATCATGTCAAACTTTACATGGAGGGATTTGAAACACTGTCTTTCAAGGGCATGGCACCCAGGAACTGGTTCAGATATGTGGATGACACCTGGGCTAATATCAACCAGAAAGAAGTACAAGCCTTCACATAACACGTAAACATTGTCGACATCAATTTCTGCCATGTACAATGCTTTTGAATCTTTACCCTGGGCAGTTTTGATAACACCCCTTAGCTACAATGCAATCCGAACCTTGCATTCAGGAGTTCCAAAACCTTGCTGTTACAAGCTGATTGGTAACAGTCCAGGGTATTTATTGCCAAAAATTCGCAGTCATTCTGAACTGAGAAAGCCGTCGGATGACCAGCGAAACATCTTCAAGAACAAAGTCCAGTCGATTTAACTGAATACAACTGATATAGACGGATGACTTACAGTGTCGTATTTTAGTATTGTTCATGAAAAGATAAATAAATATTTACAAAAAATATATAAAAGTTTACTCACTTTTGTGAGACATTGTAGGTCTGGCTATAGAGCAACATTGGGGGGTGGGTATAAAAGAAAAAAATTACTTTCTCTTTCTTTCCATTGAAAGGATAGAGCAAAAATAAATTCCCAGGTAGCAACATCCTATTTCGAACCATTAGGAGATGTTTTTGAATCCAATGGCTTACAATTTTATTTAAGACAAGGCGGCTATATAGCTTAGGGAGAGGGGGCCAAAAGGAGCAAAAAGCCCCCCCTGAGCATAAAAAATGGAGCAGAACTTCTATAAACAGAAGGCATCTTGCAGTTCATGTTGACATGTTTCAAACTTGTTGTTACATCTTGTCAGTGCAAGATACAGATTCATGACTCTAGGGTAGGACTTGGAGGCACAATAGCCAAGGCAGCTATAGCCAAAAATATAAAGCACTTATGGTTATTTGGGCTGCCTCTGCACTTTGAGACATAGGAGTAATAGGCTTAACATGCATTTAGCTTCTCTTTTTTTAAAGGCTTTTTTACACATTTTCTAGAAGGGATGATAATCGGCCAGCAATTGTGAAAACAAACAATAATGGCCTAAGTACTCTGTAAATTCATTATAAATGGGAAGTAATTATGTGTAAGGATAAATTGTATGAGCTTTGTAACACTTTTAGCAATTGTATTAAGTGTGGGGAGGATAGTAATAATAAACTGTGACATGCATCAATCCCATTTTTATGGGGTATGTTGCTGTACAGAGAGCCATATTTCTAAATCCACGTATCGCAAGTTCGCTATACCTCGGGTTTTTCAATAATGTACGGCGCGGCTGTAAATGTACACCTGCTATTGTACATTTACAGCAAACAGTCTTAAATCTGACCGTTGGTTTGTAGAATGTCATGCAGTAGTAAACTACCGCAATGGTATTCTATGGCGAGGTAAATCTCCGACCGCGGACAAAGATTTATGGCCACTATTGTAAATTTTACGGCCACTATCGTACATTTATGGTAGCGATTGAAATGTGCAATCGCCGGACCGATAATTAAAGGCGCATATTGCTTAAAGGATAAGTGCACTGTAAAATCAAGTTATGATCATTTGGAAGCTGCAGCTTTAAAAATACCGTTGCCATATTTTTTTTCCCTATGCCCTCCAGAGCCTAACTTTGTGCCTTCGAAGTTGCGACATCTTGTTACTGGTTTGCTGAATGTTAAGCTCCGCCCCTCTGAGATTTCCTCTGCTTTCTCCTGCATGAGCCTCAAACAGTAATGCCTATGAGTTCCATGCACACGCACGGTGCACATGACTCACAGGCATTACTGTTTGATGCTCAAGCTGGAGAGTGCATGGAACTCACAGGCATTACTGTTTGAGGCTCAAGCAGGAGAAACCAGAGGAAATCTCAGAGGGGCGGAGCTTAACATTCAGCAAACCAGTAACAAGATGTTAGCAACTTTCAAGGCACAAAGTAGGCTCTGGAGGGGCATAGGGAAAAAAACATGGCAACATTATTTAAAGCTGCAGCTTCCAAATGAATAATAGATTTTACAGTGCACTTATCCTTTAAAAGCGATACCACACCTTTAAAAGGGACTCAATGCTGAACGTGAGGAGGGGCTAGGTTGCTCTGGAAGCAGCAGGGAATAAAATACAAATTTGCCAGCATGTTGGATTTTTTGCGGTGCAAGCATGGAGTTTGCTCAGTGAGTATCTTATTAATAATAATTAATTGATATTGAAAATGATTCTAGATTTATGACAAAAAGTTTTTTTCATATTTCTGAGGATAACATCCCAGATGATAATGAACAAGACTCCTCTGCATCATTGACAAATGAAGGAACTATTCCTGAAGAGGCTGATTCGGAATCTGGCGAAAATCCAGCACCTTCTACAGCAACTGCTACAGGCACATCACCAGTTCGTCCTCGTGCTACGGTTGTTCCGACCATTATCTAAAACAATACAGAAAAAGAAAAATCAAAGGATGATGAAGTTATCAATTCCTTGCAATCTGTAATGTCTATTGTTAGTCAAAAACAACAAGAGAGTACAGATTTGTTAAAAAATAAGTCATATATCTATGCCTTAAGTTTGGTCCCAATGTTAACAAAGTTTCTGAGGATGACTGGTTTTCTTTCACATGTTCCATTTCTGATACCATCCGTTCATACATTAACAAGACTCCGATGTCTGCTGTATCACAGCAACCTCAACTGCCTGCTGCACCATACCAACCAGTAATGTGTAGAACACCTGTATCTTCCTCACCATACCAGACACAGATGTCAGGTATGTCACAGCAACCACCAATGTCATCTACACAATATCACACACAAATATCTGCTGTGCAACAGCAACCTCCAATGTACTTTAATCAACAGTACCATTCTCAACCACAGCAGCAATATCCACATTACCCACCATATCGCAGAACACAACAACAAATCAGGTGTTATCACCAAACAGTTCTGCAAGCCAATCTAGTCCACGTGTCTATGCAGATTTAGTATCCCCTACACAGTCAACAGTTCTGCTTTATCTGCCTCCCCCGTGCTGTCTGAATGTTTATTCCCTGAGGAGTACTAAAAAAATCAATTGGGTTACTCTCTTTTTATTGCATGTTTTGTTCTGCACACAGAACATATATGCACCTCAGGTTGTAGGGCATTGTGTACCTCAGTGGGTTATCTCTATTTGTATACCTTGTTTTGTTCTGCACACAGAACATTATTTAATATGCACCTCAGGTTGTAGGGCAGTTGTGTACCCTTAGTTGGGTTACTCTCTTTTTATACCTTTTTGTTCTGCACACAGAACATTAATATGTACCTCAGGTTGTAGGGCATTTGTGTACCCTAAGTTGGGTTTTTGCAAACATATTTATATACTTCATAAAGTATATTGTATCAATCTTTATACATATTAAAAAAAATATATATATATTATATATAAGATATTGACATATATAGAAAGAGACAAGAGCTTTTCAGTACTCATATCTGTATATTATATAAACACTACACAAGGTAATCCTACACTACAACCTGAGGGTGCATAATATTAATGTTTTCACATAATGGTTTCACATAATACATAGCACAACTTAAACATATGAGCTACAACCTGAGGTACATATTAAATAATGTTGTGTGCGAAACAAAACAAGGTATACAAAGGAGGAGTAAACCCAACTGAGGGTACACAAAATGCCTACAACCTGAGGTACATATTAAAATGTTCTGTTGCAGAACAAAACAAGGTATAAAAAGAGATTAACCCAACTAAGGGTACACAACTGCCCTACAACCTGAGGTGCATATTAAATAATGTTCGTGGTGCAGAACAAAAACAAGGTATAAAAAGAGAGTAACCAACTAAGGGTACACAATGCCCTACAACCTGGGTTGCATATTAATGTTTCTGTGTGCAGAACACAAACAAGGTATAAAAAGAGAGTACCCAACTTAGGTACACAAATGCCCTACAACCTGAGTACATATTAATGTTCTGTGTCAGAACAAAACAAACGGATAGTATAAAAAGAGAGTAACCCAACTGAGGGTACACAAATGCCCTACAACCTGAGGTGCATATTAAATAATGTTCTGTGTGCAGAACAAAACAAGGTATAAAAAGAGAGTAACCCAACTTAGGGTACACAAATGCCCTACAACCTGAGGTACATATTAATGTTCTGTGTGCAGAACAAAACAAGGTATAAAAAGAGAGTAACCCAACTGAGGGTACACAAATGCCCTACAACCTGAGGTGCATATTAAATAATGTTCTGTGTGCAGAACAAAACATGGTATAAAAAGAGAGTAACCCAACTGAGGGTACACAAATGCCCTACAACCTGAGGTGCATATATGTTCTGTGTGCAGAACAAAACATGGAATAAAAAGAGAGTAACCCAATTGATTTTTTTAGTACTCCTCAGGGAATAAACATTCAGACAGCACAGGGGAGGCAGATAAAGCAGAACTGTTGACTGTGTAGGGGATACTAAAGTGCTGTCTGAATGTTATTCCCTGAGGAGTACTAAAAAAAATCAATTGGGTTACTCTCTTTTATTCCATGTTTGTTCTGACAACAGAACATATATGCACCTCAGGTTGTAGGGCATTTGTGTACCCTCAGTGGGTTACTCTCTTTTTATACCATGTTTTGTTCTGCACACAGAACATTTTTAATATGCACCTCAGGTTGTAGGGCATTTGTGTACCCTCAGTTGGGGTTACTTCTTTTATACCTTTTGTTCTGCACACAGAACATTAATATGTACTCAGGTTGTAGGGGCATTTGTGTACCTAAGTTGGGTTACTCTCTTTTTATACCTTGTTTTGTTTGCACACAGAACATTTATTTAAAGCCCTCAGGTTGTAGGGCATTGTGTACCCTCAGTTGGGTACTCTCTTTTTATACCTTGTTTTGTTCTGACACAGAACATTAATATGTACTCAGGTTGTAGGGCATTTGTGTACCTAAGTTGGGTACTCTCTTTTTATACCTGTTTTGTTCTGCACACAGAAAATTAATATGCAACTCAGGTTGTAGGGCATTGTGTACCCTTAGTTGGGGTTACTCTCTTTTTATACCTTGTTTTGTTCTGCACACAGAACATTATTTAATATGCACCTCAGGTTGTAGGGCAGTGTGTACCCTTAGTTGGTTACTCTCTTTTTATACCTTGTTTTGTTCTGCAACAGAACATTTTAATATGTACCTCAGGTTGTAGGGCATTTTGTGTACCCTCAGTTGGGTTACTCTCTTTGTATACCTTGTTTTGTTTCGCACACAGAACATTATTTAATATGCACTCAGGTGTAGGGCATATGTTTAAGTTGTGCTAGTATTATGTGAAACCATTATGTGAAAACATTAATATTATGCCCTCAGGTTGTAGTGTAGGATTACCTTGTTAGTGTTTATATAATATACAGATATGGTATGAAAAGCTCTTGTCTCTTTCTATATATGTCAATCTTATATATATAGAATATATATATTTTTTTAATATGTATAAAAGATGAACAATATACATTTATGAAGTATAAAATTGTTTGCAAAACCCAATTAGGTACACAAATGCCTACAACCTAGTACATATAATGTTCTGTGTGCAGAACAAAAAAAAGTTATAAAAAGAGAGTAACCAACTAAGGGTACAAACTGCCCTACAACCTAGGTGCATATTAAATAATGTTCTGTGTGCAGACAAAACAAGGTATACAAAGAGAGTACCACTGAGGTAACAATTGCCCTACAACCGAGGTGCATATATGTTCTGTGTGCAGAACAAAACATGCAATATAAAAGAGAGTAACCCAATTGATTTTTTTTAGTACTCCTCAGGGAATAAACATTCAGACAGCACGGGGGAGGCAGATAAAGCAGAACTGTTGACTGTGTAGGGGATACTAAATCTGCATAGACACGTGGACTAGATTGGCTTGCAGAACTGTTTGGTGATAACACCTGATTTGTTGTTGGTGTTCTGCGATATGGTGGGTAATGTGGATATTGCTGCTGTGGTTGAGAATGGTACTGTTGATTAAAGTACATTGGAGGTTGCTGTTGCACAGCAGATATTTGTGTGTGATATTGTGTAGATGACATTGGTGGTTGCTGTGGCATACCTGACATCTGTGTCTGGTATGGTGAGGAAGATACAGGTGTTCTACACATTACTGGTTGGTATGGTGCAGCAGGCAGTTGAGGTTGCTGTGATACAGCAGACATCGGAGTCTTGTTAATGTATGAACGGATGGTATCAGAAATGGAACATGTGAAAGAAAACCAGTCATCCTCAGAAACTTTGTTAAACATTGGGACCAAACTTAAGGCACTAGATATATGACTTATTTTTAACAAATCTGTACTCTCTTGTTGTTTTTGACTAACAATAGACATTACAGATTGCAAGGAATTGATAAATTCATCATCCTTTGATTTTTTCTTTTTCTGTATTGTTTTAGATAATGGTCGGACAACCGTAGCACAGGACGAACTGGTGATGTGCCTGTAGCAGTTGCTGTAGAAGGTGCTGGATTTTCGCCAGATTCCGAATCAGCCTCTTCAGGAATAGTTCCTTCATTTGTCAATGATGCAGAGGAGTCTTGTTCATTATCATGGGATGTTATCCTCAGAACTATGAAAAAAAATTTTTGTCATAAATCTAGAATCTTTTCAATATCAATTAATTATTATTAATAAGATACTCACTGAGCAAACTCCATGCTTGCACGCAAAAAATCCAACATGCTGGCAAATTTGTTATTTATTCTCCTGCTGCTTCCAGAGCAACTAGCCCCTCCTCACGTTCAGCATTGAGTTCCCTTTTAAAGGTGTGGTATCGCTTTTTAAAGGATAAGTGCACTGTAAAATCAAGTTATGTTCATTTGGAAGCTGCAGCTTTAAAAATAATGTTGCCATGTTTTTTTCCCATGCCCCTCCAGAGCCTACTTTGTGCCTTGAAGTTGTAACATCTTGTTACTGGTTTGCTGAATGTTAAGCTCCGCCCTCTGAGATTCCTCTGGTTTCTCCTGCTTGAGCCTCAAACAGTAATGCCTGTGAGTTCCTGCACTCTCCAGCTTGAGCATCAAACAGTAATGCCTGTGAGTCATGTGCACGTGCGTGTGCATGGAACTCATAGGCATTACTGTTTGAGGCTCATGCAGGAGAAAGCAGAGGAAATCTCAGAGGGGGCGGAGCTTAACATTCAGCAAACCAGTACAAGATGTCAGCAACTTCGAAGGCACAAAGTTAGGCTCTGGAGGGGCATAGGGAAAAAAAATATGGCAACGGTATTTTTAAAGTGCAGCTTCCAAATGATCATAACTTGATTTTACAGTGCACTTATCCTTTAAGCAATATCGCGCCTTTAATTATCGGTCCGGCGATTGCACATTTACAATCGCTACCATAAATGTACGATAGTGGCCGTAAAATTTACAATAGTGGCCATAATTTTGTCCGCGGTCGGAGATTTACGCTCGCCATAGAATACCATTGCGGTAGTTTACTACTGCATGACATTCTACAAACCAACGGTCAGATTTAAGACTGTTTGCTGTAAATAGTACAATAGCAGGTGTACATTTACAGCCGCGGCCGTACATTATTGAAAACCCGAGGTATAGCGAACTTGCGATACCGTGGATTTAGAAATATGGCTCTCTGTACAGCAACATACCCCATAAAAATGGGATTGATGCATGTCACAGTTTATTATTACTATCCTCACCACAACTTAAATACAATTGCTAAAAGTGTTACAAAGCTCATACAATTTATCCTTACACATAATTACTTCACATTTATAATGATATTTACAGAGTACTTAGGCCATTATTTGTTGTTTTCACAATTGCTGCCGATTATCATCCCTTCTAGAAAATGTTGTAAAAAAAGCTTTAAAAAAAGAGAAGCTAAATGACATGTTAAGCCTATTACTCCATGTCTCAAAGTGCAGAGCAGCCCAAATAACCATAAGTGCTTTTAATTTTTGGCTATAGCTGCCTTGGCTATTGTGCCTCCAAGTCCTACCCGTAGAGTCATGAATCTGTATCTTGCACTGACAAGATGTAACAACAAGTTTGAAAAATGTCAACATGAACTGCAAGATGCCTTCTGTTATAAGAAGGTTCTGCTCCATTTTTATGCTCAGGGGAGGGCTTTTTGCTCCTTTTGGACCCTCTCCCTAAGCTATATAGCCGCCTTGTCTTAAATTAAATTGTAAGCCATTGGGATTCAAAAACATCTCCTAATATGGTTCGAAATAGGATGTTGCTACCTGGGAATTTTATTTGCTCATCCTTTCAATGGAAAGAAAGAGAAAGTAAATTTTTTCTTTTATACCCACCCCCCAATGTTGCTCTATAGCCAGACCTACAATGTCTCACAAAAGTGAGTAAACTTTTATATATTTTTTGTAAAATTTTATTAATCTTTTCATAGAACAATACTAAAAATACGACACTGTAAAGTCATCCTCTATATCAGTTGTATTCAGTTAAATCGACTGGACTTAGTTCTTGAAGATGTTTCGCTGGTCATCCGACGGCTTTCTCAGTTCAGAATGACTGCAGAAATTTTTGGCAATAAATACCCTGGACTTGTACCAATCAGCTTGTAACAGCAAGGTTTTAGGAACCTCCTGAATGCAAGGTTCTGATTGCATTGTAGCTAAGGGGTGTTATCAAAACTGCCCAGGGTAAAGATTCAAAAGCATTGTACATGGCAAAAATTGATGTCGACAATGTTTACGTGTTATGTGAAGGCTGTACTTCTTTCTGGTTGATATTAGCCCAGGTGTCATCCACATATCTGAACCAGTTCCTGGGTGCCATGCCCTTGAAAGACAGTGTTCAAATCCCTCCATGTAAAAGTTTGACATGATGGGTGAAACTGGAATTCCATAGCACATCAATGTTTTTGCTTGTAAAATCTATCCTTATATTTGAAATAGGTGGTATTCTGGCATGTCCAGTAGGGAAATAACTGCTCTGGGTTAAGTTCTGTTCTGCTGGCGAGGGTGTTGTTTGGCACAACCATTTTCTCACCATTTCAACAGCTTCCATGGGTATACAGGTGAATAGGAATGTCACATCATAGGTCACCATAGTTTGTTAAAGAGTTGATGCTATTGATCTTAGTGGGGCTCTCTCCTTGTGCATCTTAGGGAGTACAATATATACATGGATGTGTCTGTGCAATGATAAAATGCTTGATCAATTAGTTTATTCTTTGAAACTGTTGTAGCTAGTCGTGATCTTTTTTTGTGGCGGTGGTGGGATAATTTGTTAGAGCCCCATACGTGTGTCTATTGGCCAGAAGTGTGGTCACCATAGCATTGTGGTCCTAGGTGTTTAATACCACCATGATCTTCCTTACCACAGTAAGAATGATGATAATGGAGTCTTTCTTGAGGGAAGTTAAGGCTTTTCTTTCTGAGTAGTCTGGTTTGATGATGGTGGTTTAGCACTGGCTAAGGCTGCAGAAGTTGAAGTTATGGCGGTGTATTACTTTGAGAGATACTGTATCTACACACCTTTTTATGAAATTAAAGGTTGTATTACCAGGTTGCCCTGGAAAAATGCAAAGCAAAAGGAACCTAAATTGCCCTCAAAGCTGTTGATAAAAAAAATACTTAAGGGAAAATTAGCCTACAAAGTGAAGGTGGAAACAGAACTTCTGGGCAGTTTACTGAATGTTACTGAACATATTCTTTTTTCAATTGATTTCCATTTAACACTGAATTCCTTTTGATTTATAAGTTCAGCTGCACTGGTTGAACTTGGAATTTTTGTTTCTTTTTTCCAGCTTTGAGATAAAGAAGAATGTCCTAACATTGAACGGAGAGAGAAAAACCCATTTGTGATTAGCTGATAATCCTATGAGACAGAGAATCACGAAAAACTTGGTTATGGAGTTTCTCTCAGGGTGGATTTAACATCCCAGCTGTAGGATGGTCCATTACCACCAGAAACGACTGTGTAAGTATTAGGTTTTGTTTCTCTATAGGCCGTAACCTAACTATTATGTTACAGTTGACAATTATTTCAGGATAAATAATGAACTGATGAAACAATGGTTTCTTATCCACACCTGTGTCTGCTATAGTGTCACCCGTATAGGTGAGGAACATTCTAAATCAGGGACATCCTCATGGCTACACATTATATATCAAAATAAATACCCATAGACATAGAGAACATTGGGACAGTGACTATGCAGACTTGGCTGTGTATTTATGGTATATTAGACTGTTTATTTAGAAAGGGATTGACTTTTTTAATATCTGCAGAGTCTATGTTCCTACATATGTTCCTACACTAATAATCCTACATAATAACAAGATTGTTCATCAGTAAGTAGTAATGGGAATGGATGTAAGATTCTATGTCATCTTTCAAGATTTTGCTACACAAAGTCCTGTGTAGGGAGATCAAATGGGACTGCCACACTCCCTACGATCATGGCTGGCTCCCTATACTTTGTACAGGGGATCGACCATGACCAAGGGCAATTTTCTTGAAGAAACAACTGATGCCGTAGTTAACCATTGGCATTGGTCTTTTCCTGGGTATACAAGTAACAAAGATAGAGTATGAAAAGGCTCATTTTAGAAAAGTGATATTTAAGAGGAACTGTGGTCCAAAAAGACTTAGGTAAATTGATAGGAATTGCTCTCCTGAGAGTTTTTGCAATTTATTTTCATGTTTATTTTGCATAGTTTTGAAGATATTTAAATTTTTGTGTGTGATATGGCAGCAGCATCACCAGGTCCCTGCACTTCTGCTTCTGCTCTGAAGCCTGTCAGTCAATCTGCCCTGTATCTCCTCACCTTTACAGCCCCCTGGCCCTCCCACTCATGGACCCCATGGTCCCTCCAGTTGCAGGCCTCCCTTTGACCATTCCTACACCCCATGTGGCCCAGCCCACTCACAGGTCCTGGCCCCGCACACTTATGGGTGCCTAAGCTCCTCCCACTCACGTGCCTAAGCCCGTCCACTCATGGGTGCCCCACCCACTCACACGCCTGGGCCACTCTGACCCTCCGAAAACTCTGTGGAAACACCTTTTCAGGCAGAGTGACAACTCTGAGAGAGAAGGGCTGTAGATTCCCTTACCTTCTCTGCAGCTGCAGGTCCTTCACACAGCAGAGAGGCGAGGGACTTCCTGTCTCCCTTGCACACTGAGGGAGTCTGAGGCTGTGCTCGCCAGCGGCACTGTGCAGGAGAAGCCTCAGGAATGTCACATGTCAGCCTCCCACCATTAACTTTCTGGTCAGTCATTTCTTATATTGGGTTGTGGAGAGCATGTAGAGAGGTGGTTGATGGCTCATTTTAAAGGTAGGAAACTGGCCTTTCATTTAACTTGTTTGGAGACCACAGTTCCCCTTTGAAAAGAGAATAATGTATTTTGCCTGTAATGTAATGTTGTAATGTATAATGTAACTATATTTAGTACAAACAGTTTTCTGTTTCCTTTCATATTTCCCTATTGAAGCATGCAAAATCTTAAAGTGCAAGTCCAGCCCCTAAATAAAAACTTACATACAGGTAAATCACCCCCCACCTCCCAGCAGGCAAGTCTAAAATAAAACATATAAACAAAATAATCACATAAAAGAGAGTCTTTGGGTAACTTTAATTGTGTGTGTTTTTTTCTTGTTAAGGAATTGGATACAGAGATGTAAGATTTTGGGGAATTCCTGTGTACCATAACCTGAAATATGGAAAGAAATACCCTACACACGATCAGTGGATTGTCGGTTGTAAGAGTGATTTTTTGAAATGTTGGCTGGTTATATGAATGAAACATTTATTAATAGAACCAATGGATGCTTCACTGTTTATTTGATTGAAAATGATCACAGTGCTGCATTTCAGATCACCCCAAACTCTACTCTGCAAGTGAATTACAAGAATTATGACCTAACCAATAAATTCCACCAAATAACAGTTCTTAAACACACACAAAGGAGAAGAATGGAATTGGTACATGAGGCACTTTGAAGCCAGACCTGCGACCATCAGCAGATATCTGGGAAAATGTGGATGCTTCCTATCCAAAATTTATTAATAATTCATTTTCTCCTAAACCACAAAAAACACTGCAGCAAACTTTTTGCAGAGGTTTGTAGTATACTCAATGGAAGAGTAAGCTCTAGAAGATAGATAGGGCTAGAAAGGCAGCCATACATTAGAAGCAGTGTTTCAGCTGAATATCGAGGCATGTATTATGATGCAGGGGACAGAATTATCTAAAGAAAATCACACTCCATTGGGACTGTGAGGGGCTGGTGGTAGTTTTCATTTGATAATTAGCTGCTGCCAAAGTCATGCTAATTAAGTGCTGGCAAGAAAACAAACCTGCACCTGTTTCCTAATTATGAATTCGCTGTCTATGTACCTGACTGGTAGACAATCCCTTGGACTTTTTCTCTAAAAATATAGTGCCTAAAATGAAATATAAATAGCAATGGTATCTTACTGTGCATGGCTCAGGGACTTGCACAGTAGTCCCTTACTGGGGGGGAATTTTGTTTCTCAAGAATCAAAATTTTGAGGTCCATCTCTACCCTTAAGCAAGATTTTTTTCCTTCTAAAAAGAATAGTAGGGGGCGGAGCCTGACTCTGAGCAAGATGGACGCGTGAGTCCACACGCTCCAAACACCAAGCGGGTAAAAACACAGCTTACATAAGACAGTAAGGTGACTTACCCATAACACCTCAGAACCTTCCCTCTAACCCCTCACCATATGGACATGGGGAAATGAGGAGACCTCTTGAACTTTCTAACCCGACAGATCCCACCACCTAATACCCAAGGAGCCGGGAAGGGGGCCGCAACACCAGACCCACCGTCAGAGCCAGTGACGAGGAGCGACCTGGACACCCTATACTCCACCCCCTATAAACGGCACATAGTGAGACAGCCCAATGCTGTGCACAAATGGAATCTGACGTAAAGGCCCAATCCTGATGCTCAAAACTAACAGGAAGATAGAGAATCGCTCCCGAAGGAAAAACCTTTGAATAAGGGAGTTCCAGAGGAGATTACAGATATCCAACAATATCTCCTTGCCGTTTTAACAACTTATTCCCAACATACAGGAAGCTCAGAGGAACATACTAACTATGTACCTCCACCAAAAGACCACTGGACCTACGACCAATCTACCGAGAAACCCACACCAAAAGACAAGGAAGAACAACCACTATGTACACCTAACCTCAGACCTAAACTGTCTCTAAACACAGAAAACTCTACAAACCATGAACACAAAGGATAATGGGGCAGATCTCATCTCGCAACCCCCCACGGATTCTTACTAAACTGCCCCAATCATCAACCCCCTCCTTTCCCTCCCCCTTTCCTTCTCCCCATTTAACATCAACAAACGAAAACCAAAAGAGCGAAGGGATATACTGTGGATGCAATACAGAACAGCTCTTGCCTTTACGAAAAACACATTGACATCGTCAT
This sequence comes from Hymenochirus boettgeri, assembly GCA_019447015.1. Lineage (NCBI taxonomy): Eukaryota > Metazoa > Chordata > Amphibia > Anura > Pipidae > Hymenochirus > Hymenochirus boettgeri. The sequence continues at coordinate 120,303,152 of CM033472.1, read as the reverse complement.
CCAATCTCCAATGATTTGACAAGAACAAAAGCAAAGAACGCTCCCCCCTCTCCCACCACAACAAGTCAACCATAGCCGTAAAAACACTCTGCTGGTGAATTTCGGACTTGACCACACACCGTCCCTCTGATTCCTAGCTCAGCTAGGCGACCCCCCCTTGACAGTGTGGGAACTTCTCCCACCCGTTACAATTATACTGTTATAAGTTCACTAAAAATGTATATTGTGTTATTTTTTATCTGTTTATGTACTATTTAGATATGGTTGGACGAATTCCCCTAGCGGCTCCTGCAGAATTTAAATAATTAAAGAAGAAATACATGGTTCATTCTCCTCAAAAAAACTTGATATCAGGTAAGCAGCCCACCCGGCTGGACAAGAGGTGGAGACACTCTTACTTACACCCAAATAAGACGACCATCTGTCTACTCACCCATAATGCCAAAGGCTTGAATGACCCCATTAAAGAAAACTAGCCGTACAATATTACGAGAAAGAATCAAGCAACATATTTTCATACAGAAACACACTTCCGAAGAAAAGGAACCTTACTTTTCTGTAAAAATTACACCACACACTACTCTCCTCCGCCTCTGTCAAAAAGGGTTGCAATATTAATTCACAAGAGACTCCCATTTGTTGTGTCACACTGTGAAAGAGACTTCTAGATCAATACTTATCCTCCAAGGTATTAGACTCTAAATAATATACCTTAGTAAATGTTTACTCTCCTAATATAGGCCAATCATTTTTTATTGAAAACTAGAACAATGCTTTTACAACTAACTCTTGGACAATGTACTAGCTGGGGACTTTAACACACATTAGACCCCCAGATGGATAGATCTTCCATCATCCCTAGCCAGACCAGCCTACTCCTCTAAATCCCTTCGATCACTCCTTCGATTATACAATTATGGGATTCATGGAGATTACGCCATCCCCGATCCAGACAATACACGTTTTTCTCCCACCCTCACAAGACCCATACACGGATAGACTATATTTTTTAACAGAGCAAATGGTCCCCTTCTTACTGGAAGCAGATATTACCCCAATATTATGGTCCGATCACGCTCATGTTACAGCTGATTTTACATTATCATCCCCCTACCATATCGCTACCAATGGAGATTTAATTAATCACTTTTAAATGACCCACAAATACAAAAAGTCTCTCAGAATCACTGAAACTATACGTTTAAGATAATACTACCCCAGATATATCATCTACAACATATGGGCAGCACAACAAAACAGTTATATGGTGATACTTAATTCAACAAGCATCCAGAGCAAAAAAATCTTTTAATGGAAAAACCGATCATATACTACACCAAATTAAATCAGCAGAACAACTCCATCAAACAACCAAATCAAACCAATGTAGAAAAACTAACCGCTCTGAGAGAACAACTCAACAATCATTTACACTCTAAAGCAGATAGAGCCCTTAGACTCACCCAACTCAATATTACACACAAGGAGATAAACCGATTCCATGTTAGCACGTAAGCTGAATGAAAAATGTACACAAAACAGACTATATCCTTAAGATTCTCTGACAGATCCCTTATATAGTATTTTGTAATATTTGTTTTCCGAATATTACAAAATACTATATGATGGCCAAAAGATCCAACACAAAACAACTACCTTACAACAAATCATACAAACAACTATCCACAACTCCACTTCCGAAACAAATATAGGCTCCCCATCACAGAAACAGAAAAAAGCAGCAATTAAATTACTCAAAATAGCTAAAACCTCAGGACCTGATGGGTTCATGGCAGGATATTACAAAAAATGTAAAGCAGAACTCATTCCGCACTGATACCCATGACAACATATGGCAAGGAACAGAAACCATACCACAGGATATGTTGAGAGCAAACATGGTGGTCATCCCAAACCTAACAAAGACACAACACAATGCAAAAACTACTGACCCATATCCCTAATAAATATAGACCTCAAACTATTAACCAAAATCATAGCAATAAGACTTTCAACATCCTTCCCCGTATCATACACCCAGACCAATGTGGATTTATCCACGGACGCCAAAGTACCAATAACATCAGAAGAACAATCATACTACACAAGCTCACTCTGAAAAAGTGCCTTCAATCTTCCTTAACACTCGACTCCGAGTTAAATTAATTATTATTAATAAGGATACTCACTGAGCAAACTCCATGCTTGCACGCAAAAATCCAACATGCTGGCAAATTTGTATTTTATTCTCCTGCTGCTTCCAGAGCCACTACGCCCCTCCTCACGTTCAGCATTGAGTTCCCTTTTTAGTTGTCTTTGACTGAGCGCCATCTTGTTTTCATATTTTTACTGTGGAAATTATAAGCAATATATAAGTATTTGTAAAATATTTTATGTAAACAAATAAAGTAAAAATTAAATTTTTTGGTACCTTTTTGGTCTTTACTTTGCTGAATATGGGGCATATTTATAAAGAAACGATGTTAGCGCAAAAAAAAATTACCGCCGCACATGCGGCCGGACAAAAAAGCGCTATCGCCGTATTTATAACGGTGAGCGCTATTCCCGCGATACCTATCGCGGGCCGCGATGTGCTGTCTGGAATTTTAAGCCCCTTTGCGGCGATAATGTATAGTATCGCCGCGAAGGGACTTAAATCCCTTCCCGACGCCGCTCCTAAGGGGGCGGGGCATACGCCCACCCCGCCCACACCCGCCGCCGCTTCCAGCAGCCCCTCCCAACCCGTTCCCGCTCGCGGCAATCTCGAAAGGGAGGCATGAGGGGGCTGCCGGGAAGGGGCCGCAGCAGGTGGTCGCGACACACCGCCGCGCAACCCTCCTGGCAACCCTCCCCCAAGCCGCCCCGGCCGCTCCCGGGGGAGGGACGGGAGGGAGCCACTGGGGGGGGTGGAGGCTTTCTCCAGCGGGGCCCTGAGAAGGGCTTTTGGGGCTTAGGGGGGGCCCGCAGCTCGAACCGGGACCCCCCCTCCCCGGCCCTTATAAGGGCCCTTGCGGCACTGAAAAGTGCCTTTGGCGGGGGTCCCGCAGCTGAAACCGGGACCCCAGTGCGGCTCTTAAAAGAGCCCTTGGGCGACGTCTTCTTTCTTCCAGTCCCGGCGACACCAGCTCCGCCGAGGCCGCCGACCCCCGAGAAGTACCCTGCGGCCGCAGGGGTACCCCGGGGGGCGCCGGCGACCTCAACGAGGCCGATGTTGCCGGCGTCTTGATCCGACGCGACGTCTTCGGGCTGGCGACACCAACCCACTCAGGTCGCCGATGCCAGGCAGACTCACTGCGGCCGCCCAGTGAGCCTGCTGGCACCGCCGGCTCAGCGGAGCCGATGTTGCCAGCCGCTTCTTTCTTCTTCTTAGCCATCTACTGCGATGGCATCTGAGTTCCGCGGCGGAAAGCTCCTCTTTAATAGGTTTGCAGAAATCCATAATCCGTTTCGATTGGTCAATTTTTATTACTTGCTTTACATTAACCAATCAGATTTCTGGAAAGTCTGAAATCTGATTGGTTAATGTAAAGCAAGTATTAAAAATTGACCAATCAGAAACGGATTATGGATTTCTGCAAACCTATATAAGAGGAGCTTTCCGCCGAGGAACTCAGATGCCATTGCAGTAAATGGCTGAAGAAAGAAGAAGAAAGAAGCGGCTGGCAACATCGGCTCCGCTGAGGCCGGCGGTGCAGCGGGCTCAATGGCGGCCGCAGTGAGTCTGCCTGGCATCGGCGACCTGAGTGGGGTTGGTGTCGCCAGCCCGAAGACGTCGCCCAAGGGCTCTTTTAAGAGCCGACTGGGGGTCCCGGTTCGAGCTGCGGGACCCCCCCCACGCCAAAGGGCACTTGTTAGTGCCGCAAGGGCACTTGTTAGTGCCGCAAAGGGTGCGCAAGGGCCCTTACAAGGGCCGGGGAGGGGGTCCTGTTTCGAGCTGCGGGACCCCTAAGCCCCAAAGGGCTCTATAAGAGCCGCAAGGGCACTTGTCAGTGCCGCAAGGGCCCTTATAAGGGCCGGGGAGGGGGGTCCCGGTTCGAGCTGCGGGACCCCTAAGCCCCAAAAGGCTCTTGTCAGAGCCGCAGGGCACTTGTCAGGCCGCAAGGCCCTTATAAGGGCCGGGGAGGGGGGGTCCGGTTCGAGCTGCAGGACCCCCTAAGCCCAAAAGGCCCTTCTCAGGGCCCCGCTGGAGGGAGCCTCCACCCCTCCACGCGGCTCCCTCCCTTCCCCTCCCCGGGAGCGGCCGGTGCTGCGGCCCCTTCCCGGCAGCCCCTCCTAGCCTCCCGTTCGAGATTGCCGCGAACGGGGAACGGGTTGGGAGGGGCTGCTGGGAAGTGGCGGTGGGCGGGTGGTCGCCGCTGCCGCCGCGGGGGGTTGTGCGTGGTCGCCATCCCCGCCGCGGGAGGTTAGTATAGGCTGACTTCGACACTTCAAGGTGGCGAAGTAAAACAGCCGATACTAGCCGAGCGAAACCAGTACCGCGCTTTATAAATAGAAGCGGCAGTAACAGGTAAGTATCGCCGCGAAGGCCAACGCTTCGTTAACTTTTCGCGGCCGTTTTCGGACTTTATAAATCGCGGTGAAAACGCGATTTATGCGTTAATGTCCCGCGAAAACGGCCGCGAAAAGTTAACGAACCTTTAGAAATATGCCCCTATGTGTCCCATTCCTCTTCATATATTCTTTCCCAATATCTCTCCAAATCTGTCTGATTCTGTTGTTGTCTTTGTATTGTGTATGAGTTTTATCATACAATTGTGGGGACTGCGTACCTTAATTATTAAATCCTCTGTACCAGAGATTTTTGGTGGTGGCCATGACAATCACAGTCCCAAAACTTTTGCAAAACACAAGGTGCAAAACACAAGGCCCAATGTCCACAACAAACCTGCTACAACCTCCACAGCCCGACTACGCCCTAAACAGGAAACGGAAGTGACATCACTGGAAGAATTTGGTTAAAACGCGGAAAAAAACAGAGTAAAATCGCGTCAATGTCCTTTTTTTTGCGCTTCCATAGATTTTCATTGTTGCGCGTTGGGACACAAACGGACCAAAAATGGTGAACGTGCGTGTTGTGACAACGGATCGCAACGCATTGCTCATAGTGGGGCATACTTGTTGCGATTACATTCTAATATGTGTCATTGCGCATCGCAAATCGGAAGCGGATCGCAAATCGGTGTAAAAACGCGTAAGTGGGCCTATCCGTTACTGTTTGAGGCTCAGCAGGAGAAAGCAGAGGAAATCTCAGAGGGCGGAGCTTAACATTCAGCAAACCAGTAACAGAGTGTCAGGAACTTCCAAGGCACAAAGCTAGGCTCTGGAGGGGGAAAAAAAAATATGGCAACGGTATTTTTAAAGCTGCAGCTTCCAAATTAACATAACTGATTTTACAGTGCAATTATCCTTTATGGATAATCTGGATAATAATTCTGGATTTCTCTTTGCTTTTTATCCTGTTACCAGTTTCCTCAGTATTTTAGCACTGACAGAATAAACAACTCAGTTTAGACGTGCCATGGTAATCACAAACAGGATTTACCCACAGTTGCAAATTCGTTATTGAACTTGAAAAGGGGGAGATTTACGCAACTGGGTAAATCTCCCCCTATTGTACGTATAATTTTTTTTTCAAAATCTGACCCTTTTTTCTCTTCTGAATAGGTCAAGGCCCCAGACTTCATAGTCTACCACCTCCTTCTCCCATTCAAATGCCCTATTCTGATATTGAAAATGATTCTAGATTTATGACAAAAAGTTTTTTTCATAGTTCTGAGGATAACATCCCAGATGATAATGAACAAGACTCCTCTGCATCATTGACAAATGAAGGAACTATTCCTGAAGAGGCTGATTCAGAATCTGGCGAAAATCCAGCACCTTCTACAGCAACTGCTACAGGCACATCACCATAGAGAGTAAGGATGAAAATCCGAAACGAGTAAGAGGACTGTTTAGATTGTTATTTGCTTGCTAAGTGGCGATTTTAACATGCACCAATAAACATAATTTTTTTATCGGACCGGAGCCAGTGAACTAACTTATTGAAGCTGTGGAGTGGAGTGGTGCTACGCTGCCGTACGGAGGTAGTGGAGACCTATGTTATCACCAAACAGTTCTGCAAGCCAATCTAGTCCACGTGTCTATGCAGATTTAGTATCCCCTACACAGTCAACAGTTCTGCTTTATCTGCCTCCCCAGACAACTGGGTAAATCTCCCCTATTGTACTGTATAATTTTTTTTTCAAAATGACCCTTTTTTCTCTTTGAATAGGTCAAGGCCCCCACTTCCCAGTCTACCACCTCCTTCTCCCATTCAAATGCCCTAGTTCCACTTGATCAAAATAACCATTTCTTTTCAGCTTTCTACTACCCTGGATGAGACTTACTATATATCATAGTGTAGAGAATTGTACCGTGTTAGCCATAGATGAAAGTGAAGACATCTTGGATATAAAGTATACCTTTTATTGGCTAACTAAAATGATGGAAAATGCAAGCTTTCGAAGCAGTTAGGCTTCTTCCTCAGGCATGATACAATACTGAATCTTGTAAAGCACTGTATTTTATACATACTAGAACAAAGACTTTCTGACATTACACAGAGGTTATCTTTTGCCCCATGCTGATAGGCAATGGCTGTCATAAATAAAACAGTAAATACACATTCAATGATCACAGGCAGTAATAAAAGAATAGCAAGGGTTAATAAACAATCAGATACACTTCACCTCTAATGTCCATGGAGGGTCTGGTATAAATGAGTATTATGGGTTTGGGTGGTTTAGAGGAATTTTGTCTGATTAACTTACATGACATTAAGATTGAAAACATAGTGACATAAAGTTAGATCTTTGTTGAGTCCAGAGTCCAGAGTCCCAAATTTTGTTATAAGTTTACATTCCCATTCTAACTCTTCCTTTTGGGATCTGAAATTTCCCATGAGCACTGTGACTTTTAGGTCTTCAGGCTGTGTTTTATAATATTTATTTATTTTTATCATTTATTCATTTATTTTTTATTTTAAATCACTGGACATTGAAATAGTCAGACTGTGCCATACAGTAATACATGACACCTTTTAATTATCCTTCATAGTTATTATTTCTTGTTTGCTGTTGAAAGAAAACCTTGATGTTAGTTTTCATACTCATTTGCCACTTTTAAAATTTAGAGTGAATTTATTTTCTACAGAATGATATAATTCCAACTCCTACATTCTTTATTACTCTTCAGTAGCTTATTCTAGAATGATCATTTTGAATTACAAAGTATTGCTAACTTTTGCCCAGTTGACAAATTAATTAAATCTGTAAATGGCAATTTAAAGGTTTATGGGTTTTTTCTGATGTGTCGCACACAAAATATATGTCGTTTCCAATTTCTTACTAAGTTTGCTGCCTTGTGTAGAAATGATGGTACTGTAGCATTGATAATACAGAGTAGAAATGTTGGCCTTTAGCCACTAAAAGGTTTCATTTCTGCACAAATTAACATTCTGTGCAAATTTCTGCTGCTTGCTGGCACCCTTTATACTCATCTAACTGTATTGCTAAATCGAAATGGATTAATCTTGCAAGATGACAAATTTATGGCTCCTTTCTAGGTTCCATAGTAAACATATTTGTCCCAGGCTTTCAGTAAGATCACATGCAAGGAGACAATCTTTATTGGCTCCATAAAGATTTTTCACCACTTTACCAGTAAAAAACAGGAATGTGATTTTACTGCAAATCAAAGGTAAGCATTGCAATGAAGCAAAACTTTTATTACCTTGAAAAAAAAGAATTATTTAGGATTGCCATGATTCCATTAAAGATGTAACCAAACATTCTAAGATTTTATCACTTTCTATTAATAATTGCTTTGATTTGACCCTGTAACATGCATACATGTCTGATTTTAGGAACAGATATTCAGAGGTGCCCACTGGCCATAATGTCAATGAAAAAAAAGACCAACACATTGTGATTAAATGTGCAGTAGTACTTGGATGGACGTTGTTAGTTTAGGACACCTTTAAGGTGGCAGTGTAATAATGCAAAATGTATACTTAAACTAAAAAATGGGAACTAAAAAAATCAGCATAAGAGCTTACAAGCAGCTTTATACAGAACTATGTAGCCTGGTTTCTTATACATGTGTGGCAAAACACCAAGGCATTCATCAGTGTACTATGAATTGCTTGTTTTAAACTATGCTGTGTCAGCATGGTGCATCTTGAATATTCATAGCCCCCTGCTCTTGGAAGATACAGATTATAACTTGATCATGACCTTTGTTTGCTAGGGTTTCCATACAGTTATTATTATTGCATATTGTAATTGTTAGTGATCAGACTAAAAACTTAAAAGATGCAAATTTGGGACATAAATAAAAAATAGTAACCTAAAGTGAATCTTTAGGCTAAATTGCATTTTACCTGACATATATCCTATAAACTGCTGATTAAAAACTGGGATTGCATGTCTCTCTATAATAAACAGCATTATATTGCCAATTACCTTTTCAATCCCTTCTCAACTTAGTAGAGATAGAAAGAAGCTGATTGGAGATGTTACTAACAATAAGCTTCAGCTGCCCCCATTAAATAATGTTTATAGGTTTATGGAGGTGGGAAAAATAATTTTAATGTAATTGGGGGGGGGGGGGCTTTAAATCTGTATAATGTACACTTTCCTGTAAAGCAACCTAATGTTCCACTCTCCATCTCTCTGCTTACTGCAAGATGGCTGCCTCCTTTCTAAACTGTTTGGAGGGATGGCATGCCCTTTAAACATTGGATGCAACACTTCTGTACTCCTATTGAGGGTGTGTGATCTGGATAAACTACCCCTACAAAGTGAAACCAGTTGGATAAAATACTTGCTAGTCTTGTTCATTAGGTCTATACCAGTAGGTCAGGAAAGAATAGATATTTTTGGCTGGTATAGTATAAATCGATATTACTGTTTAACATTCCTTTAATTATTATTTTGGAATACAGGGGTTAATATCCACCTTCTGAACACCACAGGCAAATGTGTACATCATCAAGTCGAGGGAATAGAGTTGTCACCTTTTTAAGTTGATTACAGAATGTGTTTTCTGTAAGCTTAACAAAGGAAACATTGCTTGCTGAAACACATTGCTTTGCACATAATAATAAATGATTTACTGCAATTGATCTGTGTGTGTCTAGTTTCTCCATTATATCATAAACTATCTGTTATTACGATGAACGAAGTGGAGTGGGAACTGGACATAGTGATGCAGCTAGTGAATGCAATTCTGCACCATTACCTTGCTCCTACCTCCCTGGAATTGTAAAATTCAGCCATACCTTTCTTACAAACAATTTCTAGAGTATACTGTACTGATTCTTTTTGAAATCTAGCTCTGAAAGTGCCAATTGGGCTGAAGCCAATCTATATCTCTACATATGTGATTCAAGCTCATACTCACTTGAGTTAAAAGCTCTTTATAGTTTGCAGAGATATTTTATACAGAACCCCCTCCTTCCCCTTCGGGTTTTCTCAAAGCAGCGTCTAGCCCAGAACTTTCAATATGTTTGGAATTCAGTAACATATCCACTGCCTGTATTTTGCTACAGGCTATCATCTTTCAGTCGTTTTTAGACACATGTCACTACCAGTAAACAGAACCTTCAGTCAGTCAAAGCAAGGGAAAGCAATAGACTTAATTCTACTTCTACTGCAAAGAGGTGCATTCTGTTTTTATTTGTGTGGCCATAACATACTACCATTAACCTATAGGATACAATAAAGATAGGATTTCTAGTGCAATTACATATGAATAATGTTAAAAAAAGTCTAACTATTTCTTAAACCATAATAGTTTAAAGTTTTGGAAAACAAAGACACTTTATTTTTGCTAGGTCTGACAAATTCATTGTCACGCTGACTGATATTCATTCATCTATACTGTAGCAATGCCCTGATCAAACACAACACACTAAATCCATATTTTTGCATTTTCAATGAGCAGGAAAAAAGATTCTGGGGAATTATGCAGATTTTCCCCATTCTTTTTTAACACGTAGAGGGACCAATCAATTTCTCTGCTTTTTGCACAATGTTCTCTGCAGTATTTCTGCATTGCCATATCCTTTACTTCTTTTATTTGTTAATATCACTATAGCAGAAAATGTTCTAAATTCAGACTTTACCAATGTGGGGGGTGGTTGTAATTTTCGCTTCACTAGGTGTTGAAGCAAGTCATCTCCAAGTAGTTCAGTCTCAGGGTATTATTCTTTATTATGGAAATTACGCACAAGTTAGACTGGGTGAATTGCGTAGACCTAGCTATATCCTAGAAAGAAAAAAAAAGAAAATAACAATGTAGTGTAATCTTGTAAAAATCCACCATGGCTATTTTGTAGAAATTTCTTATATAAATGGGTCAGTTTGCTTGTCAGGCAAAAGCTTTGATCCACCAGTGGATGTACCCCTTTAAGATATTTCCATGTTAAAGCCATGACAAGGGTTCCTGCATTTTTAAATCTTATTTCACGATAAATGTTCACGACTTCTCCAAAAAAATTTGAAAGTGTTTGGTGGGGAAGTAAAAATCTGGTTTGGTATGAGAATGTTGTGTATTTATTACTGTTTTTCTTCATTTGTAACAGCTCTACCCCTCCCCTGGTTAATCCCCATATGCCTTGCTGCCTCAATGCGATTCCCTGTCTCAAATTCCATGCATTAGCGACCGGTAGAAGGTGTCGGGATGCCCACCCGTGCTGTCCCTGCCCTGCCGAAAAAAACAAATGCCACACGAACCAGCCCCCATGGGAATATGGGGGGGGGGTTTAATTTTTTTTTTTTACTGGACCCTTAATTAAAGGAAATAACATGTTGGCATAAAACCCAAAGTAGTCTTCTACTCAAATATAACTAAAACCTTCCAGCAACACAACAGGAAATATCAATATAGATCGGTATAAAAAATTTTGCCAAAAGTCAAGAGACTGGTTAATGCCTCAACTTACAGTACTAATAGTTTGAAACCCTTCCACATGTATTTGGTTTAAACAAGAAATACTTACAACTAGGGCGGGTAACACACCCGCCCGGAACGTAATTTTCAGCCGCTTGCCGACCGTGATCCCCGATGGAACTTTAGGTGGACACAGAAAATGTCGTCCTGGCCTGTTCCGGGGAGACTTTCCGAAGATCGTCAGTACGCGGAAACTCCGAGATTCGGAACCACATTTTGGGCCATGGCCCGAATTTCGCCTCGTGACCACATGGAAATTGCAACGGTCAAGATGTTGATTTGCATCAAGCGCACCTCACTTCTTGGCCCTCCTTTCGCACGCCCCCTACTTTCCGTCGTCAGTACAAATAGTCCCTTCGTGTGCTACCCGACAGACTTACTACGTTACATGCAATATCGCAGATACATTCAATGTTGTTGACTTTTTATTTGGGGGAGATTTACGCACAACTGGGTAAATCTCCCCCTATTGTACTGTATAATTTTTTTTTTCAAAATCTGACCCTTTTTTCTCTTCTGAATAGGTCAAGGCCCCAGCACTTCATCAGTCTACCACCTCCTTCTCCCATTCAAATGCCCTAGTTCCACCTATGATCCAAAATACCATTTCTTTTCAGCTTTTCTACTACCCTGGATGAGACTTACTATTTTATAATCATAGTAGTAGAGAATTGTACCGTGTTAGCCATAGATGAAAGTGAAGACATCTTGGATATACAGTAATACCTTTTATTGGCTAACTAAAATGATTGAAAATGCAAGCTTTCGAAGCAGTTAGGCTTCTTCCTCAGGCATGATACAATACTGAATCTTGTAAAGCACTGTATTTTATACATACTAGAACAAAGACTTTCTGACATTACACAGAGGTTATCTTTTGCCCCCATGCCTGATAGGCAATGGCTGTCATAAATAAAACAGTAAATACACTTCAATGATCAACAGGCAGTAATAAAAAATGAGCAAGGGTTAAATAAACAATCAGATACACTCACCTCTAGTGTCCATGGAGGGTCTGGTATAAATGAGATATTTATGGGTTTGTGGTTTAGAGGAATTTTGTCTGATTAACTCTACATGACATTAAGATTAAAAACATAGTGACACATAAAGTTTAGATCTTTGTTGAGTCCAGAGTCCAGAGTCCCAAATTTTTGTATAAGTTTACATTCCCTTCAACCTCTCCTTTTGGGATCTGAAATTTCCCATGAGCACTGTGACTTTTAGGTCTTTCAGGCTGTGTTTTTATAATCATTTATTTATTTTTATCATTTTATCATTTATTTTTTATTTTATAATCACTGACATTGACATAGTCAGACTGTGCAATACAGTAATTACATGACACCTTTTAATTATCCTTCATAGTTTATTATATCTTTGTTTGCTGTTGAAAGAAAACCTTGATGTTAGTTTTCATACTCATTTGCCACTTTTAAAATTTAGAGTGAATTTATTTTCTTACAGAATGATATAATTCCAACTCCTACATTCTTTATTACTCTTCAGTAGCTTATTCTAGAATTGATCATTTTGAATTTACAAAGTATTGCTAACTTTTGCCCAGTTGACAAATTAATTAAATCTGTAAATGGCAATTTAAAGGTTTATGGGTTTTTTCTGATGTGTCGCACACAAAATATATGTCAGTTTCCAATTTCTTACTATAAGTTTGCTGCCTTGTGTAGAAATGATGGATACCGTAGCATTGATAATACAGAGTAGAAATGTTGGCCTTTAGCCACTAAAAGGTTTCATTTCTGCACAAATTAAACATTCTGTGCAAATTTCTGCTGCTTGCTGGCACCCTTTATACTCATCTAACTGTATTGCTAAATCGAAATGGATTAATCTTGCAAGATGACAAATTTATGGCTCCTTTCATTTAGAGTTCCATTAGTAAACATATTTGTCCCAGGCTTTCAGTAAGATCACATGCAAGGAGACAATCTTTATTGGCTCCATAAAGATTTTTCACACTTTACCAGTAAATAACAGGAATTGTATTTTACTGCAAATCAAAGGTAAGCATTGCAATGAAGCAAAACTTTTATTACCTTGAAAAAAAGATATATTTTAGGATTGCCATGATTCCATTAAAGATGTAACCAAACATTCTAAGATTTTATCACTTTCTATTAATATATTTAGCTTTGATTTGACCCTGTAACATGCATACATGTCTGATTTTAGGAACAGATATTCAGAGGTGCCCACTGGCCATAATGTCAATGAAAAAAAAGACCAACACATTGTGATTAAATGTGCAGTAGTACTTGGATGGACGTTGTTAGTTTAGGACACCTTTAAGGTGGCAGTGTAATAATGCAAAAATGTATACTTAAACTAAAAAATGGCAACTAAAAAAATCAGCATAAGAGCTTACAAGCAGCTTTATATAGCCTGGTTTCTTATACATTGTGTGGCAAAACACCAAGGCATTCATCAGTGTACTTGAATTGCTTGTTTAAACTATGCTGTGTCAGCATGGTGCATCTTGAATATTCATAGCCCTCCTGCTCTTGGAAGATACAGATTATAACTTGATCATGACCTTTTGTTTGCTAGGGTTTCCATACAGTTATTATTTATTGCATATTGTAATTGTTAGTGATCAGACTAAAAACTTAAAAGATGCAAATTTGGGACATAAATAAAAAATAGTAACACTAAAGTGAATCTTTAGGCTAAATTGCATTTTACCTGACATATATCCTATAAACTGCTGATTAAAACTAGGGATTGCATGTCTCTCTATAATAAACAGCATTATATTGCCAATTACCTTTTCAATCCCTTCTCAACTTAGTAGAGATAGAAAGAAGCTGATTGGAGATGTTTACTAACAATAAGCTTCAGCTGCCCAATTAAATAATGTCTATAGGTTTATGGAGGTGGGAAAAATAATTTTAAAAATGTTATAGGGGGGGGGGGGGGCTCTAAATCTGTATAATGTACACTTTCCTGTAAAGCAACCTAATGTTCCACTCTCCATCTCTCTGCTTACTGCAAAGATGGCTGCCTCCTTTCTAAACTGTATTGGAGGGATGGCATTGCCCTTTAAACATTGGATGCAACACTTCTGTACTCCTATTGAGGGTGTGTGATCTGGATAAACTACCCCTACAAAGTGAAACCAGTTGGATAAAATTACTTGCTAGTCTTGTTCATTAGGCTCTATACCAGTTAGGTCAGGAAAGAATAGATATTTTTTGGCTGGTATAGTATAATATCGATATTACTGTTTAACATTCCTTTAAATTATTATTTTGGAATATCAGGGGTTAATATCCACCTTCTATGAACACCACAGGCAAATGTGTTACATCTATCAAGTCGAGGGAATAGAGTTGGTCACCTTTTTAAGTTGATTACAGAATGTGTTTCTGTAAGCTTAACAAAGGAAACATTGCTTGCTGAAACATATTGCTTTGCACATAATAATAAATGATTTACTGCAATTGATCTGTGTGTCTAGTTTCTCCATTATATCTATTAAACTATCCTGTTATTACTGATGGAACGAAGTGGAGCTGGGAACTGGACATAGTGATGCAGCTTAGTGAATGCACTTCCTGCACCATTACCTTGCTCCTACCTCCCCTGGAATTGTAAAATTCAGCCATACCTTTCTTACAAAACAATTTCTAGAGTATACTGTACTGTATTCTTTTTGAAATCTAGCTCTGAAAGTGCCAATTGGGCTGATAGCCAATCTATATCTCTACATATGTGATTCAAGCTCATACATCACTTGAGTTAAAAAGCTCTTTATTTAGTTTGCAGAGATATTTTATACAGAACCCCCCTCCTTCCCCTTCGGGTTTTCTCAAAGCAGCGTCTAGACCCAGAACTTTCAATATGTTTGGAATTCAAGTAACATATCCACTGCCTGTATTTATGCTACAGGCTATCATCTTTCAGTCTGTTTTAAGACACATGTCACTACCAGTAAACAGAACCTTCTGCAGTCAGTCAAAGCAAAGGGAAAGCCTAATAGACTTAATTCTACTTCTACTGCAAAGAGGTGCATTCTGTTTTAGTTTTGCTGGCCATTACAATACACTACCATTAACCTATAGGATAACAATAAAGATAGTGATTTCTAGTGCAATTACATATGAATAATGTTTAAAAAAAGTCTAACTATTTCTCAAACCATAATAGTTTAAAGTTTTGGAAAACAAAAGACACTTTATTTTTTGCTAGGTCTTTGACAAATTCATTGTCATCGCTGACTGATATTCATTCATCTATACTGTAGCAATGCCCTGATCAACACAACACACTAAATCCATATTTTTGCATTTTCAATGAGCAGGAAAAAAGATTCTGGGGAATATAAAGTGCAGATTTTCCCCATTCTTTTTTAACACGTAGAGGCACCAATCAATTTCTCTGCTTTTTGCACAATGTTCTCTGCAGTATTCTGGCATTGCCATATCCTTTACTTCTTTTATTCTGTTCACATATCACTATAGCAGAAAATGTCCTCTAATATCAGACTTTACCAATTGTGGGGGGTGCGTGTAATCTTTTCTGCTTCACTAGGTGTCTGAAGCAAGTCACTCTCCAAGTAGTTCAGTCTCAGGGCACTTATTTCTTTATTATGGAAATTACGCACAAGTTAGACTGGGTGAATTGCAGATACCATAGCTATATCCTAGAAAGAAAAAAAAAAGAAAATAACAATGTAGTGTAATCTTGTAAAAATCCAATCCATGGCTATTTTGTAGAAATTTCTTTAAATAAATGAGGTCAGTTTGCTTGTCAGGCAAAAGCTTATGATCCACAAATCAGTGAGATGTACCCCTTTAAGAATATTTCCATGTTAAATGCCATGACAAGGGTTCCTGCATTTTAAAATCTTTATTTTCAGATATTAAATGTTTCACAGACTTCTCATAACAAAAATAAAATTGAAAGTGTTTGGTGGGGAAGTAAAAATCTGGTATAGAATGTATGTATGTATTCTATTACTGTTTTTCATTCATTTAAAAGCTAATAAAAATAATAACCAATAAAAGCTATGGTAATTCCATAATTAGAGGTAGAAATGTGTATTCTTACCTTTTGCGTTGCCTTACTTTTTCATGCTTGCTTGCCTATCAGTATCTCAGGGATGTATTTCTGCTATTGCCCTTCACATTCACTGGCTGTAAAGAAGCCTGAATGATCTTTCCTGAGCATGTTCAGGCTTTGAGGGGAGTAAGGTTGGGGGGAACTGAGGGAAGTAAGGCTAAGATACTGACAGGAATTGAGCTGTGAAGGAACTTGAAATGTAGTTAAAGGGCATCTATACTGAATTTTTTTTTTTTAATTTCCTATTACTGAAAACTATCATTCTTCCCAACTATCACAGCACCATTTATTTGTAGATTGTACATTTCATCTTTCATTCAAATGCCTCATTATGATTAAAGGGTATGTCCACCTTAAATAAAAACTTTTAATGTCTTGTGGGCCACCCCTACCCACCCCCAACCGCTGAGTTACATTTCTAAAAAAAGAATCAGAGCCATACAAACAGCTCTTCTTTACCTCAGCTGTCTTCCCCAGCTCCCTGTCTGCCGGAAGTTGCTGGACCGGCAGCCGCATCTTTGATTGGCTGAGAGGTAGCAAATCACAGACGCAGACTGTCTGTCTTTAGCAGAACAGATGATTTTCTTAAACCCCTATTAAACCTGTAAGCATAATAGAAACAATAACCAGGCATACCTGTGTTAGATTCAGGAGCACAAACTCTGGCATCTGCTTGCTATACTACATGCTGCAGTTTGGAGGTCTGAGGAGCTGATCAAAGAGGGAACAAGAAGCAGAGAGGAGCTGGTCATGTGACCGTCTTGTAAGTGAAGATACAACCTTCCAATTGACATAGGGCATTGGCAAACTTAAAAGTGAGGGAGACAAGGCTCCAATAAGTATTTTATGGGCATCAACAAAGAGGGCCACTCACAAGCACGATTCTGCCACGTGTTGGGTACCACTGCACTAGGGGAAGCAGTTCTAATTTGTATAAATACATTGTTTGTAGCATTTGAAGAGTGCTGATTTTTCAAATTCCTCATCCGTTGATGCAATGTATCCACTGATTAGGAATTTGAAAAATCAGCTGACGTGATGGTGAATAGGTTCATAGAAAGGTTATGATAGAAAGGTTGATAAAACAAAGGAGGAGGTGGCCTCAAGGAAGCGGCCTCCTTGCTACATAACAAAATGGTGAAGGTACTTCAGCAAACCTATATAAAGAGGTGCCGCTAGTGCTGGGACACTGCCTGGTATTAGCGACATCAGAGGAATAGGTGTCGCCAGGTGGAGGAAAGAAGACACAACCAAGGGCTCTTTTAAGGGATTTGAGCCCTTCGCCACAATACTGTACTTAGCGCAAAGAGAGTTAAAATTACCGCTGCACATCGCCGCAGTATTTCTTATCGCCGCAATGATGGTTGCCTTTATAAATATGGGGATAATAATGATTTTGCAGCGATGTTCGGCGGTAATTTAAATGCAATAATAGAGATCCTTTATAAATATGCCCCTAAGGAAATAATAAATAAGTAATGGTCCATTCTGAAACAAGATGCACAGTATGGGAAGCTGTTTAAGATGCCCCCGTTTTCCTTTAGACGAGGGAGAAATATTGCTGACCTGGTGCTAGGTAACCCCAAGGTGTAGACTCTAGATTTTTTGGAACCCCAAAGAAGGGGACTTTTGCATACTTGAGTTGCTCAAGCTGTCACTCTATAATGAAAGGGGATAGGATTATGCATCCGCTTAAAGGTAATAAAATTCCAGTCAAGCAATTTCTTTTTACTTGTCATTCAGATTATGTAGTCTATGCTCTTATATGCCCATGCGGTAAAATATATGTGGGTCAGACCACACGTGCGGTGAAAATAAAAAGGATTTATGGGCATAGAAGGTCTTTGAGTATATATATATATATATATATATATATATATATATATGATCCAGCTAAAATGAATACACACACACTAGTGGGAAAACATTGTTTTGGGGGCAAACATAATGCTGCCAGTTTAAGTTGGCTAGTAATTTGGCAACAGGTGAGACTGCCTATTCGAGGGGGTTATAGAACGAGATTACTCCTCCAGGCTGACTTAAAGTGGATCGAGAAGTTAAGTGCAATGGAGCCATATGGCTTACATGATTCATTTAGCATTAAGGGGCGTATTTATAAAGCCGCGGTATTGCTTTTTATCGATACCGTAGGTTAGTTAATTTATGATCGCGGTCGTAAATGTAGGATCGCGATCGCACATTTACGACCGAACATTTGGTAATTAACGAACGTCCGGTCTTAGAATACCGTGCGATAGTAAACTACCACAATCGTATTCTGTGGGGATCGTAAATCTACTATTTCGTTATTTACATTTATGATTATAAATCATGATCGGAGCTTACCGTTTGCTAATTAATGATCGGTAAACCGATCAGAAATTAACCATTGTTTTACTGATCGTTAAAGGCACGGTACCGCTAAAAAGCAATACTGCGGCTCTATAAATACGGCCCAAAATGCTTTTGAAAGGGTTCAAAACATGTCGTGCTTCACTCCTAATAAATAACATTTCTAGCATCTAAGCTAGTGTGTGGCTCTCTTGTGTCCTACCTTCTGAGTACATTGTATCTGTTGGGAAAATGGTGGATTCCCAACTCAAGGTACAGCCACTTTTCATTTATATTTAAAAATTTAAATGACTGTAGCTTGCAAACACATTGGAATATCCGGGAAACTGGCATACAATTACTTCATCTAACAATAAGTGATTTACTGTTTGATTTTGTTTCTTGACTGAAGTAAACCCAATTTTTTATACTCTAGAATCTGAAAACAACCCCCCTAAAAACACCAATGAGCTATAAAATACCACTCCAGACATCTGTCTGCCATGTACAATGCTGTTTTGACACCTTACTCTGGGCGTTCCTATAACACCTCTTAGCCACTATCTAATCACACCCTTAACACCTGGCTGTGATATGCTAATTGGGATTTTCCAGGGTACATAAGTGCCACAGATTCTTGTACAAGTCATTCTGAATTGAGAAAGCCAGTCGGATGACTAGCGAAACGTCTTCAAGAACTAAACTTCAAGTCCGGTTGATCTAATTGAATACAACAGATATACCATGACCTGGATGAATGAGAACCTTCACAAGCACTCCAGTAAATTGTATTAAAGTAAATGTAAGCCTGTTAAGAACTGGATGAAGTATCTGTGTGTATGTGCAGTGTCAGACCACACCTCCTGACCTCAGTCACATGCTTCCCTGCTGCATCTGTCCAATCCAAAAGGATTGGCTAGAGATTATTAATGGGTGTGACCAACTGTAACAATTTCTGCCATAGCTAAGGACTGAGCATGTGCAGAACATAATAGTCATTGAACAAACAGTGTGATACTAGAATGCTGTGAAGTAAAGCACAAACCATATGTTATTAAGGTACATTTCCCAGCTCCCATATCAAAATGAGAGGTAAGACACAGATTACTGGCTTTATATCAAGGTGTTCTGCCTTTTGGTCCAGTGTTGTTCTGTGGCTTTAGTTGTCCTTTAAATCGGTAGTGTCATGCTGTTTTAATACATTTTTGTAAACAGTGCAGAACCGGTGCAAAGTGCTGAGTGTTGAAAAAATTTTAAATCCTGTGTCCAGACTCTTTTTTTGCTCCGAGACTCCAGAGATACCGCTTTTTATTTAATTATAGACCATGTTGTACTTCATTTGCTACAATTACTTTGTTCACGTAAGATGCATAAAAGAACAGCTAGAATGCATTAGGGCTAGGCCACTCTAGCGTGTTTTTCACACGTTTGTGCACGAGTTATATGTTCGCATTTTTCACTAAAATGGAAATCTCGGGAGCATGAAAATTCTCGCAATTGCGCGTCCGTTCACGTTTTGGTAACTCATGCCTTCACCATTTTTGCTGCGTTAACCCATGCGTTTCCATAAGGTAAAACGGCAAAATCGAGTAGCACAAAACATAGCTTAGGTCTGTATTGCATCAGGTGCCCTCTGCAAAGCCCAAAAACTTCACGCAAGCACTGTAAAGTTAGTTTAAAATCCACAAATTATGTTTTACACTGACTTTAACAATATGAAGTAATATTGCAGCTCCCTGTTAACATGGGGCTGATGCAGGCTGGTGTTTGGCAAATAAACGGCAAGAGTTAGACCTTTTAAAGGGCAAATAAAGTTCCAACTAGTATCTTAGGTCATACAATCTTTACATTTTTCTACAAATACATTTTTAAAAAATGAATAATTCCACAGCGGAAACCTTCATTTTGATGTTTGTTGACACCTCCCTCAACTAGTATTTTGAGATAAAGCAACATTTATTTACCTCTATATTTTCCTGGGTTGCTTTTGATAGATGTTGCAGTCAGTTATCTTCTCTTAACACTTGGTAAACAATGGAATAAGGTAAAAAAAATGTCAAGTCTCGATCTGAACCTCACAGATAACATGGAGTTAGTAAAAAATGTATGTATGTAGTGAATTTTCCAAAGTACCTACAGAAAGATTATATACACTTGAAAATAAACACTTGGATCTTGCAAATACAACAACTGGACAGATTGTTGTGTCACTGGCAGAACACCTGTAGTGTAAATATTAGAGAATCCATCACATTTTAACAAAATGGAGTCAATTCCTTATATTGTACACAGGAAATACTAATTGGAAATACCAATACCTAATGCCAGGAAGGAAACATTAAGTTATTATTTTTAATAATGTTTACAAGTATATTCAGCCATTTCCAACCAGTGAAAAATGTTAGCCTTGGAAAAATGTGGCAGAGCAACTTTTCACCGGTGATGTTGCTCATCTTCTTCCTGATAGCAATCATTAGTTTTATTTTTTAACCTAGTCTTCAAATGAAGATGGATGAGAACTGGAGTTTTAAATGTAAGCTGCTTATATACAAAAAAAATGGCTCCTCGACTACAAAGAAGGAAAGACCAGGCAAGCTCTGCTCATGGGGAAAAGGATGTATTATAAAAATGACTTCTCTATGGTCTCTTTATCTCTCAAATAGTTAAAAATTAAGAGAGCATATAGGAATTAATGTATTTGGTTAATTTTCTAATTAACGTATATGCCTGTACAGATCCAATTATGTGCTAATTGCCTTTAATAAACTATTTTACATTTATTTCTCATTAACAATCTTTTACTTTTCTATGATCAAAATGTCTCTTTGGTGTCGAATCATTTGTTTCATTTTCTCCCTATATATATTTCTTGTTTTTAATGTGTTTTGAGATGTATTTTTAGTCAGGCACCAATTAGCATGATTTAATTTCAATAGCTTTGAGTCATTTTTAATTTGTTGGAAGTTTACCTTGTCTCTGCAAGATAAAGACAGGCTCTAATCCCCCTTAGCAATGCAAATACTCACAAATAACAATGTGACTCCTAATTACTGGCAATTATATGAAAATAAAGAAAAACATAAGGTATGACATGAGCTAACGTATTGGCACACTGAAAAATCTGCTTCTCCTGGACTTACAACAGAGATGTAATAATATTAAAGCTTGCCACTGTATACAAAATCAGAAATGGAATTAATTCAAATAAGAACAAAAAGGGGGAGAAAGAACTTGTGTCTCTTAAAAGATTCTTATTGACGTTTATTATTTGTCCATAAACGAGATCTAATTTTCTTCAAAATACCTATGATATGCATTATTAAAAGAAAACTCAAAGCTCTCTGAGAGGCTTGCCTCATTGACAAAGGTCCCTAAGAATTAGGCACTGTTCTCACATTACGAGGTTCATGCAGGTTTAATAAAATACAATGGGGTTTAGTACACAAGTCTAAGATTCACTCGCAATTTAAAAAGAATGGTCAGTGCCAGGGTACATTGTCTGACTTTAGGGAAAGCAAAATAATTAAAGGAAAATCTTTAGTATTAATTTAGGTCAAAGTAGTTTTGTTCTTTTGACGTTATGCTAGTCATGTGACTGATTATCCCAATTTAAAATTTTATTTCACAGGAATATTTGTGGCAATAAATACCATGGAATATGTCTTAATCAGCATATAACAACAATGTGTCAGGGATGTAATATCCAATAAATGTTGAAACAACCCCACCTCACCTCTATCAAGACTTGGTTTCTTTATTTTGACATAAATGGCTTTCTTCCCACCTTTTTTGAACCAGTCCTTTTCTAATATTTTAACATTACAGCCAGAAACATGGCAAGGGATTGGATCTAATGTGCTGGGTCATACATTGTTACAGTTGTTGTTTTGTTCCTTATACAAATCAGAGCTCTTCACTAGACTGTACTGTGTATTGAAATCGAACAATACATTCAAGGGTTACTGAAAGGATACATTCGAGGGTTAGCAAAAATTAACATTACATTCAAGGGTCAGCGAACAATACATTTGAGGGTTAGCGTAAACGAACATTACATTCGAGGGTTACTAAAAGTTGAAGGCTACATTAGAGGGTTAGCAAAAATTAACATTACATTCGTATATTCGTAATTATCAAATTTTCAATAATTATCAAATTTTCGATAACTATCGAAAATGCAGCCACAAGTTCAGAAAACCAAACTAGTTCAAATAGTTCTGGTTCGAGTTGGGTCCATCACTACCCTCAAGTTCACCAGATACTGTTTGGTCAGCCTTCCAGTGCAACAGCCACGGTAAGGTCTGCCCTCCAGTTCACCACACACTGTTATGTCAGCCCTCTAGTGCACCAGACACTTTTAGGTTAGCCCTCCAATTTACCACCCAGTGTTTAATTAATAGTGTCTGCTGAAATGGAGGACTAACTTAAAAATGTCATTTAAAATGGAGGGCTGACCAAACAGTGACTGCTGAATAGAGATGGCCGGATTTTCCGCCTTCCGAACTTCCGAACCGCGGATTTTTTTTTTTTCAAAAATGTTGTAATTATGAGGATCTCCGTATTTTTGAAATACGGAGAAAACGGAGGTCCTCGTAATTACGTCACACACTGCTGTTAGTGTGTTGGAGTGTGTTTAGTGGAGACCTGACAGTGTAGGAGTTGGAGAGAGTTTTTTGTGCTTTTTGAGCTTTTTTGAGCTTTCTGTGTGTGGATTTCAGTATGGTGGTTTAGCACTTGTTGTTAACCACCCCTGTATTCACACATCTTGAGACCCAACAGTCCTTTTAAGGACTAACCTTGTTGTAACGGAGAGGAGGACCCGTCTCTCCACTGAGAATGTGGACCGCCTTACATTCATCAAGATGAATGAGGCGTGGATCACATCTCATTACAGCGCCCCTATTGCTGATGCTGATGCCCGTGACTGAAGGCCTCCTGCCCCCGTACTGCTCCTTCCGCCTCATTTTCCACCTTGAGGCTTAGCTGATGCCAGCTTAGTTGGCAAATGGCAAATTTTTCTTATTGGCAGGGCCATATATGGTCCTACCTTGCTCTACTGCATTCAAGTTGTGAAATAACAAATGCTCTGCAACAACAGCTACTTTGTGGCTAATTTTTCTAAGATTGGGTTGATCCTACTTGGCCTGAGAGCAGTACTTTGTTCTTCCTTCTCTCTCCACGAGGCACCTTTGTGGTGTCACCTACTCTAACCATCTCATACAGCTGCAACAGCTACTCTGTGGCTAATGTTTTCAGCTCTGGGTCAATCCTGCCTGGCACTAGAGCAGTACTCCATATTACAAAGTGTGGGCCTGCTGTAACTCAATTGTGCGGGTCCTACAAAGCCTTACCCGTTCACCCGCTTTTCCTTGCACGAAGCATACTCTGAGGGAGAGAAGCCAGTGGGGTGAGGGGTATGTCCAGTGGGGCCAAGCCTGCCTGGCTCTTCAACAATGGTAGCAAACTGCAGTGAGCCTGCTGTAACTCAATGGTGTGGTTCCTACAAAGCCTTACCCGTTCACCCGCTTTCCCTTGCACGAAGCATACTCTGAGAGAGAGAAGCCAATGGGGTGAGGGGTATGTCCAGTGGGGCCAAGCCTGCCTGGCCCCACAACAATGGTGGCAAACCGCAGTGGACATTATGTAACCCAGTACAGCGCCTTCTTTACATCGCGCTTTCGGCGCCGCACATGATAGGTGCCAGGGGGGAAATCATCGTACCCCCTGGCAAGGAGGTACTGTATGGCATACATCTGCCTTACAGAACTCGCCATTGTGCAGGCAGAAGGTTCCGGTTCCTCGTTTTTACGAAAATCCTCGTTTTACGAAAATCCTCGTTTTTACGGAAATCCCCATTTTTACGGAAATCCTCATATTTTCGAAAATACTGTTTTTTAAAATTCACGCTAGCGGACTGTAAATTTTAGGTATGATTTATGTAGGATTTTGCCGAGCTTTCATTTTAATACGTTTTAACGAGTCCGCTCGCGAATTTTCGAATTTACGGATTTTTTCGAAAATCCGCGGATCCTCGCGCGGACCGAAGTTCGGACATCTCTACTGCTGAAACCTCCAGCTCTCCAGTTCACCAGACACTGTTAGTTCAGTCCTCCAGTTCACCAGACACTGTTAGGTCAGCCCTCCAATTCACCAGAGACTGTTATGTCAGCCCTAAAGTTCACCAGACACTGTTAAGTCAGCCCTTAAGCTCAGCAGACGCTGTAACCTGTCACTGATATGTCAGCCCTCTAGTTCACCTAACACTGCTAGGTCAGCCCTCCATTTCAGCAGACACAGTACTGCCAGCCCTTCAGTTCAGCAGGCTCTGTAAGGTCATCCCACCAGTTCAGACACTGTTAGGTCAGTCCTCCACTGCAGCAGACACTGTTAGTCCAGTTCTCCAGTTCAGCAAACACTGTTAGGTCAGCCCTCCAGTTCACCAGACACTGTCCGGGTTAGCCCTCCAGTTTTAGCCACCCAGTGTTTACTTAACAGTGTTTGCTGGAGGACTGATTTAACCATGTCTGTTGAAATGGAAGGTTGACCAAACAGTGGCTGCTGAACCTTCTGATCCTCCAGTTAAGCAGACACTGTTAGTTCCGTCCTCCATTTCAGCAGGCACTGTTAGGTCAGGCCGCCAGTTAAGCAGACACTGTTAGTTCAGTTCTCCAGTTAAGCAAACTCTGTTAGGTTAGGACACTGTCTGGTCAGCCCTCCAGTTTAGCATGCACTATTAGATAATCCCGCCAGTTCAGCAGGCACTGTTAAGTCAGCCCTCCAGTTCAGCAGACACTGTTAGTTCAGTCCCCCAATTCAGCAGGCACTGTTAGGTCAGCCCTCTAGTTCAGCAGTCACTGTTAGTTCAGTTCTCAAGTTCAGCATACACTGTTAGGTCAGCCCTCCAGTTCACCAGACACTGTCCAGTTAGCCCTCCAGTTTAGCATGCAATATTAGATCATCCCTCCAGTTCAGCAGGCCCTTTTAGGTCAGCCTTCCAGTTAATCAGACCCTGTTATTTAAATAGATAGAAAAACAAATAAGTTGAGTGGTATATGTCATATGTAAACTAAATAGTTACTATAAAACATGCTAGACAATCCCGAGTAATAATATGTAAACATTTAACCCACATAGAACAAAAACAGAGATAAATGTAACAAAATATATAATAAAAAGTGCATGCAAAGCAAGAGATATCCCATCCCATTAAGGGGAAAAGCAGACCTGCTGCTAATACCTCGGTTGCCTAAAACCGACTTAAACCCCTTTTTTACCAATAATTTAATTTTGTATGGAAATGAACAGGCAGACACACAATCCTTTTGGGTGAAATAAATGGCCACAGCTTTATTGACACATTGTAACAATCATGTGATCAATTAATTAGCCAAATTATAAATTTGCATCCTTGCATATTAATTAGATGTAAAACCCAACTAGCCGTAGCCATTGCTAAATGCCAAGCCTCTGGATCCCCAGAGGGCATGTAACGGCTCAACATAAACTCTGCAAGGATGCCCCCGCCACCAGGAGTTGCTGTATGCCTACACGGAACTCCGTCCGCAACCCAACAAATACAGTGCCTGTTCTATTCCATCTCGTAAACCAGTTAAGAAGATATCGAGCCCGATATCATTCAGATGTACCCCATCTTGCCTCATCAGGGACCTATTATCACCCTCCAACTGGCGATGCCTGATTACAACACCCCCTTGGGATCTCACGAATCTGGAGATTCTGGTGTTGAGAACCCTCCTGGCCTTTTCCACTGCTCCCTGATCTTTTACCCCTTGCCAGTGCACCCTGGGAACAACCTCTGACCATACTATGATCAATTCTCTGAAGAATTGACGAAAACGCTGCAGATCAGCCTTCATTAGAAAAAGAAGGTCTGACAAACGGTTCCTACAGAGGTCGTTCCCACCTGCGTGGACCACTAATACCATGGGTCCTGGATCTGCTCTGCTAATATTCATGACCTCTAGCAGAACCTGGCTCCAAACTAAACCCCTAATCCCTTTCCAGTTAAGTGAGGTCGTCTGGAATCCCAGGTGCCTTCCTCCGGGTCGTGTTTCAGCTTGTTGCGCAGCCCAGAATAGGTAAGAGTGCCCCACTAGCCAAACCGAAGGTTGGTGAACACCTGGAATAAAAAACAATCAATTAATAGCCAGTTCAGGGCGAATGTACCTCGCTACGCAGTTAGATCTCCACCTTTCGAGCCTGCGCACCCTATCCTCGGAAAAACCTAAGGAATGGGCCTCTGTTGCAGCTCCTACCCTAAATGAGTGTGTTCCGAATTCTTTCGGTTGGAGGCCCAAGTACCCTAAGGCTTTGCGTAATATCGCCTCAAACTGATAGCGAGACAAAGGGAGGCCATTATGATGGCCCAGGAACGACGCTGAGGGGGATCTAATGTCCGCAAACTTAGCTATTGCTTTGACTGGGCACCAGGTGGACTTTAGAGGGGATATAGAAAACCAACTTCCTTCACCAAAGGCGTCAGTTTTAGATCTCTTTATCCTGACCCTCACCGATGTTTGCGAGATGAATATATCATCAGCCGATAAACCACCTTTTTGAACTGGCCGAAACCAACTCCCCCACTCGCATGGCCCCAAAGAATGCCAGTGTAAAACTGGCTTCAAATAGTTTGGCCTCGTATTCCGAGTCGCAGACAAACTGCAACGTTTCCAGAAGCCTTAACAGCAAACTAAAATTAATCGGCCGTTTGGTGCTATTGGCCACTTGCTCTTTTTTCCATCCCTTTAGGAGAGATTTCACAATAAATTCCTTGGAGATGTCTTTCCAACCCAACAACCTGAAAAAGAAGGACAAACCTGCCATTCTCCGCTGAGCTACCAAACCCGAGGAACCTGTCGCTCTCAGGTGCTCTAGGTAATCTTGTAGAGTTCGTAATCTATTATGAGAATTAGTGTTAATATCTCTTTCTTTTGCAAATTGTAACCATTCCGACCAAGCCTTACCGTGACTGGCCCAGGTAGACGGAGCGACTGAAGATTGTACTAGCTGCATCAGCTGCTGTCTATCAGCGCCCACAGGAAGTCCGGGCATCTCTGGCCTAGCTGGTTGGTCTCTGGGTGCAGGCGGTGGAATTCTTCCCACTGGAAATGAGATGAGAGCATCGGCAACACAGTTAAGAATACCTGGTACATGTTTAGCTCTAAAGGACACATTTCTATCCAAACATTTTAGAACTAAATACCTCAACAGCGCTAGCACTGGTAAGGAGGAACTCGTTAGGTTGTTGATCGCATAAACCACACTCTCATTGTCCGTCCAGAATCTGATCTTTTTATTCTGAATTTTTTCGCCCAGAATGGCCCCGAAACCCACGGAGCCTGCTGCGTCCGTGTAAAGTTGTAATTCGGTATTAGTCTCTTCTTCCTCCTGAAAACAAGTCCTACCATTATAATTCGCTAAGTATGGTATGCCACACCAGTAGGTCGCTTCGCAACGCCTTAGTTATTCGTACGTGGTGGTGTGGTGCAGTCACCCCCCGGGTGGCTAGCGATAATCTCCTGGAGAATACCCTTCCCATTGGCATGACCCTACACGCAAAATTTAACGATCCCAGCACCGATTGCAACTGCTTCAGTGTAACTTTTTTAACCTGCAGGAACATTGAGATTGCGTCTAGCATGTCCTGTATTTTAGCTGCTGGTAACCTGAACTCCATCTTAACTGTGTCTATCTCGATACCCAGAAAAGACAGCACCGTTACTGGACCCATGTTTTTTTCCTCAGATATGGGCACCCCGAACTTGTGCATCAGAAAACGAAAAGAATTTAACAGAAAGGAACAATAATTAGAATTAGCAGGGCCAACAAATAGAAAATCGTCAAGGTAATGCAAAACATTTATAGAACCGGTTTCGAAAGAAATAGCCCAGTCCAGGAATGAACTAAAAATTTCAAATAGGGAACAGGATATGGCACAGCCCATGGGGAGGCACATGTCGTAGTAATACCTGCCGTCCAATTGACAGCCCAAAAGATGGAAACAGTCGGGGTGAATCGAATAAAATAAGCGGAATGCCGCCTCTATGTCTAGCAAAGCCCCCACCCCCTCCTTTCTTACTAAATGAATTGCCCTGTCAAATGAAACGTAAGAAACCGAGGACGCCTCCTTAGAAATACCATTGTTTACCGAGCTTATCATAGGTGGTGGATTAAACAGAATTTACCACTCTCCTTCTTAGGAACTATACCCAAAGGGGAAATCCTGAGGTTGTAAAAGGGGGGCTCGATAAATGGACCTGCTATGCGCCCTAATTTAACCTCTGCCATAACCTTTTCCCTGACGACTTCCGGCATCTCCTTGGCCGACTTCAAATTGGGGGCAAATTTATGTGAATTAGAAAACTTAAAGAGGATTCTGAAACCCTGTTTAAACCCCTCCCTGATTAGCTCTGCCTCTTCCCTCACCGGGTACATTCCTAGCCAGTGCTCCATTGCCCCCACGTTCACTGGTGTCCTGCTGTCTACTCCCTCCCGCCCGCCTTGGCGTTGTGAGTGACTTTTTAAAACATTTGGCGGCGGAGTGGCCGCCACCCCCGCAAAAGGAGCATTCATGCTTGAATCTGCAAGCGGCCCCAAACTTGCAGTTGCCCTCATTAAACAGCCAGCAGGAGCCGGTTCTTTTTCCTCCGGGAGGGCTGAAAATTGCTATTCCCAGGGACGGGTAACTGGCTTGTACGCCCTCTGAGCCAGCATGATTCTTATCCAAGAATCAGTGGCTTTGATGTTCCAACCCATCTCTGGTCTAACTGCCAGGCGCCTCCTGAACTCCTCATCATATTGTCGCCATGCTGACCCGCAATGCATTTTATATGCTCCGAATATCTTCACTATCTCTTTGTCCACAGTGACCATGACTATCTATAAATTTGTTCTTTCATATTTTTTCTTTTGTTTCCCCGGACAGGTGTACTCCTACTGGGCTAACCCCACAAAAATATGATTCCTTCATAGCTTCAACTGAAGGGACCTCGGGCACAGGCTGGAGTGCTGTCGCTCCCCCTGGGGCTGGGCTCGCTGACGGCCCAGCTGGTATGGTCTCTAATTTTCCCATTAAAGCCCTTAGTACCTGCACTAGTTCCCCACCTTCTCCTCCCCCAGCATTACCCCAAGCCCCGGTACAAGTATACTCACTGGCTCCAGACGACTGTACAGCACTTGTACTCACCGGCTCAAGACCCTTTGGGTTCACCTGGTTCACTCCTGTTGCTCCCTTCGACCGGTGCTGGGGAGGACCTCCTGCTCCTGCCAGAAGTCGAAGACCGCGATGCTCTGGACCCTCTGCCTCTAGAGTGGGATCTGCGATGTCGGCTAGCTTCGCCTGATCTGGAGCGATGCCTGCAGCGCTCCCTACGGCGTTGTTCTTTGCGCCAGCGTCTGTAGGACTCCACGCTACTGTCAGAAGAGGAGGAGTATCTGCTCCATCTCCCATGTCTGCGGCTGCTGCCCTCTCTCCTGGGGTGGCTCCTTTGGATCGTCTTCTCTCTGAAAATTCCCTCAGTCTAACTGGGGCTGGTGTCATTCCCCGAAAAGTGGACCTAGCGTCCACGAACTGATCGCCCTCATCCGATACCTCTTCTTGCCTTATTGGCTGGGCATCTTGGGCGGTATCCCCTGCCGCTGCTGCTGCTACAGCTGGGCAGGTGGACCTACTAGGGCCGGGGACAGGGCCACCCCTGCCCCTGGCCCTCCCTCTGCTAGCAGTTGGAGTTGCAGCCACGGGTGGGGTAGGCACCTCTCTCAGGGTCGGCAACTGGGGGCGGCGCACCCCGCCTCTTGCGAGCTTCGAGGGGTGTACCGTGTTAAAAGCCTTCAACAGGCCCTCAGTTGCTGCCCTGCGCCTAGGGGTGTTAGCTCTGATTACTCGTGTCCCCTGTGGTCTGCGGTAGGAGTGTGGGGGACTGGGACTCAAATGGACGGGAGCAGTAGGGCGGTGTATGAGCCTACCAGCCGTCTGGCTGGCAGATCTAGTCAGGGGGTGAGCCCCCGTGGGGGTGCCACCAGCCGGTGGGCCCCCTTCCAAAATTCCCTGCAGCCACCCTGCCCCCTCCATGCTGATCCTCTCCCTTACCCTCTCCAACATCTGGTCTGCATCAGCCATCTTCAGCTGCCTCGAATTCCTGACTTACTGAAAGCCTGTCTTGTTTATTTGCTCTGAGCAGGAAGAGAGATTCTCCTCTGTTAGCAATTCTACAAAATGGCGCCTGCTACCTCGTGTCCCGCCCCTTTTATAGGCCTGGCGGCGTCATCACTGACGTCACCGCTCGCGTCATCCTCCTGGCTCTCGCGAGACCAGCACAGAGCACAGGGGTAGGCAGAGCTAGGACGTCACACTACAACTCCCAGCATCCTCGCGGGAGCGGCACCTCAGGTCAGACGCTCCGGCCCCCTAACTCAGGTCGGAGCTACCAGACTTTGAGCCATAAGGCAGACAGTTACTGCATGTGTATAGTATTCCTTCAATTAAAAAAACAGATTTATCCATTTGGAAGTATTGGTCATGTTCTAACACCAACATGCTCCTTGTACATAGCAATAGCTAGCAATGCTTGATTTGGCTGAATAAAAAATAATTAAACCATTTCCGGTCTGCTACAGTATATTGGACAGGGAGGGTTTTCTCTAATTGCTCCACAAAAGTCTATTGTAACATGGCCATATACTCTATAGGTAGAAAATCATGCCAATGATTAAAAGCACAATAAAACTCCCCACACTAGCTGTAATATAACTGACTTGTCCTTAAGTGAAAAGTAATTCAACAACAACAAAAAAGGTTTTCTAGTATCTACAAATAGGCATTCCCCTACAAATACATTTTTATTGATAAATTGTGTAATATCTGTTGCCTGTGGTGCAGGTGGGCTTGTGTACCCCCTTAAATCACAGAAAACAAATAAAGGACTGTGTTAAAGCAGAATCCACAATATTGATGGAGCGTTTTATATAAACACTTCCTCCTCCACCTTATGTTGGACTGCCCCAGTCTAATATTCATTGTGGTGAGAAACCAAAGAGCTTGACAACAGCTGCAGAATAGATAGAGCCAAATAATCACACAGGTGCATTTGTGATTGGCAAAGAGCTAACCACACACTGCTACATGGGAAGCCTCCCTAGATGTCACCAGCACATACAATATGACTGGAAACTGACACTTCCTCACAAAATATGTTTTCATACCAAAGTCTGACTTGGGTCTGTCCCTTTACAATCTAATACCAATAAACATAAAATCAACTCACAACTAGTGACGGCCGAACTTCTGAAAATCTGTTCTGCTCTGGGACTTGCGGATTTCTGAAATAAAATTAAAAAATCCGTAAATTTGCCATTAAAGTCAACGGGGGGAAAAATCGGGAAATTTCCACCTTAAATAAGGGTTTAAATAGCAGTGGTAACTTACTATAAATGGCTCTGGGACCTGGGAAATGGTCCGGGGAACACATCCTCGCAGGAAGAAATGCAAAAAAATGGAAGTATCACACACGTGCGCTACTTTCAGGTTTCTGTAGGCCGTTTTCAGTAATCCCTGAACAGTCCATTCGAGAATTCAAGGATTCACAAATTGACCATTGCGAGGATTCCCAAATGGCTGAAAGGCTCGTGGGACCTTCTCCCGGGTCCTTAGAAGGACCATTGTGGGCCTTACAGGTGCTTTTTAGGGCTTAAGGGGTTCTGCAGCTCGAACCGGGACTCCCCCTCCCCGGCACCAATCATATTTGAATTTTATTATTCAAATACGATTGGCTAATGCATGATCATCTGATTGCAAGCTTTGAATTAACCAATCACAATTTGATTTGGTCTTTTAGCAAGCCTATATAAAAAGATGCAAACCCTGCGGAGCTCAAAAGTCATCACAGTGATGGCAGAAGAAAGAATGAGTGAGGCTGCCGGTGGTCCTGCTAATGTCGCGGTTGGCGTTGTCACTGGCGGCCATAGTGATAAAGCACAGTGTTGGCAACATCAGCGGAGTTGGTGCTGCTGGCTGGGAAGGAAGAAGGTGCCCCAAGGGCTCTTCTAAGAGCCAAAGGGGGTCCTGGCTTCGAGCTGCTGGACCCCAAACAAAGGCACTTGTCAGTTGAGCTGTGTGACCCGCAAACATCCGGCCATGGGACTTCCAACCGTAAATTCTTGACCGTTCGAAAATTTTCAAACGGAGTTTTAAAAAAGTTCATAAAGCGTATTTCAGAAAAATCCGCAAGATTCACGGTTCACGGACCTCTGAAATCTGGCACGGATCTGGGTTCGGATGCATGAACCAGCCATCCATACACACAACTTGCAACTCTGTGTACAACACTTAAAAGACTTGCAGTTCACACAAGAAGGCAGACCCCTG
The DNA here is from genome assembly GCA_019447015.1 of Hymenochirus boettgeri. Lineage (NCBI taxonomy): Eukaryota > Metazoa > Chordata > Amphibia > Anura > Pipidae > Hymenochirus > Hymenochirus boettgeri. The sequence continues at coordinate 120,270,361 of CM033472.1, read as the reverse complement.
CTTGACTTATAGAAACATACCAATGATTAAAGAGGGGCCTGAACCCCAACCCGGTTCCCAAGCATATTTCATGGATCCACCAGAACTTGGACTTTCTGATTTCTATATTTTTTCATATTTTTTGAATTGCTGATTTCAAAAATTCTCAAGTGTTCAAATAATACTACTCGGGATACCAAAACAGAAAGTGTATTACCGGTGCTGGATGGTGTTTTTTTTAAAGATTTTGGACAGTGATATGTGTTCCCCAAACTATTTCCCAGGTCCCTGAGCCATTTAAAGGGTATCTATACTCAAATTTTAAAAAATTATACACAGATAAATATGGAAATACCACCATTTTACTTCTCTCAAATTGTAGTTTCATATAATGTAAAGTTGAGTATAGTGAGTATAGTGACCCTTTAACTAAAATTTGCTAAATAGCAATGGTAACTTACTTTAAAGGGTCACTATACTCACTCAAACTTTACATTATTTGAAACTACAATTTGAGAGAAGTAAAATGGTTGTATTCCCATAATTATCTGTGCCTTCTTTGTTATTAAATTATTATTGTTTATTGAGTAATCCTAATTCCCCCCTACCTCTCTTACTCACTGCCTCCTTGTAGTGTCTGCAACACTTATAAGTTCTGCACAGCCTCACCATGGACCCTGCTCTGCTTACACATCTCCCTCCTCCTGCCTTCTTTTCTTTGCTGATTCTCTTAATTCTTGCAGAAAGTGTGCTGGCAGGCAGCAAAAAATTCCAGAAGAGGGTCAGATATAGGTAAAGTATTACAATGATGATTTCTCGTGATCTACAGCTCAGATTTAAAATCCTAAAAAAAAGTTTTGAAGTAGTGGGATCTTGCTGTATCTATAATTTTTTAAAATTCGATTTTTTAGAGTATAGATGCCCTTTAATTCGGCTATCTCTACTAATGATTAAAGATGGATGAATTACCACCCAAATGATTCTTACACAAAGATCTATCTATGTTTGTCAGGAAAATCTTTCACTGTAGCTATATATTTTCTGACTGTCCCACACCGAGTGGTTACAGCGATTTTCAGCATACCTGACCTAGGAAAGTCAGAAACAGCTCAAACATAACTGTTAGAAAAGTTAAGAATTTATAACATATAATCTAAAGTTCAACATATTGAAACATATTTTGATCAGTTTGCGTGGAAGTACAAAACAAATGAGTAAAAGTACACCATAAAAATCTGTTGAAAAAATCGGAGACTTTAACAAGTAACAGAAGTGGCATATTGCAGACAGCAAACTTACGTCAATTTGGATTAATTTCATTTGTTCGCTGGAACACGTTGCATAGCAACAGTACTATCAAAGGCCAAAATGGTAATATTCACACGCAACTATATGTTTTTTATATATGTAACTCTAATGATCCCTTTGCAGTTCTATAGAAAAACAAACAAATCTACTGCAGAACCTCTTTTTCTTAAACTATGTATTCTCCCAAACTATCATCCCTGTGTTTTTTTAGTCCTGTGGCAAATTAGATATACAGTAGCTGAAATCAAGATTAGACAAACGGGATTGAACTTCATGAATGTGTTTTTTTTTTCAACCTTAGCAATAGAGATGGAAGAAACCTCTGGGTCAAAACCCTTTAAAAGTCTATTGGAAACAAATGTTTGAGAGTATCATTTAGCATTTAAAGGCTAATATTAATATTACCTTTGTAGAAATCGCATGGCTAAATTATTCAAGAAATAATGGATAAAATGTAAAACATGAATGTTATAAATATGCTTCTTAGTTACATGTCAGCAAGCTGCATTATATCAAAGATATTAAAGATCTGCTTGCTTGTGGTGGCTGCACGAGTATCACAGAAGACACTCTTACAGCTGCTGCAAGCTTTTTACCGGCAAAAAGTTTTAAATTATTACAAAATGGTTATTTAAGGAGTTTTGGTTTATTACAATTTAACTAGTCTTTAAAAGGACTTTAGGATTCCTAGATGTATAAACACTAAGGGGAAAACAAGTTTTTGCCCACCACACTGCAAACACACACAAAATTACCTTTTTTTCACAATCTCTTAGGGGCATATTTATAAAGCTTCGTTAAGTTTTCACGACCGTTTCCTGACATTTCCGCATAAATTGTGTTTAACGCGATTTATTAATGTCCGAAAACGGCCGCGAAAAGTTAACGAGGCGTTAACTCTTCATGCCGATACTTACCTGTTACCGCCGCTTTATTTATAAAGCGGCAGTAACTGTTTCGCACTGCTAGTATCGGCTGTTTTGCTTCACCACCTTGAAGGTGGCTAAAGCAGCCGATACTAGCCTCCCTGCGGCGGGATGGACAGGCCAACCCCCGGCGAATGGTCGCACCCGCCCCGGGAGGCACGCCCACCCCACCCTCGACCACCCGCCGCGCACCCCCTCCCCAGCAGCCCCTCCAAGCCCCCTGCCCTGCCGCTGGCAGGGAGGGGAAGGGAAGGGCCTTTACTGGGAGGGGTGGAGGCACCCTCCAGCGGGGCCCTGAGAAGGGCCTTTTGGGCTTAAGGCGTCCCACAGCTCGAACCGGGACCCCCCTCCCCGGCCCTTATAAGGGCCCTTGCGGCACTTACAAGTTCCCTTTGGGGCTTAGGTGGTCCCCGAGAAGGGCCTTTGGGCTTAAGGAGGGTCCCACGCTCAAAACCGGCACCTCTCCTAGCCCTTGTAGGGCCCTTGCGACATCGACAGTGCCTTTGGCTGGTGGTCGGGGTCCCGCAGCTCAAACCGGGACCACATGGTGCGGCTCTTATAAGATGCCCTTGGGTGACGTCTTCTTCGCGCTGGGGACACCAACCCCTTCAGGTCGCTGATTGCCAGGCTGCGGCCGCCAGTGATGCCCGCTGGCACCGCCGGCCTCAGCGGAGCCGATGTTGCCAGCCGCTTCTTTCTCTATCTTCAGCCATCTACTGCGATGGCATCTGAGTTCCGCAGAGAGTGCACCTCTTATATAGGTTTGCAGAAAACCCTAATCCATTTCTGATTGGTCAATTTTTTAATGCTTGGTTTACATGCTTTACATTAACCAATCAGATTTCAGAACTTTCTAAAAATCTCTGTGCACTCCGCTGCGGAACTCAGATGCCATCGCAGTAGATGGCTGAAGATAGAAGAAAGAAGCGGCTGGCAACATCGGCTCCGCTGAGGCCGGCGGTGCCAAGGGCGCTTTTAAGAGCCGCACACTGGGGTCGACCCCCGCCAAAGGCACTTATCAGTGCCGCAAGGGCCCTTATAAGGGCTGGAGGGTGCCTCCACCCCTCCCAGCGGGCCCTTCCCCTCCCTGCCAGCGGCGGGGAAGGGGGCGTCCCTTCACGGCGATATTGTACAGTATTGTGCAGTATCGCCGCGAAGGGACTTAAAATTACCGCAGCACATCGTGGTCGCGATACATATCGCGGCAATAGCGCTCGCCGTTATAAATACGGCTACGGATATCGCTATTTCTCGCGGTGGTAATTATTTTGCGGTAATAATGTTTTTTTATAAATATGCCCCTTTTTTTGCCTCTCAACTGTCAGTTCTCCCTACTAGTAAAATGAAACCTGGCACAGAGACTTATAGTCAGGAGTAGAGATGGGCGAACTTTCGAAAGTTCGGTCTGTTTTCGAACTATTGAACTATATGGAAACGGACCCATTAAAGTCAATGGGAGTCAAATAGTTCGAAAAGTTCTAATGAAATACAAATAAAATATCAATGGTAACTTAATGTAAATGGCTGTGGGACCTGGGAAATGATCTGGGGAACATGTTCGAATATCCAGGACATTTGAAAAATCAATTTTACTCTCACTTGTGCTATTTTCGAGCTCTCACATTCGAACATTTGATGTTCGCACCTAGGTATCATGTACATTTTACTCGCGGATTCGATGCTCACGTATAGGCTTTAATGGACACTTTACTCGCGGATTTGATGTTCGCACCTAGGTATCATGGACATTTTACTCGCGGATTCGATGCTCGCGTATAGGCTTTAATGGACACTTTACTCGCGGATTCGATGTTCGCACCTAGGTATCATGGACATTTTACTTGCGGATTCGATGCTCGGGTATTGGTTTTAATGGACACTTTACTCACGGATTCGATGCTCACGTATAGGTATAATAGGCATTTTACGTGCATATTCGAACGGTCGAACATTCAATATTTATCGAAAGGCCGAAAATATCAAAAATCCGGGTCCGGGATAGTTCGAGAAGTCCGAATTCGTTCTAATTCGAATAGTTTGGCTTGAACTCGGGTTCGAGTTCGAGTTCTAGTCCATCTCTAGTCAGGAGGTTGCCGCTGGAAAAATTGCCATGATTGATGGCATGTGACAATAAGGTGATTGAAAAATCAGCATTATGTTGTTCAAATTTACATAGTTTTGGTGTGTCTGTGAAATCTTGAGTTTCAAGATTCAACTCTAACCTGAAAACATGGGTTACAGGACATGCTAGTAAGTTGTTAATTCCATTTACAGAAACCTCAAGAAAGATTCATGATGCCCTCTCTGCAGTTTCTTATCCATCCTTGGCTTTCACTCAGTGACTTTTTCCTGTAATTGTTTTTAGCAAAAGTAGCAAAGTAGACACATTAACTAATGTTAATGGGTTCCATTTGTCCTCCAAAGCATGCAGCATGTTTGTAGTCACAATTAAGCCTTTGTGGTTGTGGATAAATGTTTAGCATAATAAAACTAAGCATCACTTGCAGAAGGACCCAACATCACTGGTTTTCTGACTGTAATATGTGGAAAGTAAAACTAAAATTGTAACAGAGGTCACACAGGATGCATACATTTAAAGGACAACTTTATCCTCATAAGAACATCTTTTAGAAAGAATGCCTCTTTTAAATATGTTGATATATCATACTTTGTCCTATGATTCATTACTGTATGTCTGATGCTTAGGTGCCTCATGGAAACTGAGCAATTTAGAAACCTGTACTGAGCCTGTACTGATCCTGGGCATGCTCAGAAGAGGCAGACAGGGGATTAATATTCAGTCACTGGCTGTGATGTCAACTCTCAAATCCATAACTGACAGTTACTAACTGGAAGAACGAGGAAGCAGAAACAGGGGAAACAGGACATTGTGCAGGATTTCAGGTTAGACTTATATATTTCAGATTTCAAACCATTACAATTCAGGGTTTTGGGGGGTGATTTACCTGTTAAGTTTTCATTTAGGCTGGACTTGCTCTTTAACCCTCTAGGTAAAGGTTGTTAAAGAGTTTTAGGGCTAGGTCCCACTGCTGCGATTTTTCTGCGTTTGCGCTTGTGTTTGCACATGCATTTCATTGGAATCATGGCAACGCACAGAAAACGCAAGTTTCGAGTGCAATGCGATTGCGCTTGCGATTGCGATTTGCGTTCCGCATTTTAAATCACAATTGCATGTGTTTTCCAACACGTAATGAAAAAAACGCATGCGCAAACGCAACGAAATCGCACATGAAATCGCATGCAATTCCGTGTGCAATTGCGTTTGCGTTGCAGTGTGGCCGTGCCCAAATCTGTTTTCAAGACAGAACTACTGGTATTGCTTGTGAAATTTCATTGGTCAAAAATTGGCAAAGTTTCGGCAGTTAAAATCAAGTTTCTACATCAAAATTGGTGGTTTCAATATGGAATTTTGACTGTAGCACTTACATGTAGTGTATACATTATAAGCAATCAATTATTGGTAACTTTCAGGGACACAAACAGAAATATTAATAAATAGACTGACATGCAAGTCCATTTCCTAGGGAGGTATAAAAGCCTACTCCTGCTTCCCTAGGTTCTCACTTGCATCAATGCCACATGGATCTCTGTCATAAAGAGAGAAGCAGACACATGTGCAGAGGAATGGGTGGAGAGTTTTGGCAGCTCTCGGCTCATGTTACTTCTTTTTAAAGGGACACTTAACTAGCTATATTAAGTTGGTAGTAAGTGGATCTATAATTAACAGGGAGGCCTGGATATCAAATACATACCTACCTGCATGCAATAAAATTAAAGCTGGGGCAGCTTTCAGCTTACACATGAGTGTTGTGCTGCAGCTTTAAATAAAGCTTTTCTCCACGCCACACCAATGTCCTTACTATCTTTTCAATAGACGCATATGCACAGACTGTAGGAGGGATGCTGGGACAGACCACTAATCAGCTGTTAGAAGCTACAGTATGGTGCTCATAGGGGAGTTAAAAGCTGTCCTGGTTTAGTTGGATTTCACACAGGGATGTAGGAATAAGATATAATTAATGTATGGCCTCATGGATATTTTAAATAGAAAATGTACAATAATGATTGTTATTTTATACACGCATCATTCAATTATGATAAAAAAATCATCACAAAACTGCAGGCGAATCTCTGACTGTCAACATATATCACAGTAAAAATAAAAAGCATGTAATCTCTTTATATACAAGTAAACCTGCCTTTATTGTGTAAGGAAAGGTACTTACCTTGTCCGGTGCTCCGGTCCGTCCAGCACCCGCTGGCGCGAAGTTTTAAAAAGGGCCGGAGACTGCCTCCCGATGCCTGAAAATAGCATCGCTTGACTATTTAGCAGTGCTGGGTTCCCTGCTTCAGTTTATCTACCAAGTTTTCCATTGGATTCCCGTTTTGTCTTTCCCGTTTCCCTGTTTACCTAGCCTGAATTTTGTGCCTGGAGACTTCTAGTATTCGGAGGACTTTTATTCGGAGCTCCATATTTGCTGAGTCTGTTCCTGGCCTTTGTTGTTCCTCTGGTGACGACTTCCTCGTTGGTCCCGTCTTCTCCTGTCTTCATACAGGTAAATCATTACAGTATTTTCAGGCCCACCCAAGGAAGCGTCCTTCAAGGCATGGCAGCACGGATGAATGAAGCCCAGCAGAATTGTATCGGATGGGCATTGGATACTCTTGCCAGAGCTCCTCTGGTTTCTCCCACAGCCAGTGCTTCCCCAGTTGTACAACCTCCCCCTCTACCTATGGAGCGCCACAAGGAACCACGTATTCCTCCTCCTCCCTGTTACAATGGAGACCCTCAAGCTTGCAGAGGTTTTGTCAACCAATGCCAGATCCAGTTTGAACTGCAACCTTCCCACTTGTGTCGGATCGTGCTAAGGTGGGATACATAATCTCTTTACTGGAAGGTAAACCTTTGGAGTATGCCTCTCCACTATGGCAAAATAATTCTCCTCTGCTGAATAGTTCAGCTGAGTTCCTTTCTTCCTTCAAAACTATCTTTGAGGCTCCTGGTCATGCTACAGCCTCCTCTCATCTCCTACAGTTGAAACAGGGCATTTGTAACGCAAGTCAATATGCCATTGAATTCCATACTCTGGCCGCAGAGGTTACATGGAATAATGAGGCTCTTGTAGCTGCCTATTGGCAGGGCCTTTCTGATAAATTAAAGGACGACCTGGTTTCTAAAGAATTGCCTATAAACCTAGATACATATCTCCCTCAGTATCAATATTGATACTCATCTTAGAGAACGTCTTTCCGAGAAAGAACGGAGTAGGAGACTTCCCCCCCCTGGCTCTACACTTTAATCCCCCTCCTCAACCTTCTTCTTCTATTTCCCTCCCGGCTGTAGAACCTATGCAGATAAGTAGAGCCCACCTGTCAGAAAAAAAAGAAGTACGGAGAGGAAGGAGACAGGGAATCTCCAGTTTCTAGTCTAGATAACATTGGGGTGACTCATCTGGGTGGAATTTTCAACATCACCCTGCAGGATTCTACTAGATTCCTCCTTCCTTTATAGCTCCAAATTAAACCCACCAAAAACCTTGAACTATTGGTATTCCTTGACTCCGGAGCAGCTGGCAATTTTATGGACCCTACCTTTGCTAAACAATTGGATATTTCTCTCCTACCACTATCCAATCCTGTCCGTGTGTTTTCCGTTGACGACAGACCTCTTTCCTCCTATGTTATTTCTCTGACCACAAGTCTAATGTCTTTGAGTGTCTGTCCTTTTCATAAGGAAAATATCACCATCCTTATCATCCACTGTCCTTCGACACCCATTGTTCTTGGTCTTCCCTGGCATAGACTGGCATACCAACAGCATATCACATTGGAGTCCTACCTGTCAGTCCTACCTGTATCTCTGCTGCTTCCTCCATTCCTTTTTGTTGTGAACATAGAATCTTTGCCACTTCAATAACAAAATTTTGCAGATGTCTTCTGTAAAATTTCAGCAGAGACTCTTCCACCTCATCGCCACTATGATTGCCCTATTGAATTACTCCCAGGTACCATTCCATCACGTGGTGGTACTTATCCTCTTTTTCCTTCTGAAACTAAGTCTATGAAAGAATACATCCAGGACAACCTTCAACGGGGTTTCATTCAACCCTTTACTTCCCCCGCTGGTGCTGGATTCTTTTTTGTGGAAAAGAAGGATGGGGGCCTTCGTCCTTGTATAGATTACAGAGATCTCAATAAGATAACAATCAAAAACCAATATCCTCTTCCTCTGATTGTGGAACTATTTGACCAACTGAAAAATGCCCATATTTTCTCCAAACTAGATCTTCGAGGGGCTTATAATCTGCTTCCTGGTACCTTGTCATGCCCTTTGGTCGCTGTAATGCACCAGCTTTATTCCAAGAATTCGTAAACGACCTGTTCAGAGATCTCTTCGGTCGTTGTATTTAGACGATATATTAATCTTCTCTGAAGACTTATCATCCCATAGAAGTCAAGTAAAAGAAGTTCTCTCTCGTCTTCGACAAAATTCCTTGTATGTCAAGTTTGAAAAGTGCATTTTTGAGGTTCCTAAAATCCCGTTTCTTGGTTACATCATTTCTCAATGAGGTTTTGAGATGAACCCAATCAAGATTTTTGCCATCATAGATTGACCCATACCTACCAACACCAAAGCTATTCAGAGATTAATTGGCTTTGCCAACTATTACAGGTAATTCATTAAAGGATTCTCCTCTGTCATCTCTCCTAATCTTTCCTTAATCAAAGAAAGGGGGTAAACCTAACTCCTGGACTCCTCAGGCATTGGAAGCTTTTAACATGCCAATCCGCTTCCAATATTGGAGCCAGGGCAATTTTATCTCAGTGATACAAAATTGATGGCAAACTTCTTCCCTGTGCATATTTTTCCAAAAAATTCTCAGTCTCAGAACAAAATTACGATGTTGTGAACCATGAGCTACTAGCTATTAAACTGGCCCTCGAAGAATGGAGACATTTCTTGGAAGGTTCCCTCCATCCAGTCACTATATACACGGATCAAAAAAATCTTGAATTCATTCAAGCACTAAAAAGACTGAACCCCCGGCAGGCTCATTGGGCACTCTTCTTTTCTCATTTCAACTTCATTATTTATTACTTACCGCCCTGGTACCAGAAACAAGAATGTTGATAAATTTAAGGTGATGCATTTTGGGCTTAAAAATCAACTGTTAAGTGAATCCCTGTTGGAAAAGGATCTTGGAGTTTTGTTGGACAACAAACTTAAACATAGCAAGCAGTGCCAGGCAGCAACAGCTAGAGCCAGAAAGAAATTGTCTTGTATAAAGAGGGGTATGGATTCAAGGGAGAAAAATATTATTCTCCCACTTTACAAACTGCCTAACTGCCTACAAATGGTTAACTTCTGTGACTGACAGTCCTTCCTCCTGGCCAATTGATTGAAGTGCCAGTCAGTAAGGAGGAAGGATTGGAAGCTTAAAAAAGCTGGATGAGTTTCTAAAAATAAAGAATGTTGCATGTTACTTATATTAATGCATATAGTTGGAGTTGTTCCAGGGATATTTCACATTGCCACAAGAAGGATTTTTTTCTTTTTTGCCTACCTCTGATCAACAGGCATCTGGATATAGCTGAGTAGGTTGGACTAAATGGACGTATGATATAAGCATAGTACTTATTTCCATTATATAGTGGTACATTGTGTCATACAGATATAATGAGCTAGATTGTATTTGTTACATTAGTTTTATTATACAATAATATTATAATCATCTGTCCATAAAGAGAGATGTACTTACAGTAATTATCATTTAAACCCTATCTCTTGTGCATATAAAGTAATTATATATTACTAATTAAAATGCATATGAGTTGTACAGAGATGTTGAAACAGCCTTCTTCCTATTATACTGTAACTTGTATAGAGACATAACTTTCCTCAGTGTTCCTTCTCTTAAAGCATAGGTTCACCCATAAGTGAACCTATCCGTTTGCTCATTAATTAAGGAATGGGCTGGGGCGTAGCTAGCTACCAGTGGTGCAGGGCATTCAACCAAGAAGGGGGCCCCATTTTAAGGTTCCAAAACTACCAGTCTGTGTGCCAACTGTTTTACCAGTGGTCTGTGTACAAAGCATTTTAACCATTGTCTGTATGCCAAGCATCCAGTGTCTGGATGTGTGCAGTGCCAGTTTAACCAGTCTTTGTGCCAACTATTTTACCAGTGGTTTTATACAAAGCATTTAACCACTATCTGTGTGGGAAGCATTTTACTAGCGTTAGTTGGTTAGTTATTTTAGAAGGTTTGAGGATATAAGTTTAGAAATACTGTTGGAATCTGATTAATTAGTTTTGCTAGGTGTATGGGTAAAGTATGTTTGTCTGTTTTAAAATGAGTGCCTTTAAAAAAATGTTACTGATGAATTTGGATGTTTTTTATGGAAATTATTATTTAGTTTGCGGTGCCGATTTGTGTTTGAGGCGGTGTTAGGAGGCTCATGCCCATATTTTGCATCAGGGCCCATAAGTCTGTAGCTACGCCACTGGTAATGGGAGATGGCGAGAACTTTAAAAGCCAAAAGTCTTATTTTACCATTACATTGCCTCATTTCTCTCTGCAATGTATTACATTTAACCTTTTGTACCAATGGCTATTATATTAAAGATGTGGGTTTGCTATTTTAAAATGGAGATATACAGTATATGATTGGTTGATAATAGAATTCAAGACCATATATGTACCCAAAGGAAAGGCTTATGCAAATACACAATTGGAATAATACTTCACAATGTAACCTAGAAAATAATATTTTGCAATATTTTAAAGGAGAACTAAAGTTGAATTATAAAGGAGCCTGTATGGATTCTATAGTTACTAACTAGCAGAGAGCTGTACCTGTCACCTCTCAGCTGTAGTAGTTTTTGCAGACATTTTGTTTAAGGGCATTCTTTTCCCTTGCCATTACCCACTACTATACATATTAACTGCCCCACCCCTCTCTTCTCTGTCACAACAAAAAGTCATGCTGAGCCATCACTAGAATGCACGGAAATATGTTTGCAATGCAATCCGTGCAATGTTGCACAATCAGAGCCCATGTGATTTGCAAAAAAATGTGATCACATGCACTCCCAAAATTGATTGCAATGCAGAGCAGCACATGCAAGCGTGTGAGGAATGCACAAGAATGTCCTTAGAATGATATAATAGTGGGCCTGCAAGGTGAATAAATTGTCAAGTTACAGCTACAGATGGCCGAACTATATAAAGTTCGGTTCGTTTTCGAATTCGGACCCATTCAAGTCTATGGGGGAGTGATAGTTCGAAAAGTCCGAGTGATTTACAACTAAACTAACAATGGTAACTTACTCTAAATGGCACTTGGGAAATGGTCTGGGGAACATGTCACTGTCACCAAAACTTTTTAAAACACTTGTCGGGTTTTGCGCAAGCTAAATTCGAGGATTATCAAACAAACGAACGATCCTTCCTGTTAGCAAACGGTCCTTCCTAGGCTTACATTCGGGGGTTGGATAGTATACTGGTTAAAGGCACCGCCTTTGACATGGGAGACCAGGGTTCGAATCCTGGCTAGGGGCAGCTATACAAATGTTTGGATTATTATAATACCCTAGTAATATAATAAGCATATAATACCCTATATTATAAACATATAATAACCTAGTAATATAATAAGCATATAATACCCTAGTAATATAATAACCATATAATACCCTAGTAATATAATAACAATGTAATAACCATATAATATAATAACCATATAATAACCCAGTAATATAATAACAATATAATAACCATATAATATTATAACCATATGATAACCTAGTAATATAATAACCATATATTACCCTAGTAATATAATAACAATATAATAACCATGTGTTATACAAATGTTTGGATTTGGGTTGTCATATGGTTATTAAATTACTAGTATCACTTGGGTTGTGATAGATCGTTTTAGCAAAATGGCATACTTTATTCCTCTTCCTAAATTTCCTTCAGCTCCTGAACTTGCTCAACTCTTCATCTCCCATATTTTTCGTCTCCATGGTCTAACTGCCAAGATAATCTCTGACCGAGGAACTCAATTTGTTGCAAAGTTTTGGAAAGCCCTCTGCAAAATTCTAGGGATCTCTCTACAATTCTCTTCTGCCTACCACCCCCAATCCAATGGGGCAGCAGAATGACTAAATCAGGCACTTGAACAATTCCTTAGATGTCACGTTTCCCTTTGCCAAGATGACTGGTCTGACCTTTTACCATAGGCGGAATTTGCCCATAATAATGCTACCCATTCCTCTACTGGTAGATCACACTTCCTGACTGTGTATGGACAACATACCTTAGCCTTACCACAAGATTTTATTTCTGATGTCCTAGCAGCCAATGACCATGCAGCCCCCATGTCCGCAATCTGGAGTGCTACCAAAATACATTTGGAAAAAACCTCCTTGATACAAAAAACCTACGCTGATAAGAAACGCAGAAATGCAGACCTTCTCCTCCTTACTCAGTTGGGGATAAAGTATGGCTCTCCACCCTTTGCCACTTCAATAACAAAATTTTGCCAGATGTCTTCTGTAAAATTTCAGCAGAGACTCTTCCACTCATCGCCACATGATTGCCCTATTGAAATTACTCCCAGGTACCATTCCATCACGTGGTGGTACTTATCCTCTTTTTCCTTCTGAAACTAAGTCTATGAAAGAATACATCCAGGACAACCTTCAAGGGTTTCATCAACCCTTTACTTCCCCCGCTGGGTGCTGGATTCTTTTTGTGGAAAAGAAGGATGGGGGCCTTCGTCCTTGTATAGATTACAGAGATCTCAAAAGATAACAATCAAAAACAATATCCTTTCCTCTGATTTTGGAACTATTTGACCAACTGAAAAATGCCCATATTTTCTCCAAACTAGATCTTCGAGGGGCTTATAATCTGCTTCCTGGACTTGTCATGCCCTTTGGTCGCTGTAATGCACCAGCTTTATTCCAAGAATTCGTAAACACCTGTTCAGAGATCTCTTGTCGTTGTATTTAGACGATATATTAATCTTCTCTGAAGACTTATCATCCCATAGAAGTCAAGTAAAGAAGTTCTCTCTCGTCTTCGACAAAATTCCTTGTATGTCAAGTTTGAAAAGTGCATTTTTGAGGTTCCTAAATCCCGTTTCTTGGTTACATCATTTCTCAATGAGGTTTTGAGATGAACCCAATCAAGATTTTTGCCATCATAGATTGACCCATACCTACCAACACCAAAGCTATTCAGAGATTAATTGCTTTGCCAACTATTACGGTAATTCATTAAAGGATTCTCCTCTGTCATCTCTCCTAATCTTTCCTTAATCAAAGAAAGGGGGTAAAACCTAACTCCTGGACCTCAGGCATTGGAAGCTTTTAACATGCCAATCCGCTTCCAATATGGAGCCAGGGCAATTTTATCTCAGTGATACAAAATTGATGGCAAACTTCTTCCCTGTGCATATTTTTCCAAAAAATTCTCAGTCTCAGAACAAATTACGATGTTGTGAACCATGAGCTACTAGCTATTAAACTGGCCTCGAAGAATGGAGACATTTCTTGGAAGGTTCCCTCCATCCAGTCACTATATACAGGATCAAAAAAATCTTGAATTATTCAAGCACTAAAAAGACTGAACCCCGGCAGGTCATGGGCACTCTTTTTCTCATTTCAACTTCATTATTTATTACTTACCGCCCTGGTACCAGAAACAAGAATGCTGATGCCCTTTCCAGGAGTTTCCTTACCGCAGAAACCCTCTCAGACCAGGATGAACCCATCATTCCCTCTTCCAAAATAATTCCACCCTATCCACTCCTCTTACCCCTCAGCTTCTGGCCTGTCAGTCCTCTACACCCTCCAATACCCCTATCGGTATGATATATATTCCTCCCGAACACCGATTAACTATTCTTCAACTAACCCACATCTCTAAACAGGCTGGCCATCCTGGAGTCCTCAAAACTTTATAACTCCTTAATCGTCTGGTTTGGAAGTCATCCATACAAAAGGATGTAAAAGACTTTGTATCAGCCTGTGTAGTCTGTGCAACCTCTAAGTCTGATCACTCCCGACACCCGGCCTTCTGAGATCCTTGCCTATTCTTTCTCACCCATGGACTCAACTTGCAGGATTTTATTGGTGAACTCCCCCCGTCTAGAGGAAATACTATCACTTGGGTTGTGATAGATCGTTTTAGCAAAATGGCATACTTTATTCCTCTTCCTAAATTTCTTCAGCTCCTGAACTTGCTCAACTCTTCATCTCCATATTTTGTCTCCCAGGTCTAACTGCCAAGTAATCTCTGACCGAGGAACTCAATTTGTTGCAAAGTTTTGGAAAGCCTCTGCAAAAATCTAGGGATCTCTCTACAATTCTCTTCGCCTACCACCCCCAATCCAATGGGGCAGCAGAATGACTAAATCAGGCACTTGAACAATTCCTAGATGTCACGTTTCCTTGCCAGATGACTGGTCTGACCTTTACCATAGGCGGAATTTGCCCATAATAATGCTACCCATTCCTCTACTGGTAGATCACCACTTCCTGACTGTGTATGGACAACATACCTTAGCCTTACCACAAGATTTTATTTCTGATGTCCTAGCAGCCAATGACCATGCAGCCCCCATGTCCGCAATCTGGAGTGCTACCAAAATACATTTGGAAAAAAACCTCCTTGATACAAAAACCTACGTGATAAGAAACGCAGAAATGCAGACCTTCTCTCCTTACTCAGTTGGGGATAAAGTATGGCTCTCCACCAAAAACATTAACCTCAAAATCGCATCTCCCAAATGTGGTCCTAAATCCATTGGGCCTTCCCCATCATAGAAGTAATTAACCCTACAGTAATGTTGCCATGTTTTTTCCTATGCCCCTCCAGAGCCTACTTTGTGCCTTGAAAGTTGCTAACATCTTGTTACTGGTTTGCTGAATGTTAAGCTCCGCCCTCTGAGATTTCCTTGGTTTCTCTGCTTGAGCCTCAAACAGTAATGCCTGTGAGTTCCTGCACTCTCCAGCTTGGCATCAAACGTAATGCCTGTGAGTTCATGTGCACGTGCGTGTGCATGGAACTCATAGGCATTACTGTTTGAGGCTATGCAGGAGAAAGCAGAGGAAACTAGAGGGGCGGAGCTTAACATTCAGCAAACCAGTAACAAGATGTCAGCAACTTCGAAGGCACAAAGTTAGGCTCTGGAGGGGCATAGGGAAAAAAAATATGGCAACGGTATTTTTAAAGCTGCAGCTTCCAAATGATCATAACTGATTTTACAGTGCACTTACTTTAAGCAATATCGCGCCTTTAATTATCGGTCCGGCGATTGCACATTTACAATCGCTACCATAAATGTACGATAGTGCGTAAAATTTACAATAGTGGCCATAAATCTTTGTCCGCGGTCGGAGATTTACGCTCGCCATAGAATACCATTGCGGTAGTTTACTACTGCATGACATTCTACAACCAACGTGTAGATTTAAGACTGTTTGCTGTAAATGTACAATAGCAGGTGTACATTTACAGCCGCGGCGTACATTATTGAAAACCCGAGGTATAGCGAACTTGGATACCGTGGATTTAGAAATATGGCTCTCTGTACCGCAACATACCCCATAAAAATGGGATTGATGCATGTCACAGTTATTATTACTATCCTCACCACAACTTAAAACAATGCTAAAAGTGTACAAAGCTCATACAATTATTCCTTAACATAATTACTTCACATTTATAATGATTTACCAGATACTTAGGCCATTATTGTTTGTTTTCACAATTGCTGCGATTATCATCCCTTCTAGAAAATGTTGTAAAAAAAGCCTTTAAAAAAAGAGAAGCTAAATGACATGTTAAGCCTATTACTCCTATGTTCAAGTGCAGAGCAGCCCAAATAACCATAAGTGCTTTATAATTTTTGGCTATAGCTGCCTTGGCTATTGTGCTCCAAGTCCTACCCGTAGAGTCATGAATCTGTATCTTGCCACGACAGAATGTAACAACAAGTTTGAAACATGTAACATGAACTGCAGATGCCTTGTTATAAGAAGGTTCTGCTCCATTTTTATGCTCAGGGGAGGGCTTTTTGCTCCTTTTGGCCCACCTTCCCTAAGCTATATAGCCGCCTTGCTCTTAAATAAAATTGTAAGCCATTGGGATTCAAAACATCTCCTAATATGGTTCGAAATAGGATGTTGCTACCTGGGAATTTTATTTGCTCATTCCTTTCAATGGAAAGAAGAGAAAGTAATTTTTTTCTTTATACCCACCCCCCAATGTTGCTCTATAGCCAGACCTACAATGTCTCACAAAAGTGAGTAAACTTTTATATATTTTTTGTAAAATATTTATATATCTTTCATAGAACAATACTAAAATACGACACTGGAAAGTCATCCGTCTATATCAGTTGTATCAGTTAAATCGACTGGACTTTAGTTCTTGAAGATGTTCGCTGGTCATCGACGGCTTTCTCAGTTCAGAATGACTGCAGAAATTTTTGGCAAAAATACCCTGGACTGTGTACAATCAGCTTGTAACAGCAAGGTTTTAGGAACCTCCTGAATGCAAGGTTCTGATTGCATTGTAGCTAAGGGGGGTTATCAAAACTGCCCAGGGTAAAGATTCAAAAGCATTGTACAGGCAGAAAATTGTTCGACAATGTTTACGTGTTATGTGAAGGCTTGTACTTCTTTCTGGTTGATATTAGCCCAGGTGTCATCCACATATCTGAACCAGTTCCTGGGTGCCATGCCTTGAAAGACAGTGTTTCAAATCCCTCCATGTAAAGTTTGACATGATGGGTTGAAACTGGAGATCCCATAGCACATCAATGTTTTGCTTGTAAAATCTATATTATATTGAAATAGGTGGTATTCTGGCATGTCCAGTAGGGAACATAACTGCTCTGGGTTAAGTTCTGTTCTGCTGGCGAGGGTGTTGTCTTGGCACAACCATTTTCTCACCATTTCAACAGCTTCCATGGGTATACAGGTGAAAGGAATGTCACATCATAGGTCACCATAGTTTGTTAAAGAGTTGATGCTATTGATCTTAGTGGGGGCCTTCCTTGTGCATCTTAGGGAGTACATATATACATGATTTGTCTGTGCAATGATAAAATGCTTGATCAATTAGTTTATCTTTTGAAACTGTTGTAGCTAGTCGTGATCTTTTTTTGTGGCGTCTGGTGGGATAATTGTTAGAGCCCCATACGTGTGTCTAGGCCAGAAGTGTGGTCACACATAGCATTGTGGTCTAGGTGTTTAATACACACCATGCATCTTCCCTATCCACAGTAAGAATGATGATAATGGAGTCTTCTTGAGGGAAGTTAAGGCTTTCTTTCTGAGTAGTCTGGTTTGATGATGGTGGTTTAGCACTGGCTAAGGCTGCAGAAGTTGAAGTTATGGCGGGTGTACTTACTTTGAGAGATACTGTATCTACACACCTTTTTATGAAATTAAAGGTTGTATTACCAGGTGGCCTGGAAAAATGCAAAGCAAAAGGAACCTAAATTGCCCTCAAAGCTGTTGATAAAAAAAAAACTTAAGGGAAATTAGCCTACAAAGTGAAGGTGGAAACAGAACTTCGGGCAGTTTACGAATGTTACTGAACATATTCTTTCTTTCAATTGATTTCCATTAACACTGAATTCCTTTTGATTTATAAGTTCAGCTGCACTGGTTGAACTGTGAATTTTTGTTCTTTTTTCCAGCTTTGAGATAAAGAAGAATGTGCCTAAAATTGAACCGAGAGAGAAAAACCCATTTGTGATTAGCTTGATATAATCCTATGAGACAGAGAATCAAGAAAACTTGGTTATGGAGTTTCTCCTCAGGGTGATTTAACATCCCAGCTGTAGGATGGTCCATTACCACCAGAAACGACTGTGTAAGTATTAGGTTTTGTTCTCTTATAGGCCGTAACCTAACTATTATGTTACAGTTGACAATTATTTCAGGATAAATAATGAACTTGATGAAACAATGGTTTCTTATCCACACCTGTGTCTGCTAAGTGTCACCAGTATAGGTGAGGAACATTCTAAATCAGGGACATCCTCATGGCTACACATTATATATCAAAATAAATAACCCACTAGACATAGAGAACATTGGTACAGTGACTATGCAGACTTGGCTGTTGTATTTATGGTATATAGACTGTTTATTTAGAAAGGGATTGACTTTAATATCTGCAGAGTCTATAGTTCCTACAATATGTTCCTACACTAATAATCCTACATAATAACAAGATTGTTCATCAGTAAGTAGTAATGGGAATGGATGTAAGATTCTATGTCATCTTTCAAAGATTTTGCTACACAAAGTCCTGTGTAGGGAGATCAAATGGGACTGCCACACTCCCTACGATCATGGCTGGCTCCCTATACTTTAGTACAGGGGATCGACCATGACCAAGGGCAATTTTCTTGAAGAAACAACTGATGCCGTAGTTAACCATTGGCATTGGTCTTTTCCTGGGTATACAAGTAACAAAGATAGAGTATGAAAAGGCTCATTTAGAAAAGTGATATTTAAGAGGAACTGTGGTCCAAAAGACTTTAGGTAAATTGATAGGAATTGCTCTCCTGAGAGTTTTTGCAATTTATTTTTGTTTATTTGCATAGTTTTGAAGAATTTAAATTTTGTGTGTGATATGGCAGCAGCATCACACAGGTCCCCTGCACTTCCTGCTTCCTGCTCTGAAGCCTGTCAGTCAATCTGCCCTGTATCTCCTCACCTTTACAGCCCCCTGGTCCTCCCACTCATGGACCCCATTGTCCCTCCAGTTGCAGGCCTCCCTTTGACCATTCCCTTACAGCCCCATGTGGCCACGCCCACTCACAGGTCCTGGCCCCGCACACTTATGGGTGGCTAAGCTCCTCCCACTCACGGGTGCCTAAGCCCCGTCCACTCATGGGTGCCCCACCCACTCACAGGCGCGTGGGCCACTCTGACCCTCCCGAAAACTCTGTGAAACAGCCTTTCAGGCAGAGGACAACTCTGAGAGAGAGGGCTGTAGATTCCCTTACCTTCTCTGCAGCTGCAGGTCCTTCACACAGCAGAGAGGACGAGGGACTTCCTGTCTCCCTTGCACATGAGGGAGTCTGAGGCTGTGCTCGCCAGCGGCACTGTGCAGGAGAAGCCTCAGGAATGTCACATGTCAGCCTCCCACCATTAACTTTCTGGTCGTCATTTCTTTATATCTTGGGTTGTGGAGAGCATGTAGAGAGGTGGTTGATGGCTCATTTTAAAGGTAGGAAACTGGCCTTTCATTTAACTTGTTTGGAGACCACAGTTCCCCTTTGAACAAGAGAATAATGTATTTGCCTGTAATGTAATGTATGTAATGTATAATGTAACTATATTAGTACAAACAGTTTTTCTGTTTCCCTTTCATTATTCTCCTATATTGAAGCATGCAAATATCTTAAAGTGCAAGTCCAGCCCCTAAATAAAAACTTACATACAGGTAAATCACCCCACCTTCCCAGCAGGCAAGTCTAAAATAAAACATATAAACAAAATAATCACATAAAAGAGATGTCTTTGGGTAACTTTAATTGTTGTGTGTTTTTTTTGTTAAGGAATTGGATACAGAGATGTAAGATTTGTTTGGGAATTCCTGTGTAACCATAACCTGAAATATGGAAAGAAATACCCTACACACGATCAGGGGATTGTCGGGCTGTAAGAGTGATTATTTATGAAATGTTGGCTGGTTATATGAATGAAAACATTATTAATAGAACCACATGGATGCTTCACTGTTTATTTGATTGAAAATGATCACAGTGCTGCATTCAGATCACCCCAAACTCTCTGCAAGTGAATTACCAAGAATATGACTAACCATAAATTCCACCAAATAACAGTTCTTAAACACACACAAAGGAGAAGAATGGAATTGGTACATGAGGCACTTTGAAGCAGACCTGCGACCACAGCAGATATCTGGGAAAATGTTGGATGCTTCCTATCAAAATTATTAATAATCATTTTTCCTAAACCACAAAAACACTGCAGCAAACTTTTCGCAGAGGTTTTTGTTAGTAACTCAATGGAAGAGTAAGCTCTAGAAGATAGATAGGGCTAGAAAGGCAGCCATACATTAGAAGCAGTGTTTCAGCTGAATATCGAGGCATGTATTATGATGCAGGGGGACAGAATATCTAAAGAAAATCACACTCCTGGGACTGTTGAGGTGCTGGTGGTAGTTTTCATTGATTTAGCTGCTGCCAAAGTCTATGCTAATTAAGTGTGGCAAGAAAACAAACTGCACCTGTTTCCTAATTATGAATTGCCGTCTATGTACCTGACTGGTAGACAATCCCTTGGACTTTTTCTCTAAAAATATGTGCTAAAATGAAATATAAATAGCAATGGTATCTTACTGGCATGGCTCAGGGACTTGCACAGTAGTCCCTTACTGGGGGGAATTTTGTTTCTCAAGAATCAAAATTTTGAGGTCCATCTCTACCTTAAGCAAGATTTTTTTCCTTCTAAAATAGAATAGTAGGGGGCGGAGCCTGACCTCTGAGCAAGATGGACGCGTGAGTCCACAGCTCCAAAAACCAAGCGGGGTAAAAACACAGCTTACATAAGCACAGTAAGGCTGACTTACCCAAACACCTCAGAACCTTCCCTCTAAAACCTCACCATATGGACATGGGGAAATGAGGAGACCTCTTGAACTTCTAACCCGACAAGATCCCAACACCTAATACCCAAGGAGCCGGGAAGGGGGCCGCAACACCAGACCCACCGTCAGAGCCAGTGACGAGGAGCGACCTGGACACCCTATACTCCACCCCCTATAAACGGCACATAGTGAGACAGCCCAATGCTGTGCACAAATGGAATTGACGTAAAGGCCCAAATCCTGATGCTCCAAAACTAACAGGAAGATATGGAGAATCGCTCCCGAAGGAACAACCTTTGAATAAGGGAGTTCCAGAGGAGATTACGATATCCAACAATATCTCCTTGCCATGTTTAACAACTTATTCCAAACATACAGGAAGCTCAGAGGAACATACTAACTATGTACCTCCACCAAAAGACCCAGGACCTACGACCAATCTACGAGAAACCCACACCAAAGACAAGGAAGAACAACCACTATACACCTAACCTCAGACCTAAACTGTCCTCTAACACCAGAAAACTCTACAACCCATGAACACAAAGGATAATGGGGCAGACATCATCTCCGCAACCCCCCACGGATTCTTACTAAACTGCCCCAATCATAACCCCCCTCCTTTCCCTCCCCCCCTTTCCTTCTCCCATTTAACATCAACAAACGAAACCAAAAAGAGCAAGGGATATACTGTGGATGCAATACAGAACAGCTCTGCCTTTACGAAAAACACATTGAAACGTCATCCAATCTCCAATGATTGACAAGAACAAAAGCAAAGAACGCTCCCCTCTCCCACCCACCAACAAGTCAACCATAGCCGTAAAAACACTCTGCTGGTGAATTTCGGATTGACCACCACACCGTCCCTCTGATTCCTAGCTCAGCTAGGCGACCCCCCATTGACAGTGTGGGAACTTCTCCCACCCGTTACAATTATACTGTTAAAGTTCTACTAAAAATGTATATGTTTTATTTTATCTGTTTATGTTACTATTTAGATATGGTTGGACGAATTCCCCTAGCGGCTCCTGCAGGAATAAATAATTAAAGAAAGAAATACATGGTTCATTCTCCTCAAAAAAACTTGATACAGGTAAGCAGCCCACCCGGCTGGACAAGAGGTGGAGACACTCTACTTACACCCAAAATAAGACGACCATTCGTCTACTCACCCATAATGCCAAAGGCTTGAATGACCCCATTAAAGAAAACTACGTACAATATTACGAGAAAGAATCAAGCAACATAATTTTCATACAGAAACACACTTCCGAAAAGAAAGGAACCTATTTTCAGTAAAAAATTACACCACACACTACTTCTCCTCCGCCTCTGTCAAAAGGGTTGCAATATTAATTCAACAGAGACTCCCATTTGTTGTGTCACACTGTGAAAGAGACTTCTAGATCAATACCTTATCCTCCAAGGTACATTAGACTCTAAATAATATACTTGTAAATGTTTACTCTCCTAATATAGGCCAATCAATTTTTTATTGAAAACTAGAACAAATGCTTTTACAAACTAACTCTTGGACAATGATACTAGCTGGGGACTTTAACACAACATTAGACCCCCAGGTGGATAGATCTTCCCCATCATCCTAGCCAGACCAGCTACTCCTCTAAATCCCTTCGATCACTCCTTCGATTAACAATTTATGGGATTCATGGAGATTACGCCATCCCCGATCCAGACAATACACGTTTTTCTCCCACCCTCACAAGACCCATACACGGATAGACTATATTTTTTAACAGAGCAAAGGTCCTTCTCTACTGGAAGCAGATATTACCCCAATATTATGGTCCGATCACGCTCATGTTACAGCTGATTTTACATTATCATACCCCCTACATATCGCTACCAATGGAGATTAATTAATCACTTTTAAATGACCCACAATACAAAAAGTCTCTCAGAATCACTGAAACTATACGTTAAAGATATACTACCCAGATATATCATCTACAACATATGGGCAGCACACAAAACAGTTATATGGTGATACTTAATTCAACAAGCATCCAGAGCAAAAAAATCTTTTAATGGGAAAACCGATCATATACACACCAAATTAAATCAGCAGAACAAACTCTCATCAAACAACCAAATCAAACCAATGTAGACAAACTAACCGCTCTGAGAGAACAACTCAACAATCATTTACACTCTAAAGCAGATAGAGCCCTTAGACTCACCCAACTCAAATATTACACACAAGGAGATAAACCGATTCCATGTTAGCACGTAAGCTGAATGAAAAATGTACACAAAACAGACTATATCCCTTAGATTCTCTGACAATCCCTTATAAGTATTTTGTAATATTTTTTTTCCGAATATTACAAAATACTATATGATGGCCAAAAGATCCAACACAATACAACTACCTTACAACAAATCATACAAACAACTATCTCCACAACTCCAAACTTCCGAAACAAAATAGGCTCCCCCATCACAGAAAACAGAAATAAAAGCAGCAATTAAATACTCAAAATAGCTAAAACTCAGGACCTGATGGGTTCATGGCAGGATATTACAAAAAATGTAAGCAGAAATCATTCCGCACCTGATACCCATGTACAACATATGGCAAGGAACAGAAACCATACCACAGGATATGTTGAGAGCAAACATGGTGGTCATCTCCCAAACCTAACAAAGACACAACACAATGCAAAAACTACTGACCCATATCCCTAATAATATAGACCTCAAACTATTAACCAAAATCATAGCAATAAGACTTTCCAACATCCTTCCCGTATCATACACCCAGACCAATGTGGATTTATCCACGGACGCCAAAGTACCAATAACATCAGAAGAACAATACAATACTACAAAAGCTCACTCTGAAAAAGTGCCTTCAATCTTCCTTAACACTCGACTCCGAAAAGACGTTTGACCGAGTGACTGGACATACATGGACAAAAAAGTATTACAAACATTTGATTTCCCCTCAACCGTTCTGAATCTCACTAAAGCTTTATACTCAAATCCGCTAGCCAAAGTTAACAATATGGGATTCACATCTACAGAATTCCCTACATTAAATGGAACTCTCAAGGATGTCCCTTATCCCTCTATTATTTGCATTATGCATGGAACCCTAGCACAAAGAGTAGACGAGATAATCAAATAAAGGAATACAAATAAACAAGACCGACTATAAGATATCCCTATTTGCAGACGACACCCTCTTTACACTAAGAAAAACCACAAACATCGCTCCCTCACCTCTACAAACATCTATCCCAATTCGCGTAGTATCTGGATTTAAATTCAGCCCTGCCAAAACGACGGCTAAATCAATTGCACTCCCACAACACACTCGCAAACTACTAGAACTGAATTTCGAATTAACCTTCACAGAAAAACCCCTTCCATATTTAGGGATACAACTAGGTCCTACCCCTCAAGATCTGTACACTGCAAATTATATCCCAACTTTAAACTTGCCAAAACACTACTCAATAAATGGACTCCATATAAAATTTCTCTATTTGGACGCATACATGCAATCAAAATGAATTGCTACCTAAGCTTCTCTATCTCTTAGAGCACGCGATAGATGTCACCCAAAGATATTAAAGGGCAACCCACCCTATAAGAAAATCTTTTAGAAAGAATGTCCTCTTAAAATATGTTGATATCATACTTTGTCCTATGAATTTTACTGTATGACTGCTATGCTTCTGGAGTGCTCGTGGGAAACTGAGCAATTTAGAAACCTGTAATGAGCCTGTACTGAGCCCGGGCATGTCAGAGAGAGGCAGGGGATTAACATTAGTCATGGCTGTGATGTCAACTGTCAAATCCATAACTGACAGTTACTAACTGGAAGAACCAGGAAGAAGAAACTGGGGAAAAAGGACATTGTGCATGATTTCAGGTTTAGACTTATATATTTCAGATTTCAAACTATTATCATGTAGGGTTTTGGGTTTTTTTTGGGGGGGGGGGGGGGTTACCTGTATATAAGTTTTGATTTTAGAGCTGGACTTGCCCTTTAAAACATGCCAAACACAATATCACAATTCATATGGGCTAATAAGCATCCAGAATTAGCCAACACGTCTTAAAAAAACCAATAAAAAAGGCGGGCAGCATTGCCTTCCCTTTACCATATTACTCTATCAGCACTCAAAAGCCAAACAATGCAATTAGCATGACGACCTGGACAGAACCAAATGGGTAGAAATAGAAAACCAGATATCCCAGAACCTCCCAAGAGAAAAAACTTTGGGTTTTCCCATACACAACACAGACATACCCAAACCCATATATCCAACACACATCGCATCTGGCAACGAGCAATAACATCATACAACCTCACCAATCCAAACACTCTGAGACACCCTTGTAATCAAATCCTACCTCCCCATAGGAAACACACCAACAGACTGGCTAATCTGGAAAGATAAAGGTATAACAGAGTAGTCACGTATTACATCAGGGCGTATCATAACCTAAGAAGAAGTCAAACAGAAATGGAACCTACCATCCACAGAATGGCTGAGATTTACCAAATAACCCATTTTGCCAAATACTGATAACCAAAGGGCAACCAGTAGACTAAACCCAATTTGAAAAGTTATGTATGGAAAAACCCTTGGGTCCCAAAACCATCACCAACTTATAAGACATATTAATGAACCACAGATTCCAAAACAAATTACCAATGCAGCACAAATGGAAAATTGGCTAGAATCAAATCTAACAGACGAATGGATGTAATTTTCATAAATCTACGTAAATGCTCTATTAACACCTAATACCAGAGAAGAATTTTAAACTTCCACACAAATGGCATACACCCCAACAAACTACATGCCATCAACCCACATTTTCACACGTATGCTTTCGAGGATGTGGGGAAAGGGCAACACCCCACATGTGGTGGAGATGTCCAGAAGTTAATAAAATATGGGATAAATGCTATAACATTATAGGAAAAGTATTTTCGTGCAAATAACTAAAAACCCGGACCGCTTTATTTGATAAAAAGAAAAAAAAAACCCTTAATAAGGCCGGAAATAAGCTATTACAACCACATTCTGTGCAGCTACAAGATGTAAAATAGCATCCTCATGGAATCTACAGCACCCGCTTATCAAAGTATTGTTAGAAAAGTACATTAGATTTATAATACAGAGAACTACTCCATGCTTCAAAGGGTACATTAAACCAATTCACAAAATGTGGGACGTATGGTGTTTAAAAATGGAAAACGGAGAATGACCATGACAAGAATCATTCCAAATATCAAAAGGAATGAAAAAGATCTGAGCCACATGGAGCCGAAGGGATACCCAACCAGACACCATACAATACAAATATATTACTGTATATATATATTTAAGTTTATCAATTACCAGAAATTAACATAAGACGCCAACCATGTGGTAATCTATATAACAAACCAAACACAAAATGCTAAAAAGCAAACAAACGCAGAAATTGTAAACCAAAAGTATAACAAAAATGGACACAATAGCCTGTTTAATTCTATTTTATATATTTATTATAAATACTTATATACTGTAATGTTTACAATAACACAAAAACAATAAAAATTTATTGATAAAAAATATAAAAAGAATAGTAGAACATGTAACACTAGTAAGCTTAATAGTCCTTGAGTCATCACATGGTAAATTCACATCATCATGTGATAAGGAAGCGTGCTAGAATGCACATACCCTTATGGTCCATGCACACATCCAATAGGATACCCGACAACACCGTGTGCGGGCAGCAATTTCAGCCGATAGCACAAGTGTGTATGCGTTCACTAGATGTCGTTGTTGATCTGCTATCATGGATTGATGAACAACGTTCGAGCCAACGCATACACACGTGTAATTACCATCTGAAATGGTCGTTCATATGCATGTGCCCGCCCCTCATTCCTTGTGCGTCCTATCAGACGTGTGTACATGGCCTTTACACATAAAAGAAGCCAGAACTGTGTCAGAGGATGGTGCAATGGTTCTTTTGCTGGTATGTCATAATGCAAATACTGTAAGTGTTAGAGAAGAATGCAGCCGTTGCGATGTATAACTCTCCTTCTCCTTAAAGGGATCTAAACGGAAAAAAACATTCTATTGTCCATTGCTGAAAACTATAATTCTTCCCAACCACCAATGTACATTTTTATCTTGCCCCATTTCTTAGATGTCTAATTTGAAGCATTTTACATTTACATGTCAATCAGTGCCTATTCTCATAAACTCTTCTGCTGTGTGCAGTTAAGACCATTGGTTGTGGGAAAAGTCTTGTGGGAAATTCCTCTCCTAGTGCTGGCTCATAGTGATTACTGAGCATGCTTGCCCTTGCAGAGGGTCATGCCTTATAAAGGGGACATCAGTTAAAGAGGGAGGGGAAACTTAAAGCAAAACAAGTACTGTAAAGCAGCATCACACAAACCTCAGAGTAAGTGCTACTTATATTTATTTAATTATAGATTAAACCGAGGAAAGTAATTTTTTTCAGTTTACATACTCTTTAAGTACATGATTTGTTGGCATTGTGGTTTGTGGCATTATTAAAACGCAGATAAAATTTTTTAAATGTCTATAATGCATGAAAAGTGTTCGATGCTTTGCAATTCAATTTCTTGATAAATGTTGAAAGTATTTGTTATTTTAAATAGATAGAGGTTGAGATTTAAGTGTTTAAAATAAGTGTATAAAAACTTTTAAGCTCTATTAAATATATTTTTGCCCTATGCCATCCTTTGTGTCTTAACAGTTTTCTTTTATTTGTTGATTTTATTTTTTTATCCTAAATTGAATGAGAATATGGAAACAGGAATGTCCCACAGATATAGCCATATTGACATAGATTGAATCAGTCATCTGTCATGTTTGGGATATCATTATTCTTATAGCCAAGAGGCACGTGTCTTTCATAACTAAGGGCTACAGAATAAGCTACGCAATATTTTCCAAATTATTGAAATGTATGTCTACCATGTCAGTGACAGTTTACTGTAGATCCGCAGCTTTCAGTTCAATGAGCAATAACGTATAAGCTGTGTTTTTTCATTCTACATTTAACTAATTAAAAATGGTTTAATAGACGATTGTCAGATTGTCATAACCCCAGTAGTTGCTTTTTATAGACCTGAACATGAAGTGGTGTTATTAAAACAACCCCACTGGACATAGCATAATATTCCTAATGATTTGTTGGACAGTTCACGATTTGTTGTATGACAAGTTGGACTCTGGACAAGGTCAGTCTCTGAATCTATGTTATATCTTCCCCCTTGAGCCAGAACCATTGATTTGAACATCTAAGTTCACCTACATTTCTTGCTGTTTCTGACAATCTAACAACATTTTTTTATTGGGAAACAAGCCACTTAAATGAATTATAAATCGGACCAAAACATTAAATGTTGTTTTATTTTTAAAACCACATGGTTGAGCAAAATGAGAAGTGATTATTGTGATAATAACTGTTATGTGTAATGAAGCAGAGGTACATCATCAATCAAAAAAATGGCTCACCAAATGACACATTTTGGCAATATCTTTTACTGCTGGACATGTTGGTCAGTAACAAATGCATTAAAATAGCAATAGATCAATGAAATGCACTTGGGATTGAGTTACTACTAAAGATTCAACTAATGGCAGTTACATTGCACTTAGAGGAATATGCTTTGTTATACAGACGTGACAATTGTACTGTGCGCCATTTATCATTTTACAAACACAGGCTTCTGCCCAAGAGAGCTTACAATCTAAATGGTAATGATTTCCACTTGCTTCTTCCTTCATAACATTGACAATAGGAAAGGACTTACATCTCTAAGTCAATATGAGAAATGCAGGAACTTAATTTAGACAGTTGAAAAGAAATATATAAAGATATATATCGTATATATATATATATAGCGTAGTTGAGTGCTGGAGTCTTTTGTGTAATGTATAAATTTCCGGTCCTCCATTACACCACACCTGAAAGTATTTTTGAATAAAGGTTTGAGCAGCATATCCCTATTTTGTATTTAATTAAGGGCAGTTCGGCCAATGCCCTATTGTGTGCTTTGCTCCTGCGTAAATGTATTCTCGCCCTCTAAGGCAGTCCAGATAGAAAGAAGGGTATAGAAGCTCTGTAAGCTCACATGAGTCCCTGGATAGATCATACTAAATAAGAGAGAAGCGTGTATGGTCCTGTGCCCCAGGAATGTATATTTCTTTACTAGGTTAGGACTGATGCTAGGATACATACGTACTTTACTGTAACAATTTCTGGCTTTATTCAAACCAGAACATCGATGCATTTCGGCTAGCAGGAAACCCGTCCTCAGGACCTGTGGGGGAGGGGTCCCATGAGGAAGATAAAAGTTTGTTCATTGATATGGATATTTGATCCTGACCCTGCCACAGTGGGTGGTGAAAATATGTTGATTGCTTCACAATAATCAGTTGTTATTTTGTTGTTGTTATTATGTCTTGGGAGTGCTCCAATCTTTTTCAATAGCTATGGCATGCATTAGGCCCATGGGCAAGTTCTGGTAACTTCAGGTTTTAAGGGATTTCAAACTTGGGCCATCCAGTTTCAGTTTTCAATATCTAAGCGCCTCAAGTTTGACATTAGATACTGGAAATACTTTGTTGTAGGTAACCATATGGCCAATTAAGACCATAAGACTGGGCAAAATGTTCCAATCATCTGATGAATTCTTTTGCCCAATTTTGACAAAAGATTCTTTTACCACAATTCCCCTTAAATGGCATGTCTACCCCAAAACTATAATTTACCTCACTAACTGGCCCCACTGTGTAGTTGCAGTAAAATTCTTACCTTACATCCCGGCTCCAAATGGTTCTCCTGTAGTGTCCCTCCAAATTCCCAAAAACTGGCCACCAGGAGCCTGGCAGAGTCCATGCACACTGCAGCCCTCCCCCTCCCTCTCCCTCCCGTTTCTCTCTCCCTTGCCTATGTAAATTCTGTAGTGTAGGGCTCCCACCCCCAACTCAACCGCCAATTTATTTGTGGCAAAGATACTCCCCCGAAAAATAGTAACATAGTAATCAGAGGAAGGCCAAAAAAACCCCAGCTAAAAAGGGGGAAAAAATTCCTTCCTGACTCAAACGGCAATCGGAATGTATCCCTGTTGAACCAGATCTATATGCCTAATACCAGTAATTCTCAATATTTTAGTTTTGAAACTTATCCAGGCCTTTTTTTAAAGCTTTCAATGAACTTGCCATTACCACATCTGCCGGAAGACTGTCACAATTCACCGTTCTCACTGTAAGAAACCCTTCCTAACCTGAAGATGAAACTTCTTTTGTTCCAACCTTAGAGGATGTCCAGTGTCCTCTGATATGACCTATTAGTGTAATCGTGTCCCCACGCAAACGTTGCTTCTCCAATGTAAACAGCCCTCACTTGTCTAATCTGCCTGCATATTCGAGCCTCCATTCCCCTTATTAATTTAGTTTGCCCTTCTCTGAACTGCCTCAATTTCCAAGATGCCCTTTTGTATATGGGATTCCAAAAAGTGCACCACATATTACAAATGAGGCTTTTAAAGCTGCAGCTTCCAAATAAGCATAACTTGATTTTACAGTGCACTTATCCTTTATGGATAATCTGGATAATGAATTCTGGATTTTCTCTTTGCTTTTTATCCTGTTAACCAGTTTCCTCAGTATTTTTAGCACTGACAGAATAAACAACTCAGTTTAAGACGTGCCATGGGTAAATCACAAACAGGATTTACCCACAGTTGCAAATTCGTTATTGAACTTGAAACGGGGGAGATTCTACTGCCTTTCGATTATCACTTCCTCCTGAGATGAAAATTCCTAATGTGTTCCATGTATTCTTACTAAAGCCTGTGACTTCTAACCATTTTTCTTCTCCTCAGTCCCTTCCTATTCCAATTTCTGTCAATGGTCAACAAGAGTATGAAGGTTCTTCAGAGGGACCTTATAATATCTTATCCAATGGAAAGGCTTTGGTCTTGAGGAGTGTTTTTGGGTCAAACACTTGGATGTTTATGCTCCTCACTTAGTTCTACAAGAACTTTCCACAGAAACCTGGTCATGATGGTCCTAAGGCCCCCCTGGGGAAGGGGGTACTGTTAGGAAACGTACTTACCTTGTCCGGTGCTCCAGTCTGTCCAACATGGCAGCGCCCAGGGTCTAACTGTGCCGACGCTTTTCCTGGACGTCAGGAAAGCGTGATGGTGCACATGGTGCACGTGACATCACGATAGAGCACCCACTGATGTGGAGATTTAAAAAAGGCCAGAGACTGCCTTCCAATGCCAGAAAATAGCATCGCTTGACTATTTAGCAGTGTTGGGTTCCCTGCTTCAATTTATCTACCAAATTTTCCATTGGATTCCCATTTTGTCTTTCCTGTTTCCCTGTCTATAAACCTAGACTATGAATCATTACATATTCATTTATTACTGATTTGGAAGTAGGTATTGTTAGCAAGGTCTCTGTATTTGCAGACAACACAATTATTTTTCAAACATTAAAAGCTGCCTAAAATGTGCAATCTTTGCAGGGGGATCTAGATAGATTGTCACATTGGGCTGCTAAGTGGCAGATGAAATTTAATGTTGATAAATTTAAGGTGATGCATTTTGGGCTTCAAAATCAACTGTTAAGTGAATCCCTGTTGGAAAAGGATCTTGGAGGTGTGTTGGACAACAAACTAAACATAGCAAGCAGTGCCAGGCAGCAACGTAGAGCCAGAAAGAAATTGTTCTTGTATAAAGGGGGTATGGATTCAAGGGAAAAAAATTATTCTCCCACTTTACAAACTGCCTAACTGCCTACCAATGGTTAACTTCTGTGACTGACAGTCTCCTCCCTGGCCAATGATGAAGTGCCAGTAGTAAGGAGGAAGGATTGGAAGCTTAAAAAAGCTGGATGAGTTTCTAAAAATAAAGAATGTTGCATGTTACTTATAATAATGCATATAGTTGGAGTTGTTCCAGGGATATTTCACATTGCCACAAGAAGGATTTTTTTCTTTTTTGCCTACCTCTGATCAACAGGCATCTGGATATAGCTGAGTAGGTTGGACTAAATGGACGTATGATATAAGCATAGTACTTTTTCCATTATATGTGGTACATGTGTCATACAGATATAATGAGCTAGTTGTATTTGTTACATTAGTTTTATTATACAATAATATTATAATCACTGTCCATAAAGAGAGATGTACTTACAGTATTATCATTTAAACCCTATCTCTTGTGCATATAAATAATATATATTCTAATTAAAATGCATATGAGTTGTACAGAGATGTTGAAACAGCCTTCTTCCTATTATACTGTAACTTGTATAGAGACATAACTTTCCTCAGTGTTCCTTCTCTTAAAGCATAGGTTCACCCATAATGAACCTATCCGTTTGCTATTAATTAAGGAATGGGCTGGGGCGTAGCTAGCTACCAGTGGTGCAGGGCATTCAACCAAGAAGGGGGCCCCCATTTTAAGGTTCCAAAACTACCAGTCTGTGTGCCAACTGTTCCAGTGGTCTGTGTAAAAGCATTTAACCATTGTCTGATGCCAGCATCCAGTGTTGGATGTGTGCAGTGCGTTTAACCAGTCTTTGTGCCAACTATTTTACCAGTGGTTTTATACAAAGCATTAACCACTATCTGTGTGGAAGCATTTTACTAGCGTTAGTTGGTTAGTGTATTTTAGAAGGTTTGAGGATATAAGTTAGAAAACTGTTGGATCTGATTAATTAGTTTTGCTAGGTGTATGGTGAAGTATGTTTGTCTGTTTTAAAATGAGTGCCTTTAAAAAAATGTTACTGATGAATTTGGATGTTTTTTATGGAAATTATTATTTAGTTGGGTGCCGATTTGTGTTTGAGGCGGTGTTAGGAGGCTCATGCCCATATTTTGCATCAGGGCCCATAAGTCTGTAGCTAAGCCACTGGTAATGGGAGATGGCGAGAACTTTAAAAGCCAAAAGTCTTATTTACCATTACATTGCCTCATTTCTTCTGCAATGTATTACATTTAACCTTTTGTACCAATGGCTATATATTAAAGATGTGGGGTTTGCTATTTTAAAATGGAGATATACAGTATATGATTGTTTGATAATAGAATTCACAGACCATATATGTACCCAAAGGAAAGGCTTAGCAACACACATTGATAATACTTCACAATGTAACCTAGAAAAATATTTTGCAATATTTTAAAGGAGAACTAAAGTTGAATTATAAAGGAGCCTGTATGGATTCTATAGTTACTAACTAGCAGAGAGCTGTACCTGTCACCTCTCAGCTGTAGTAGTTTTTGCAGACATTTTGTTTAAGGGCATTCTTTTCCCTTGCCATTACCCACTACTATACATATAAATGCCCCACCCCTCTCTCTCTGTCACAACAAAAAGTCATGCTGAGCCATCACTAGAATGCACGGAAATATGTTGGCAATGCAATCCGTGCAATGTTGCACAATCAGAGCCCATGTGATTTGCAAAAAAATGTGATCACATGCACTCCAAAATTGATTGCAATGCAGAGCAGCACATGCAAGCGTGTGAGGATGACAAGAATGTCCTTAGAATATATAATAGTGGGCCGCAAGGTGAATAAATTGTCAAGTTCAGCTACAGATGGCCGAACTATATAAAGTTCGGTTCGTTTTCGGAATTGGACCCATTCAAGTCTATGGGGGAGTGATAGTTCGAAAAGTTCTGAGTGATTTACAACTAAACAACCATGGTAACTTACTCTAAATGGCACTTGGGAAATGGTTGGGGAAACATGCACCTGTCACCAAACTTTTAAACACTTGTCGGTTTTGCGCAAGCTAAATTCGAGGATTATCAAACAAACGAACGATCCTTCCTGTTAGCAAACGGTCCTTCCTAGGCTTACATTCGGGGGTTGGATAGTGTACTGGTTAAAGGCACCGCCTTTGACATGGGAGACCAGGGTTCGAATCCTGGCTAGGGGCAGCTATACAAATGTTTGGATTATTATAATACCCTAGTAATATAATAAGCATATAATACCCTATATTATAAACATATAATAACCTAGTAATATAATAAGCATATAATACCCTAGTAATATAATAACCATATAATACCCTAGTAATATAATAACAATGTAATAACCATATAATATAATAACCATATAATAACCCAGTAATATAATAACAATATAATAACCATATAATATTATAACCATATGATAACCTAGTAATATAATAACCATATATTACCCTAGTAATATAATAACAATATAATAACCATGTGTTATACAAATGTTTGGATTTGGGTTGTCATATGGTTATTAAATTACTAGTTTATTATATGGTTATTATATTACGAGGTTTTTATATAACTAGGGTTTTATAATAATCCAAACATTTGTATTGCTGCCCCTAGCCAGGATTCTAACCCTGGTCTCCCATGTCAAAGGCGGTGCCTTTAACCAGTACACTATCCAGCCACTACATTATATGGTTAATATATTACTAGGTTATCATATGGTAAGTATATGGTTATTATATTACTAGGGTATTGTATGGTTATTATATTATTAGATTATTAGCAAATGGCACATTCGAGGGTTGGATAGTGTACTGGTTAAAGGCACCGCCTTTGACATGGGAGACCAGGGTTTGAATCCTGGCTAGGGGCAGCTTTACAAATATTCGGATTATTATAATACCCTTGTAATATTATATGGTTATTATATTACTAGGTTATCATATGGTTATTATATTACTAGGTTATTATATGGTTATATTACTAGGTTATTATATAACTAGGGTTTTATAATAATTCCAAACTTGTATAGCTGCCCCTAGCCCTGGTCTCCCATGTCAAAGGCGGTGCCTTTAACCAGTACACTATCCAGTACATTCGATAATTATCGAATTTACAAAATGAGAGTCTGGAAACATCGAAAGTCCGAGAAATCCGGGTCCGGATTAGTTCGAGAAGTCCAAATCCGTTCAAATTTATAAAGATCGGCTCAAACTCGGGCTTGAGTTCGAGTTCTAGTCCATCCCTAGTTACAGTTTTGTTACAGTACTTCAATGATTGTGATTTTAAACAGATAATTTGAACCTGTTCATCATAACTCACACCTAAAAACAGCAACATTGAGGAGAAATCCTTAGTAATTCTGTAATTCTGACATTTCCTGATTTTTGCAGCCATTGTTTCCAGGAATTTATTTCACTTGGTTCACTGACTACTCAGTCTTGATTACAGAGAGGCCATGGGCTGGTCACTCTGTAGTTATTTAAGAGCTCTATCAGGGAGTATGTGCCTCTCTGTATTTCGGTCTGTGACCCAAAACAGAAAATGCTGCCAATTTCAGATTGAGAGATACAGGAATCTGTATGCTAACAATGATAGGATCATATATATGTTATCTTTAGTTCTCTTTCAATGTTGATAAACAGGTTAATTAAACAGTTCAGGAAAGTTCAGTGGAAAATTTCATTATTTTTAAAATTGTATTTTTAGTTTATATTATACATACCTAGTTACTCTACATATTCTCTTTTATTTTGAAAAATCAGTTGAATTTGCTGTTCCCTGCTGTTTACATTAGTGAGCTGCTATTTCAGGTTCTAATGGTCTTTCTTCTTCCCAGGATGCACCACTTCCTTGGAATGTTCCTAAGAGTAATTTGTACTGATTGGCTGTTGTATGGGTCAAACATGCTCAGATCTCTACTGAGCAACTGAATCAACCCAGGTGCTGGGTCAAGGGCAAGACCATAACGGGAAATAAAAGAACTGAGGGTCGCACTCAATTCTTTTATTTCCTGTGATACCTTTGGCTTTGAGGGAAAACCATTCGAGGCGTCTGCACCCACTTATTGGGAAAGAGTGCATCTCCACCTCTGGTTACCTGCAAGACCACAACAGCCTCAATTAGGGGCCTACAAACAGGAAGTCAGTATTTTGTAAGTATTTATATATACACAGACAAAATGCTGAAAGTGCAGGGTTAGGTCAATGGGATGGGAAAATACTGCTCTTTTTTTCTTAACAGCAAATGTATTTGCACTGAACCTCCCCTTTAAATGATTTCAGAAAAAAAGAGTTGTTTTCCCTTAATCAACTTGACCACTCCCTTGACCTCTACTAATAACCCTGTTTTTATATTATTATTATTTTCAAAAAGGAAACAGTTCTCCCAGAATCCTAGTCCAAACTGCTGCCTCTGGAGTGTAATCAAGCAGCATCAATGTAAACTCCACAAACGTATTAACAATTTCTCATTGACATTGAAAGGAGGGCAAATTGCAAGTGACAGGAAAGTTAAACAGTAAATTGTAGCTAATTTTCAGAAGGTGTTATTTATTAGAAAAATAATTGGTAACAGATGCTGAATAGTGTGCCAGGCACAGGGGCAGTTATCTATGGTCAGGTGAGTTTAATGATAATGGCGTCCAGCATATCCCATCCCAGGAGGATGTTCTAATTTACTATACACTATATAATTTTGCACATTTACAGATGATTCTGAATGTTAAAATGACACACATTATGTTCTAAAGCAGGGATGTCCAACTTGTTGCTTTCTAGTAGTAAACTACTACACTGAGTCCCATCATTCCCTACTACCATGGCCACATGTTAGCCTTTCTATCATTGTTACAGACATGTTACTGTAAGTATGTTTTTAGATTTTCCCTTTGGCTTAGAATATCTGAGCAAAACAGCTAGCTAGTAAAGCTTCAAGATAAAGAGTTATGGTCTGTAACTTAGCTTGATGAGTTGTGTACATTAATATTGAGATTATATATTCTGTTTAATAAAAATGATTAAGCAAGCAATATGTTTTAAAGCAGTTTATGAGCAAATATGTTTTTTAACTTGAACTTGAACTAAAGTGATATTCTAACCTATAAACTTGTATTGACAGAAATTGCAAATGTGTGTAATCTATTGACATGATAAACTGTAAGGAAGCACTTAAGCTAGGTACACACCTAGCGATTTTTCCTCCTGACCATCCGTTCGATACTTTTGACCGGTCGGCCAAGAGGAAGGACTGTCGCTCGTGGCAAAAGCAGCCGCGTCCGATAGTCACCGCGACCGACCGTGCGGTCCATAGAGGACCACACCATCGGACTAGGTTTTCCACCCTGTCCGATCGTCCTTTCGTCCGATTTGGACGAACGGTCGATCGGACATGGGCACATTCGGATGCGATAATTTCGGTCCAAACGACCGATACACTAAACTATCGGTCGATTGGACCGAAATATCTCATCGTGTGTACCCAGCTTTAATCAAATCTTAACTTTTGGAGTGTTTAAAGGACAATTATACTCACCTTCCCTCCGCTCCTCTTCTTAGGTCAGTACCTTTTACCCAGGGTAAACTTCCTATTAGCCTCGTCGCCAATGGGAGGAGGGGGCGGAGCCTACAAGATCAGCGTTTCAGTAACGCTGTGCTTCAAGTTAAGCGAACCCAGGGGTGAGGACCTAGCAGTTCCGGTCCTCACCCTGGGTAAAAGGTACTGACCTAAGAAGAGGAGCGGAGGGAAGGTAAGTATAATTGTACTTTAAG
Source organism: Hymenochirus boettgeri (assembly GCA_019447015.1). Taxonomy (NCBI): domain Eukaryota; kingdom Metazoa; phylum Chordata; class Amphibia; order Anura; family Pipidae; genus Hymenochirus; species Hymenochirus boettgeri. The sequence continues at coordinate 120,232,902 of CM033472.1, read as the reverse complement.
GGGGGATTTAATGTGTTGGGTTACGGTGTTAACCCTAAAGTTTTAGTTTAGTTTTCTTTGCAGTAACATTGCAAGTTTGAAGTTCCTTCAATCCCCTTTTGGAATATCAATGTCCCTTCAATAAAAAACCTGAAAACTGAGTGATAAAGAAGCACATGTGAACCTTCCTATGTTGATGTCATGTGTTCTTGTGTATTTTATCACCTTTCTGCTTCCTCTCTTGATGCTGATTGCAACTGACAATGACTCAGTTACTGAACTTGAATCTTCCTGTCCAAAGCACTAATTTTACATTTCTCTTTATTAAGACTGAGAAATCTTGGTATTTCCCCCCTAAATCTACGGTATGTGCAGCAAAACATACTTTTCTAAATCCAAAACTAAAAAGCCATTTACTATAGCTCAACTACAGTAAGCGTAAAAAACTCAACCCCGAAAGTTGTAGCAATGCGACACCAGACAAATAATTGCTGTGTAGTTACAGAAATAAAAACACAGGCTAGGAGACATATTGAGCAACCTGACATGCAGTATTACAAATTGCTTCTGTATGAATCAATATTTATGTTTTCAGATAACTGTATTTTACCTGTGTCCGATGCTTGGCACAAAGATGTCATCTATTGACTGATTAGATAAATGGAGTGCATATTCTAATATCTGCAAGGATCTATCAAAATATTTAATTCCAAGTTAAATGAACAATGTTATTAGAGGTGCATTGTTTACCCCTTTTATGAGTAAAGGTCAGCGCTAAAAAAAGAAATCAGGATTCTTCAGGTTTATCCCTATTTCCTGGTAAGAACACCTGACCTTTAAAATCATCCTAATTTCTTTCATCCATTATTTATAAAACGTTAGTTGCTCGTATTTTCCAATTGTCATGTTGTAAATGACTATAGTAATGCTATTATAAAAGACACACTAAGCACTCCCACCAGACTGTGAATAATGTTTTAATGTAATGTATACTGATAATAATTTCATTTTTGCCTGGCCTTTAGCTAATTATGAATGGGATTTATGTGGCATACTAGGGAATACTTCTATAGATTTGAGTAAGTAGCATGGCTTGTCTATTCATAATGACAACTATCGGTTTTAATAGAGCAACGTTCCTTAACAATGCTTTTCAAAATGTTGCTGGACTATAAGTCAGTCCAAGCATCTACTGACATCAAGTACTAATTTAGGGTTAAGCCATGTTTGGTAGCATAGTTTTGTTACGTTATATGACTGATGTTTAAACTAATGGTACATAAAAGTTGACCAATAAATGGCATGTCCATCTGGGACACCCTGTAGTAATCTATAGGTGTGCTGGCACGATTTTAATCTCATATCAGCCCTTGGACTTTAATCTATAGATTTAATAAAGGGAAATCTGAGGGCTGATATGTGATTAAGAAAATGTTGTTTAGATACCCTATAAGCAGTATACTCTAAAAACATTTATAGGACATGAAAGCACAATTTCCTTTGATAGGCCCTAAGGAATTAAATATGTGGGCTGATATAATATATATGACATATATACTCTAGAAAACAAAGAATCGTTCCGAGCACACCTTCTATTATGTATCACATTCGGTCTCCGCACTCCCCTTTAACAAAAAACTGATGGTGCTGGGTGCTACTATAAGGCCATAGCCACTGGCCAATCAACTCCATGGTAAGAAAGCAATATATAGCGCACACCAGTCTTTAGCAATATTCAGTGTATTTATTCACACATGTAACGTTCGGTACCTATGGTACCTTCTCAGACAACATCAGATGTTGTCTGAGAAGGTACCATAGAGTACCGAAACGTTACATGTGTGAATAAATACACTGAATATTGCTAAAGACTGGTGTGCGCTATATATTGCTTTCACACCTTCTATTACACGTGAAGAAACTTTATTAACATTTTGGTGCTGCACAAGCACCTTCTTCAGAACTGATTCTGATGAAGGTGCTCTGCGCAGCACCGAAATGTTAATAAAGTTTCTTCACGAACAATAGAGGTGTGCTCGGAACGATTCTTTGTTCTCTAGAGTTTAAATACAGATCGGGCCTCTGTGTTCCTGTAGCATCCTCGACAAAAGAATAAAAATAAGTAGTGCAAACATCACTACATAGAGTTTGTGACAAATAAACCCTAGAGATTTCTATAGGGTCCTATAGAAATCAGTATGCTATGCAGAACATTTTATAATGTTTCTGTCAGAAGGATTTCCTTTTATTGGCTCAAAAACCAAATCTACTAAACCTTCTCTGAGTATTTAAGCCCCCACCACTCCACTTTTACAAATCAGAACATCACCAGTAACCAGCATAAACCATACATTTGGCACCTCCTCTCCAAAGGTTCCCCACACCTACTCAAGCATGCACATATGCTGGGTTTATGCTGACTACGGGGGAGTTTCGGATTGTAAAAGTGGTGGGGGATTAAAACACCCAGGAGAAGGTCGGTAGATTTGTATTTTGGGGGATTTTACTCCTGGTATTTAGAATAGGAATACCTGCCATTTTCTAAATTTTGCCTGTAGACCAATTACATAATAAACATTTGTCTGCGTCTAAGCTAGAATATCACATGCTCCTCATTCCACAGATGTGATTAGTTAAGTAAAAGTAGGCATGGAGTTACAAAATGGAGCTGATTTAAGGAAAGCAAAAAATGGGCGAAATTTCACCAACTTTGTTTCAATACCATAATACCTTGCACAACAATTACATTTTTGGTCAATAGAGCTAAAACAACAAGTCCTAAATATTTTATTTATGTGACTGAAAAAATTGCTGTTCCCCTCCCAGCAGCCACTTATCAGTAGAGATGTCCGAACTTCGCAAAATCCGGTCCGCTCGAGGACCCGCGAATTTTCCCAAAAATTTTAAAATTCGAAAATCCCGAGCGGACCCATTAAATGAAAAATATCCTCGAATTCTCGTATTTTCGAAAATTTTCAAAAATACGTATTTTCGAAAATAGTAGAATCTCGTAATTTCAAAATTTTCGAAAATATGAGAATCCGCGGTTCGGAAGGCGGAAAATCTGGAAAAATCCGCCGTCCACGAACGGGATAAATCCGCGGCGGGATCCGGGTTCGGATCCGCGAACTGGCCATCCCTACTTATCAGTGTGAATTCCTATGGCCAACCTTCCAGTTAGTCCACCAGTTAACTAGCCAACATTGCTTCTCTTTTTATATTTACATTTCTACATATGGATGGGAGCTACCATAGTGTGTTCCTTAAAACAATACTTTTAGGGAGACTTTTATTTCTGTATCAAGTTTTGTGAGTCATGTGACGCTGTTCAGTTAAGCTGTAGGATAAAATGTTCCACTTGGTTCAGACCAAATGGTAAATGTGTTATAATCTAAAGCCATGAACTATAGATGCAATCTTTATCACCCAGTAACCCCCCATCTCTCCCTTAACTTTTCACCACTCGTTCTTTTTTTTATTTGACATTTCACTCTTTGAAACAAAATCTTCACTCCTTTTTTCATTTCAAAATCTGTGTTGGGAACGCACTAACACCTGTCCACTGATCGCCTGCCAGTCTGAATCTGTGCCAACTGACAACACTGTCTGCTTTGACTAATGATGTGATTGATGGACAAAATAAGGAAGAACACACAAAAAAACATTTCTGTCTGGTCTGGAGTGTCAGCAAGCCTTCATCAAGTGTGCTGCGGAAGGTATATTTTGCTGCATGCCTCATTACAACCGTAATGGCGTTCCCAGGCAAAGCTGATTCTTTTCATGACACAAGACAGCAGGCATTTATGGACTCTGGGCCTTCCAGCCTGAAGAAAAAGAGCACTAAAGAGTGGTCATTTTCAAAATCGCCTGAAGTTGATTTTTTTCCCATGGTGTCATGAATTAATTGAGTCAACACAAAATGAAATTACGTGCGGGGAATATCAGTGACTGGTCATTTCTAAGAGTTCTTACAAAATAGACATAAAATGGAAAAATAAAACAAATTTGTTTTGAGAAGGCTACAGAAATAAGTCATACGTCAATTAGTTATTTTGAAGTATTCTCTGGAATTAAAGAGATCCATTGCATACTGGGTATATATCATTTTACAGACATTGCATGATTTTGGCTTATACAATGGAAATTATTTGCCTTTATTTAGATTGAAATTAATTTCTAAGTGATATAACAGAAACCCTTTCCAAAATTCATGTGATATTTATATGCAATTGAATCTTATATTATTACTTATAATAATCCTTATTGTGTGATATAAGTAAGATATAAGTGTGAGTTAAACAGTGGATTTCATGTACTGGATGTGTATTAAAGATTAATGCCTAGATCAAGTCTATCCCTTGAATTCAACCCTAGAACCACAATAATTAAAAAGCTCACGGTTGTAAGACTAGCCTGTTATCCATCCAATGCCCTGCTTGCCCTCCTCCTGACTCCTGATATTCTTGTATAGCAGCAGTCAGTAATGGCCATGATGTCCCAGCCAAAGACTGACTACTGTTCCCCCAAGCTGCCTCCTCTGTCATGTGCATGCTTGTAAAAGAGCCTGCTTTATGAGGCAGCAAAGTAGGCAGCAAAAGTGCAGACAGAGGGGAAGTGGAACATTGGATTATTAATGTTAGTCTCCTAAAGATCTGAGAGAGCCCACCAATCTGCAGCTCAGGTAACGCATTAGCTGTTTTTAATTAGCTGATTGCATGTATTTAGGTAAAGGTGACTGTGTGCACGAACAACTATTTTAAAATTCTGCAGGTCCAGTACCATGTTTAAACAGTTGATCGAGAACACTTTAATTATATATGTCCGATCAGCTGTTTAAAACAGCTGGTCGCAAAACCAGCCTGAAAACATAAGCAGAGGGTGTGTGTTTAAAGGCCTGACAGAGGCCTTTCACGAAACTTGCAGGGAGACCCGCCTCTGCCTTTGCTAGTGTGGAAGCTTTCTAATTATTGGGGTTTTGGGGTGGAGGGGTGTGAACTACAGTACCTGGCTGTATACAATTTCATTTAAAGGGAAAGCCCTCCTCTCAAATTAAAATTGGATATAGGTTAATCACCCCCCGTATAAGATATATAACTATATAGGCTGAATGCTGGTTAGAAAATGTCAATTGATATCACAGCAATGACTGAATACTATTCCCTTAGCTGCATCTTTTAACATGCTCAAGCTCATAACCAGCTCACTAAATTACTAAAGGGGGCATTAATATAGCTGTTAACACACACATTTACACAGGACATCATAGCAGGCATAAGCTAATGATTCCAGAGGACAGGAAGGATATTTCAACACATTTTATAGGGGACATTCTTTCTAAAAATATATTATTATGAGGGTGGAGTTGTCCTTTAAGGGGTAGGAATGTCCTTTAATTAATTACTCCTAATGTTCTCTTACAAGACTCATACTGTAGCTTACATGTGATGATTAAAATTGTAACTGCCCTTTTAAACACAATGGTGATTTGCCTCTTAGAGGAAAAAGAAACTGTAAATATCAATTGCCTCAATGTAGTTGATAATTCCCAATATTTGGTTGTATCTCTCACTACTGTATTTTTGATGAAAAGTTAAAATAGTGAGTATTGCACTTATCCTGATATATATATATAATAATAATTATATATATATATAATATTATATATATATATATATATATATATATATATACTAATATATTATGAAATGTTATTACACAATTGTTGTGTGCATAGTACAGTATATATAACATCCTTTATAAAGCACAACAGTAGATGCTCTGGCATTATATCACCTTTATTATATTGCAATACAATTAGCACCAAATATAGTCACTTTCGTTGGGAAAACTAATCACAGCTCAACTTCAATAGTGGGTCATGGGCAAGGAATGTTTTTGGCGTGATCATTTGATCCGTAAAAGAAATGCGATCCAAAACCCAAATCACATTGCATGTCTCAAAGCGAAATGGGGCCTAACACTTAATAGATCCCCTTTATTCTGTTAAAAGCACTGTATTAGTGCTAGTATTTTGGTACATTTATTTTCTTTATACATCTACATACATACAACGTAAGTAGATATAAGGGTGTTAAAAATACACGTTTTAAAGCATAACATTTTTAGAAAGTTTGCATTTTAGACTTGATACCATGAATAAATTGAATTGCCATGTGTTCCTAAAGTTAAGAAACCAAAATGTAATTCTAACATCTTATCATTCTTCCTTTTAAAGAATAAATCACATAGTATTTTCATGGCAGAGATATAATTTTACGATTTTTATGATGATCTGGAATAGCCACTCATATTTTATTGGCATAGTACTTTTAAAAGATTTAAGGACAATGTGACTGAAAAAATGCTGTTGACATTACAATCAGTGTCCTTTAACTTGGTTTAAATCAAGCTCCACTACAATGAGAGCACTTTGAAATAAGTAAAAACAACTATATAACAAGAATTTTTTCATCCTGACTTTAAATCTTTTAAAATAGAACCTTTTAAATTAAACTTTTGACAAATAACACACCGTCTTACTTTATAGAGCATCTTATTTTAGAGGAAATTGTTGTCCATGATAGTTGTAGTAGCATCAGTAGTATTAGACATACAGTAGTAAGTGGACAGCAACACAATCAATAACAGGGCTTTTCACATTCTATAAAACTGTATGCTTAAAAGGTAATGCAAATTATGCTAAATCTTTTTTAACTAATCAAACAACATAAAGGATTAATTGCCACCAACTCTAAATCAGCTTTTTCTTTCATTCACTCTTTTTAGCTCTTGAAGTTTCACTTATGCAAGGGGTAAAATTACTAAAGTATAAAGTGAAAACCCTAAAAACAGGGGCACTAGGACCCCCCCTAGGAAAATTTGTAACAGAGGAATACCTAAAGACAATAACCCTATAACACTAAAAGCAAATAAAACAATAAAGCACCCTGTATAATAAAGAACCTTTAAGATAATAAACAGAAAATGTTGACTTGTGCAAGGGGGCAGGGCACAGCCAAATAGTAAGAACTGTCAATCACCCACTCCATTGCATATCCCAGTCCCTCTCTCTGGCCCCACCCACTATGTGTAAAAACTATACCTTCTACAAAAGCAAAGCCAATTCCTATGTCACTGCATAACAAACTGATTCAACATTAAGATGATGGAAAGAAATAAACAATTTTCTCTTTTTCTGTTGCTCTTTGCTCACAGTCTGCCTGCCCCCCGCACACCACAAATGCACTACACACACACACACACACACCCACACACACAATCCTAACTCCTACAACTGAAACATTTAATCCAGCAATAATACAGCCTTCTTATCTAACCTTAGCAAGGCACTGACCTTTCACAATAATACAAGATCACAGTGTGAATGCTATTGACTAGCTCACTGTTTTGAGACACAGCTCATCTTAATTGCACATGTTCTCAACTTTAGCTGTGTCTCAGATTCTGGGAAAGGCAGAAGCACAGAGAGAGGGGATGCATTCTAACTAGGAGTGAGCTGAAGACACATGAGTGGATATGGTGAAAGGGAGCACTGGGCGCAGGAATGGAGGCTGTTTTTTTGCAGCTCTAAAATACAGAAAATGTGAGAGACATTTTTTTTTTTCACTTGTATTTCACTTTAAATAAAAAAAAAAAAACTATGGGGTAAAACACAGTTAAACTCGTGCTTTCCACTGGTAAATCTTGTTAGGGTGGGTTTAACTCCATTTTAACTCCACCCAGATGTAAAATTACTTGGGAAAATTAATACCTTTTAAATAGAGGCATTGAATCCGTGCTAATTACCTTCCTGCAAAACTTAGCTAAGTTGGTACTGCATCATGAGAACGTAAGGACGAGGAGTGTGAAGGATTTATATATTTGGATTTATAAAATATCCCCAGACAATACAGAGACAATCAGAAAAAACATTGTAGATATTACCATATATACTCGAGTACAAGCCGTTTTTCAGGCTTTTAAATTAACCTGAAAATCTAACCCCTAATTTAGCTCCAAATGCTGCAATTGTGGGTAGTACCAGTAGGTGTGTTAAACAAGACTTCACCTGCATAGAAAGTTACAGGAGCTGATCTGCCTTTACACTCCTTCCTGCTTCCTGCAGTCTGGCTGCTGGACACACTCAGAACTGTCACTGATAATCTGATGCTGTAAATCTGATGGATCTTCTCAGTTTGGGGAAAAAAATGTCTGATTTCAGTGCAAATGACAATTGAATCTACACCTTAGGTGACATTTTTAACTATAGGGGGTCAGAGTGCCCTTTACTATATGGGGTCAGGAGAATTATAAATGATGGTAAACTTAATTAAAAGTTATTGAACCTTGCCACCCACATGGTTAGAAACTACAACTCCAAGCAACCAAGCATTCTGGGAGTTGTTGTTTGAAAACATCTGTAGTGCCAAGGAATTGGGAGTTACTGGTACTGGATTTGGCTATTACTGTATAGGAATTCTGCTGTCCATTTAAAGGGCAACTTAAGCCCACAAAACAATACAGAAATCAGAAGGCAGTAGTGGTGATAATTTCTACCCTCGGCTTTAATCGAGTCAATCAGTTTTTACAATTTTCCAGGTAAAATAGGTACCTCGACTTATACTCGGACGGTCGACTTATACTCGAGTATTACTAGGTTAAATTAATATAATGCAGTAGCATAATGAATGTATATGCACATACGTATATGTATGCAATCATATATCAGCTTTAAAACTTATGTCACATTTGATATCTGACAGTGTATTTAGAGGTGGACTACATCCTTTTCAGTTGTACCACAAAAGAAAGTTAGGACATTTGCTGATTCAAAAAAAATTTATTCACTTTTTATTACACTATCTTAAGTTTTCTATTTTGAAATAAAGTGGGAGGGGCTCCCCTAAAGATAAGGAGTGGACTTTAAATACTCCATTTCCTTCTAGACACCCTGTTGCTTTAATGATTATTTATTTATAGCTCTTGAGAGTCCCCTGAGGGCTTGATTTACCCCATGTGCTGTGTTAAAAATAGGGTTTAAAAACTTGTGCTAACTAAAGCTGGGTACACACGATGGATATTTCGATCCGATCAACCGATAGTTCAGTGTATTGGTCGATCGACTGAAATTATCGCATCCGAATGCGCCCATGTCCGACAACTTCGTCCGAATCGGACGAAAGGACGATCGGACATGGTGAAAAACCTCGTCCAATCGTGCGGTTCTATCCACGATCGGTCGCGGTAACTATCGGACGCGGCTGCTGTGGCCCGCGATCGAAAGTCCTTCCTCCTGGCCGACCGGTCGAAAGTATCGAACGGTCGGTCAGGAGGAGAAAATCGCTAGGTGTGTACCTAGCTTAATACCGAATAGGTTAGCGCAAGTTTAACTCCATATTGCACTGGCTGCACCAGTTTCCAAAAACACCAGTGCAATGTATTTAATAAAGGATTTGCACAACTTTTAACTCCACAATTTAAGAGGAGCTAATGGCTGGTCTTAAAGTGGCGCTGGAGTAAATCTCTTTTGGGATTACCACATGGTGTCAAATCCGGTATTAAATACCGAAAGCCATATTTGCCCGGAGAAATTTGCAGCTCTGGTAAATGAGGCCCAATTTCCATTTTAATAGGGAGATTCACCCAGAGCTGCAACTCTCTTTGGGCAAATCTCCCCTACGAGATTTGCTAGAGACTGTGCGGCTCTGGGTGAATCTCACCTGACGTAAGTATTTAACACCAGCTGTTGTGTGTACTGCTATCCTCAACTAAGATGAAAAATTATGTTAAAAACAGGCCTAATTTAAATTAACATATTCTTATATATTTCTCAGGGAGGGTTCACAGAGACATATTTAAAAGAAGGGAACCATTAAAGATGGATTATTGCAAAAGGGGGACTTCAACCTTCAAGTATAACACTGCACTAAAAAACACTATAATCCTTTAATGCACTGGATCAAATTGCTACTTGTATTCCATTTTAACATCTGCACCAATTCACAAGCTTATTCCTTATGGGGTTAAACGATTGTCCGTCTCAATAAAATAAAAAAAAAACCTGATCTGCTTTGGAGCTGCAGTTGTTACTTTTTCTTTTTTGGTGATTGAGATACTGCCATGTAGCAGGTGAAATTAAACCCTGCCTGCAATTATATTTGTAAATTTAGTTCTTTATAGATAGTTGCTAATCTTACGGTTCATTAAACTTTTGTAGAACCCAAGAGGGCAATCCAGAAACCCCAACTGCTCAATTACTTTCTAATGGTTACCATTTGAAGATATAATCACCTTCAAAGCAGTGTCCCCAGCAACGTCTTTTTCCCCAGCTAATGAAAAAAAAAAAAAAAAAAAGAAACTGGCTTATGCACAGTCATCTCCCATTGTACCTGCCTAATGACAGAGAAGCATGGGACTTCCTGATAGAGTGACATCACTTTGTCCAGCTCCATAGGATAGCTATGAAGTTAATAATAATAATTAATAATTTTATAAGCAAACCAGGTGGCTGGATTTCTGTTTTATCATTCCAAAAGTTAAGATTTTAATTTTGATTCCCTTTTGAGAATTCATGTGTGAAGTACAGACAAAATCCATCATACTAAATAATCATACTTTTTACAGATAGAAATATTTAAACTTCTTCATAAGGTGTAAAATAACAGTTCTCAAAAGTTTCCCTAACTTATGCCAATAAAGCATAACCGTCATAATTGGAGGTGAGATATTAAAAAGACGACATGATATTATTTGTTGGTTTATGTGTTATTTACCTGTAGCAAGTTTTTAATGTGCTGAAGTGATCAACTCATTGTCTGTTCTCAGAATTGAAATATATATATTTCAAAATGAATTTCAAGATGATAAAAAAGCCTAAAGAAGCACCAAAAATTGAATGCTTACCACTTGGAGCTGTCATCACCACCATTTACAATTAAAATTTCTCACCTACCTTGAAAAAGGTGCACCTTAATTGTATTTAAGCATGTGTTCATTTAACAAATTAGAACTTGCAAAGAGACCCCCATATCTACTCCACCTAAATGAATCTTTAACCAAAGTTAGCAAACTACATGATGGATGAATAGATATTATGTTGCTTGCCTGCAGGGTAGCATTGATACTTTGTAAAACATTAATTTCTGTGAAGTAAAAAACGAAATTGAAGAATAGCTCACAGCGTGGCTTTTATGTTCTTCAATCCTTTAATTGTAAGGTTCGTTAGATTTTCATTTGTAGAAATGACGATGTACAGTAATAGCATTTAATCACTAAAGAAAACAGGAAAGGAAAACATATATAGTAGTTTTTACACATACGATGTATGTATGTATAATTTTATTTATATAACAAAGAATAAAGATATAAAAATTTAAGGGGTTTGGTGGGACCTGGATTCAAATCCTCCCATGGACAGCTCTGCAAGGAGTTTAAATGTTGCATGGGTTTCCCCCACAATCATAAGACATAAATAAGTAATAAGCTTACATCTAATTGGATGCTGCTTTTGCATGCCTATTTACATCTACTGCTTGTTTGTTTGACCATTGGCCACAGATGTTGTTTTTGTTTTTTGTTTTTATGTCAGGTTGCTAAACATTTGATTGTCTCTTAAGTAAATAGAAGGATCTGCTTTGAATGTCCCCTTCTTTTATTAAACCATAATTCTTTGCATCTTCTTGAAACCACTGCTTAGCATTCAATGAACTGCAAGATACGTCCCTCCTATAGGTGGTGCATCCGCTGGGATGCAACTCAGGGTTTGTATTCTGGCCATTATTTTTTGATCTTATACCAACTTGTAGTTTACAATGTTTGGTGAAAGTGTGATATCCTACATTTGCAATATACTACTTTTAAAAAATATACCACACTTTGTTTATAGTTCCCCTTTAATAACATAACCATTAAAACACCTCATGCTGTTAACTTTGGTTGTTTTTATGATAATCATACATTTGCCAACTTAAAGGGCAAGTCAACATCTTATTTTATGCTTCAACACACCTCAAAAACTTGATTTTGCAAATGTATTTACCTCTGGGCGTTTGAGTCTTGAGATACTTACCCTGCAATTCAATATCCTATTCCTGGGTTTTGTCACCTCCTCTGAAAGCTGTGCAAGCTTGTTAGCACCATTCATTCATTGGCTATGGTGTCATACACAGGAGCAGATTTACACCTCAGGAGCCTGTAGGCACAAAAGTCCTGGTGCCCTTAGCTGCACCCCTAAACACAAACCACACCCATTTCACACCCCATTTCCTCTTCTGTGTAAAGAATATAGCTTAAAAGGTGGTTGCTTGGGGAGATGAAAGCCTCCCTAATTACAGGTGTGTGCCCACTGTGGCCTGGTCATACATGACAAAATTTATTACAGCAGTGATTGATTGTTGAAGAATATGACAGAGTGTAGGGTGAGTATCTCAGTCCAGGAAAGGCCAACCGCTCCCTTACTCTATACTACAGTGTAGGGAGCGGTTGGCTTTTGGAACTCGTCAGGCGTCTCCTTGTTTTTATTGCAATCTGTAAAAAAAGTAATATTTTTTAATCTACTGCCGAGCTGCTGTCTATCTGGGAGTAGAAATGCCGTTTATTACGTTGATCCAGTTTATAACTAACTTACACTTATGTGCTGTAAAGAGACACTGCATTCAGTACGGAATTCTAGCATTTATCAAGTGGTAGATATCAACAGAAAAGTCAGGACAAGCCCCACTACTATGTATAATTGCAAATATACAGAGCCTCAATTATTTCCAGGCTAAAACCTGACATTTCTCTCTGACAGCTCCAAAGTAAGAATAATGGTGATAGAAACTTCAAACAATTGAATAACACATATGCAGCTTGAAAATACACGAGGAAACAGCAGTAAACACATTTAATAAGTGTAATAATTTAAATAAACATGGAAGAAATTAGCAACATTCAAACAACAGCAAGAAATCTCAATTGCATCATTAAGATTTTATTTTTGTTTTTGAAAATAATTTAGCACTTTTGCTAAAATTATCACAGAAAGATTAGATGCTGCTATTAGAGGGGTATCGCAAAACTTACTAAATCTGGATTGTATCAATGTGCTGTGCTGCCATTCCTAAGGAAAAACCATGTTAACCCAATATACATCAGGTTAAATGGGTTTTATTCTTATTTTAGGATATTGAATCTCCCTGTTATGTTACATTTTCTTTTATGCTTAAATTATTATGGGGCAAAGACATGTGTTTTGTTATCTGTAATACGTTGTAACATTTTCCTGCTTCAAGTTACATTGTATAGCTGTTTTAAAAATAGACAGATCCATCCTGGTTATTAATAGTGCTTCATAACCCTAGAATGCAGCGTTCAGTACATTCGAGGGTCATTGCCGTTTTTGAGTTACGAACGCCACATTTGATGGTTATGGCTGAATTTAAAGGGTTAGTGAACGCTGCATTCAAGGGTTTATCGTTGAATTCGATGGTCCACAAATGCCGCATTTAGGTTATGGCCACATTCAAAAGTTAGCAAATGCCCATAACCCTTGAATGTAGCGTTTGCGGTGTTCATACCCTTGAATACGGCGATAAACCTTAAACAGCAGATGGTTACCCAGACCATTTTCCAGGTCCCAGGCCATTTACAGTTAATTACCATTGCTATTTTAACTGTATTTTTCATAAACTTTTTGAACTATTGTTCCCCATGTATGACTTTAATGGGTCCATTTTCGAACTATAGTACTTTTACTGAAGTTCTATAGTTCTAAAACGAACCGAACTTTAAGAAGTTCGCCATCTCAATCTTTAAGCTGGAATATCTTTAGTGACCTGTCATTCAAAGTTGAACAGGTTGTACTGAGCAGAGAGATTGGACGGTTCAAATTTCAGTGACAGTTTACAGAAGATTTATCGGGTGTTAAAAATAAATTTTTAAAAAAAAAAAACTTTTTTGCGCAAACGCATGCATTTCCATATGTTAAATAGCAAAATTGCATGCGCAATGCGAAACAACGCAACTGCACCAAAACGCACAAGCCCCAGAAATGCGCACACGATTATGCTGCTATAATCACTGCTTAGCTATTTCATCAGTATCACATGATTAATGGAAACTATATTACTGGAAATAACTTACCCCCTACTGTAGTCTGTTATTAATATAATTAGGCATACATACATTAATATAATGTACATATTTGCAACAATATTTTGTTTAAAATAAACATTTACTCTTTCCATGTTCAAAAAGTTTGTAATGGCTAAAATAATAATAATGTACACTTGCAATTTATTTAAATTGTTTGTAGTTTTTGTAATGGGCTTCTTTGACTCTGAAGTATATGGTACCTGTTGGGTTAGCCAGACTGATTAAACAACCTGCAGCAGTTTATCACAGCACAGACAAATCTGTATGACACTTTAACACCCATACAATGATACAAGCCTGTCAATGTGTCCTTCCCCTCAAAAAGGTGGATTTCACATTTGTTTGTATTCCCCAAACATTTTCTGAAGGTTCTTTCCCTCCCTATCCTCACTGTCATTGGTGAAATTTTTGCCTGAGTGGCAGAAGCCAAATATCCTCAGAAGTCTTTATGTAGAATGTGACGTGGCACATTAGGGTGTCTTTTTTGTAGTCCCAGGTGAAAAAAAATTGAGACATTGTAAAACTATGCTGCCAAATAGTAATTTTTATTGATTTGTTTTTTTCTTTTGAAAGTTCTTAAAACATTTAAGCAGGGCTCTTTAAAGGTCAATGGTATTCCTGAAACATGACCTAGTCAGAGAAGATTCATGGAAGGCTGAGGGAATCTATTCCTGATAAAGAATTATGTGCAAGTGACCCAACCTATTTCTCTGGCATTTTTACATTGTTCATTTTCATTTTTCAGCATTCAGTCTAATTGTATCCATGAGCTTTATTCCCAGCTCATTTCATAATTTATAGTATTTCAGTTGGTTTCTTGTGCAGAAGTGTATGTCAGATGAGAATCTACAGAATGCGCCTTCATTATGGAGCAGGGAAGTGAAAGCTAACACAGTATGTGACTGTGTTTCCTTACAGAGACCTGCCCCTGACCTCGAAGGGTCAAGCTATTTACCAGCTCAATCCTGAAATGACTTCTTTTGAGGAACGGCTAATCCCCTAAATTGTATGAGGTATTTGGCGGCTCATTAAATAGATCTGAATTCCAGCCACCCTGCTCTCTACCTCAGGCTATGGAAAACCCATGCTAGAAGACTACCTGTTACTCTGCATGACCTACAACTTTAGACTAATATGTACCATGTTTCCCACATTCCATATTTCCCTTTTCTTTACGTTTTCATTTTTTACCCTTATATTTTTTTTTTTTTAAAACAATTTCCCAAAGAAAACTATATTCGCCTAGCTTTTAGGAACAAAGCAATTCAAGTACATTTCTGCTGCTTTTTTAACAAAACAAACATGGCACTTGGGGGTGGGCTAGGGTGCCCTACACTACAGAAAAACAATTTTTTCTGGGTGAAGATACTCACTCAACATCTGAAGATGTTGTCTGAAGAAGGTACCATAGAGTACCGAAACGTTACATGTGTGAATAAATACACTGAATATTGCTAAAGACTGGTGTGCGCTATATATTGCTTTCACACCTTCTATTACACGTGAAGAAACTTTATTAACATTTTGGTGCTGCACAGAGCACCTTCTTCAGAAACTGATTCTGATGAAGGTGCTCTGCGCAGCACCGAAATGTTAATAAAGTTTCTTCACGAACAATAGAAGGTGTGCTCGGAACGATTCTTTGTTCTCTAGAGTTTAAATACAGATCGGGCCTCTGTGTTCCTTGTAGCATCCTGACCAAAAGAATAAAAATAAGTAGTGCAAACATCACTACATAGAGTTTGTGACAAATAAACCCTAGAGATTTCTATAGGGGTCCTATAGAAATCAGTATGCTATGCAGGAACATTTTTATAATGTTTCATGTCAGGAAGGATTTCCTTTTATTGGCTCAAAAACACAAATCTACTAACCTTCTCTTGAGTATTTAAGCCCCCACCACTCCACTTTTACAAATCAGAACATCACCAGTAACCAGCATAAACCATACATTTGGCACCTCCTCTCCAAAGGTTCCCACACACTACTCAAGCATGCACATATGCTGGGTTTATGCTGACTACTGGGGAAGTTTCGGATTGTAAAAGTGGTGGGGGATTACAAACACCCAGGAGAAGGTCGGTAGATTTGTATTTTGGGGGATTTTACTCCTGGTATTTAGAATAAGGAATACCTAGCCATTTTCTAAATTTTGCCTGTAGACCAATTACATAATAAACATTTGTCTGCGTCTAAGCTAGAATATCACATGCTCCTCATTCCACAGATGTGATTAGTTAAGTAAAAGTAGGCATGGAGTTACAAAATGGAGCTGATTTAAAGGCAAAAAAAATGGGCGAAATTTCACCAACATTTGTTTTCAATACCATAATACCTTGCACAACAATTACATTTTTGGTCAATAGAGCTAAAACAACAAGTCCTAAATATTTTATTTTATGTGACTGAAAAAATTGCTGTTCCCACTCCCAGCAGCCACTTATCAGTAGAGATGTCCGAACTTCGCAAAATCCGGTCCGCTCGAGGACCCGCGAATTTTCCCAAAAATTTTAAAATTCGAAAATCCGCGAGCGGACCCATTAAAATGAAAAATATCCTCGAATTCTCGTATTTTCGAAAATTTTCAAAAATACGTATTTTCGAAAATAGTAGAAATCTCGTAATTTCAAAAATTTTCGAAAATATGAGAAATCCGCGGTTCGGAAGGCGGAAAATCTGGAAAAATCCGCCGTCCACGAACGGGATAAATCCGCGGGGCAGATCCGGGTTCGGATCCGCGAACTGGCCATCCCTACTTATCAGTGTGAATTCCTATGGCCAACCTTCCAGTTAGTCCACCAGTTAACTAGCCAACATTGCTTCTCTTTTTATATTTACATTTCTACATATGGATGGGAGCTACCATAGTGTGTTCCTTAAAAACAATACTTTTAGGGAGACTTTTATTTTCTGTATCAAGTTTTAGTGAGTCATGTGACTGCTGTTTCAGTTAAGCTGTAAGGATAAAATGTTCACACTTTGGTTCAGACCAAAATGGTAAATGTGTTATAATCTAAAGCCATGAACTATAGATGCAATCTTTATCACCCAGTAAACCCCCATCTCTCCCTTAACTTTTCACCACTCGTTCTTTTTTTTATTTGACATTTCACTCTTTGAAACAAAATCTTCACTCCTTTTTTCATTTCAAAATCTTGTGTTGGGAACGCACTAACACCTGTCCACTGATCGCCTGCCAGTCTGAATCTGTGCCCAACTGACAACACTGTCTGCTTTGACTAATGATGTGATTGATGGACAAAATAAGGAAGAACACACAAAAAAACATTTCTGTCTGGTCTGGAGTGTCAGCAAGCCTTCATCAAGTGGCTGCGGAAGGTATATTTTGCTGCATGCCTCATTACACCGTAATGGCGTTCCCAGGCAAAGCTGATTCTTTTCATGACACAAGACAGCAGGCAGCTTTATGGACTCTGGGCCTTCCCAGCCTGAAGGAAAAAGAGCACTAAAGAGTGGTCATTTTCAAAATCGCCTGAAGTTGATTTTTTTCCCATGGTGTCATGAATTTAATATGAGTCAACACAAAATGAAATTATCGCGGGGAATATCAGTGACTGGTCATTTCTAAGAGTTCTTACAAAATAGACATAAAATGGAAAAATAAAACAAATTTGTTTTGAGAAGGCTACAGAAATAAGTCATACGTCAATTAGTTATTTTGAAGTATTCTCTGGAATTAAAGAGATCCATTGCATACTGGGTATATATCATTTTACAGACATTGCATGATTTTGGCTTATACAATGGAAATTATTTGCCTTTATTTAGATTGAAATTAATTTCTAAGTGATATAACAGAAACCCTTTCCAAAAATTCATGTGATATTTATATGCAATTGAATCTTATATTATTACTTATAATAATCCTTATTGTGTGATATAAGTAAGATATAAGTGTGAGTTAAACAGTGGATTTCATGTACTGGATGTGTATTAAAGATTAATGCCTAGATCAAGTCTATCCCTTGAATTCAACCCTAGAACCACAATAATTAAAAAGCTCACGGTTGTAAGACTAGCCTGTTATCCAATCCAATGCCCTGCTTGCCCTCCTCCTGACTCCTGATATTTCTGTATAGCAGCAGTCAGTAATGGCCATGATGTCCCAGCCAAAGACTGACTACTGTTCCCCCAAGCTGCCTCCTCTGTGCATGTGCATGCTTGTAAAAGAGCCTGCTTTTATGAAGGCAGCAAAGTAGGCAGCAAAAGTAGGCAGACAGAGGGGAAGTGGAACATTGGATTATATAATGTTAGTCTCCTAAGAGATCTGAGAGAGCCCACCAATCTGCAGCTCAGGTAACGCATTTAGCTGTTTTTAATTAGCTGATTGCATGTATTTAGGTAAAGGTGACTGTGTGCACGAACAACTATTTTAAAATTCTGCAGGTCCAGTACCATTGTTTAAACAGTTGATCGAGAACAACTTTAATTATATATGTCCGATCAGCTGTTTAGAAACAGCTGGTCGCAAAACCTAGCCTGAAAACATAAGCAGAGGGGTGTGTGTTAAAGGCCTGACAGAGGCCTTTCACGAAACTTGCAGGGAGACCCAGGCCTCTGCCATTTGCTAGTGTGGAAGCTTTCTAATTATTGGGGTTTTGGGGTGGAGGGGTGTGAACTACAGTACCTGGCTGTATACAATTTTCATTTAAAGGGAAAGCCCTCCTCTCAAATTAAAATTGGATATAGGTTAATCACCCCCCGTATAAGATATATAACTATATGAGGCTGAATGCTGTTAGAAAATGTCAATTGATATCACAGCAAATGACTGAATACTATTCCCTTAGCTGCATCTTTTAAACATGCTCAAGCTCATAACCAGCTCACTAAATTACTAAAGGGGGCATTATAATATAGCTGTTAACACACACAATTTACACAGGACATCTATAGCAGGCATAAGCTAATGATTCCAGAGGACAAGGAAGGATATTTCAACACATTTTATAGGGGACATTCTTTCTAAAAATATATTATTATGAGGGTGGAGTTGTCCTTTAAGGGGTAGGAATGTCCTTTAATTAATTACTCCTAATGTTCTCTTACAAGACTCATACTGTAAGCTTACATGTGATGATTAAAATTGTAACTGCCCTTTTAAACACAATGGTGATTTGCCTCTTAGAGGAAAAAGAAACTGTAAATATCAATGTGCCTCAATGTAGTTGATAATTCCCAATATTTGGTTGTATCTCTCACATACTGTATTTTTGATGAAAAGTTAAAATAGTGAGTTATTGCACTTATCCTGATAATATATATATTAATAATTATGAAATGTATATATATATATATATATATATATATCTAATAATTATGAAATGTTATTACACAATTGTATGTGTGCATAGTACAGTATATATAACATCCTTTATAAAGCACAACAGTAGATGCTCTGGCATTATATACACCTTTATTTATAATTGCAATACAATTAGCACCAAATATAGTCACTTTCGTTGGGAAAACTAATCACAGCTCAACTTCAATAGTGGGTCATGGGCACAGGAATGTTTTTGGCGTGATCATTTGATCCGTAAAAGAAATGCGATCCAAAACCCAAATCACATTGCATGCTCTAAAGCGAAATGGGGCCTAACACTTAGATAGATCCCCCTTTATTCTGTTAAAAGCACTGTATTAGTGCTAGTATTTTAGTACATTATATTTCTTTATACATCTACATACATACAACGTAAGTAGATATAAGGGTGTTAAAAATACACCGTTTTAAAGCATAACATTTTTAGAAAGTTTGCATTTTAGACTTGATACCATGAATAAAATTGAATTGCCATGTGTTCCTAAAGTTAAGAAACCAAAATGTAATTCTAACATCTTATCATTCTTCCTTTTAAAGAATAAATCACATAGTATTTTCATGGCAGAGATATAATTTTACGATTTTTATGATGATCATGGAATAGCCACTCATATTTTATTGGCATAGTTACTTTTAAAAGATTTTATAGGACAATGTGACTGAAAAAATGCTGTTGAACATTACAATCAGTGTCCTTTAACTTTGGTTTAAATCAAGCTCCACTTACAATGAGAGCAGCTTTGAAATAAGTAAAAAAACAACTATATAACAAGAATTTTTTCATCCTGACTTTAAATCTTTTAAAATAGAACCTTTTAAATTAAACTTTTGACAAAATAACACTACCGTCTTACTTTATAGAGCATCTTATTTTAGAGGAAATATGTTTGCCATAGATAGTTGTAGTAGCATCAGTAGTATTAGACATACAGTAGTAAGTGGACAGCAACAATCAATAACAGGGCTTTTCACATTCTATAAAACTGTATGCTTAAAAGGTAATGCAAATTATGCTAAATCATTTTTTAACTAATCAAACAACATAAAGGATTAATTGCCACCAACTCTAAATCAGCTTTTTCTTTCATTCACTTCTTTTTAGCTCTTGAAGTTTCACTTATGCAAGGGGGTAAAATTACTAAAGTATAAAGTGAAAACCCTAAAAACAGGGGCACCTAGGACCCCCCCTAGGAAAATTTGTAACAGAGGAATACCTAAAGACAATAACCCTATAACACTAAAAAGCAAATAAAACAATAAAGCACCCTGTATAATAAAGAACCTTTAAGATATATAAACAGAAAATGTATTGACTTGTGCAAGGGGGCAGGGCACAGCCAAATAGTAAAGAACTGTCAATCACCCACTCCATTGCATATCCCAGTCCCTCTCTCTGGCCCCACCCACTATGTGTAAAAACTATACCTTCTACAAAAGCAAAGCCAATTCCTATGTCACTGCATAACAAACTGATTCAACATTAAGATGATGGAAAGAAATAAACAATTTTCTCTTTTTCTGTTGCTCTTTGCTCACAGTCTGCCTGCCCCCCGCACACACACAAATGCACTCACACACACACACACACACACACACACACAATCCTAACTCCTACAACTGAAACATTTAATCCAAGCAATAATAACAGCTTCTTATCTAACCTTAGCAAGGCACTGACCTTTCACAATAATACAAGATCACAGTGTGAATGCTATTGACTAGCTCACTGTTTTGAGACACAGCTCATCTTAATTGCACATGTTCTTCAACTTTAGCTGTGTCTCAGATTCTGGGAAAGGCAGAAGCACAGAGAGAGGGGGATGCATTCTAACTAGGAGTGAGCTGAAGACAACATGAGTGGATATGGTGAAAGGGAGCACTGGGCGCAGGAATGGAGGCTGTTTTTTTGCAGCTCTAAAAATACAGAAAAGTGTTGAGACATTTTTTTTTTTCACTGTAGTTTCACTTTAATAAAAAAAAAAAAACTATGGGGTAAAACACAGTTAAACTCGTGCTTTCCACTGTAATATCTTGTTAGGGTGGGTTTAACTCCATTTTAACTCCACACCAGATGTAAAATTACTTGGGAAAATTAATACCTTTTAAATAGAGGCATTGAATCCGTGCTAATTACCTTCCTGCAAAACTTAGCTAAGTGGTACTGCATCATGAGAACGGTAAGGACGAGGAGTGTGAAGGATTTATATAATTTGGATTTATAAAATATCCCCAGACAATACAGAGACAATCAGAAAAAACATTGTAGATATTACCATATATACTCGAGTACAAGCCGAGTTTTTCAGGCTTTTAAATTAACCTGAAAATCTAACCCCCTAATTTAGCTCCAAATGCTGCAATTGTGGGTAGTAACCAGTAGGTGTGTTAAACAAGACTTCACCTGCATAGAAAGTTACAGGAGCTGATCTGCCTTTACACTCCTTCCTGCTTCCTGCAGTCTGGCTGCTGGACACACTCAGAACTGTCACTGATAATCTGGATGCTGTAAATCTGATGGATCTTCTCAGTTTGGGGAAAAAAATGTCTGCTATTTCAGTGCAAATGACAATTGAATCTACACCTCTTAGGTGACATTTTTAACTATATGGGGGTCAGAGTGCCCTTTACTATATGGGGGTCAGGAGAATTATAAATGATGGTAAACTTAATTAAAAGTTTATTGAACCTTGCCACTCCACATGGTTAGAAACTACAACTCCAAGCAACCAAAGCATTCTGGGAGTTGTTGTTTGAAAACATCTGTAGTGCCAAGGAATTGGGAGTTACTGGTACTGGATTTGGCTATTACTGTATAGGAATTCTGCTGTCCATTTAAAGGGCAACTTAAGCCACAAAACAATACAGAAATCAGAAGGCAGTAGTGGTGATAATTTCTACCCTCGGCTTATAATCGAGTCAATCAGTTTTTACTAATTTTCCAGGTAAAAATAGGTACCTCGACTTATACTCGGATCGACTTATACTCGAGTATATACGGTAGGTTAAATTATATAAATGCAGTAGCATAATGGAATGTATATTGCACATACATGTATATGTATTGCAATCATATATCAGCTTTAAAACTTATGTCACATTTGATATCTGACAGTGTATTTAGAGGTGGACTACATCCTTTTCAGTTGTACCACAAAATGAAAGTTAGGACATTTGCATTGATTCAAAAAAAATTTATTCACTTTTTATTACATCTATCTTAAGTTTTCTATTTTTGAAATAAAGTGGGAGGGGCTCCCCTAAAGATAAGGAGTGGACTTAAATAATCCATTTCCTTCTAGACACCCTGTTGCTTTAATGATTATTTATTTATAGCTCTTGAGAGTCCACCTTGAGGGCTTGATTTACCCACATGTGCTGTGTTAAAAATAGGGTTTAAACTTGTGCTAACTAAAGCTGGGTACACACGATGAGATATTTCGATCCGATCAACCGATAGTTCAGTGTATTGGTCGATCGGACTGAAATTATCGCATCCGAATGCGCCCATGTCCGACAGACCGTTCGTCCGAATCGGACGAAAGGACGATCGGACATGGTGGAAAACCTCGTCCAATCGTGCGGTCCTCTACGATCGGTCGCGGTAACTATCGGACGCGGCTGCTGTTGCCGCGATCGAAAGTCCTTCCTCCTGGCCGACCGGTCGAAAGTATCGAACGGTCGGTCAGGAGGAAAAATCGCTAGGTGTGTACCTAGCTTAATACCGAATAGGTTAGCGCAAGTTTAACTCCATAATTGCACTGGCTGCACCAGTTTCCCAAAAGACACCAGTGCAATGTATTTAATAAAGGATTTGCACAACTTTTAACTCCACAATTTAAGAGGAGCTAATGGCTGGTCTTAAAGTGGCGCTGGAGTAAAATCTCTTTTGGGATTTACCACATGGTGCAAATCCGGTATTAAATACCGAAAGCCATATTTGCCCGGAGAAATTTGCAGCTCTGGGTAAATGAGGCCCAATTTCCATTTTAATAGGGAGATTCACCCAGAGCTGCAACTGCTTTGGGCAAATCTCCCCTACGAGATTTGCTAGAGACTGTGCGGCTCTGGGTGAATCTCAGCCTGACGTAAGTATTTAACACCAGCTGTTAGTTGGGTATCTGCTATCCTCAACTAAGATGAAAAATTATGTTAACAACAGGCCTAATTTAAATTAACATATTCTGTATATATTTCTCAGGGAGAGGGTTCACAGAGACATATATTAAAAGAAGGGAACCATTAAAGATGGATTATTGCAAAAGGGGGACTTCAACCTTCAAGTATAACACTGCACTAAAAAAACACTATAAATCCTTTAATGCACTGGATCAAATTGCTACTTGTACTTCCATTTTAACATCTGCACCAATTCACAAGCTTATTCCTTATGGGGTTAAACGATTGTCCGTCTCAATAAAATAAAAAAAAAAACCTGATCTGCTTTGGAGCTGCAGTTGTTACTTTTTCTTTTTTGGTGATTGAGATACTGCCATGTACAGTAGGTGAAATTAAACCCTGCCTGCAATTATATTTGTAAATTTAGTTCTTTATAGATAGTTGCTAGATCTTACGGTTCATTAAACTTTTGTAGAACCCAAGAGGGCAATCCAGAACCCCAAACTGCTCAATTATTCTTTCTAATGGTTACCATTTGAAGATATAATCACCTTCAAAGCAGTGTCCCCCAGCAACGTCTTTTTCCCCAGCTAATGAAAAAAAAAAAAAAAAGAAAAGCTGGCTTATGCACAGTTCATCTCCCAATTGTACCTGCCTAATGACCAGAGAAGCATGGGACTTCCTGATAGAGTGACATCACTTTGTCCAGCTCCATAGGATAGCTATGAAGTTAATAAATAATAATTTAATAATTTATTAAGCAAAACCAGGGTGCTGGATTTCTGTTTTATCATTCCAAAAGTTAAGATTTTAATTTTGATTCTCCTTTTGAGAATTCATGTGTGAAGTACAGACAAAATGTCATCATACTAAATAAATCATACTTTTTTACAGATAGAAATATTATAACTTCTTCATAAGGTGTAAAATAACATGTCTCTAAAAGTTTCACTAACTTATGCCAATAAAGCATAAACGTCATAATTGGAGGTGAGATATTAAAAAGACGACATGATATATATTTGTGTGGTTTATGTGTTATTTTACCTGTAGCAAGTTTTAATGTGCTGAAGTGATTCAACTCATTGTCTGTTCTCAGAATTGAAATATATATATTTCAAAATGAATTTCAAGATGATAAAAAAAAGCCTAAAGAAGCACCAAAAATTGAATGCATTACCACTTGGAGCTGTCATCACACCATTTACAATTAAAATTTCTCACCTACCTTGAAAAAAGGTGCACCTTAATTGTATTTTAAGCATGTGTTCATTTAACAAATTAGAACTTGCAAAGAGACCCCCATATCTACTCCACCTAAATGAATCTTTAACCAAAGTTAGCAAACTACATGATGGATGAATGAGATATTATGTTGCTTGCCTGGCAAGGTAGCATTGATACTTTGTAAAACATTAATTTCTGTGAAGTAAAAAACGGAAATTGAAGAAATAGCTCACAGCGTGGCTTTTATGTTCTTCAAATCCTTTAATTGTAAGGTTAGCTAGATTTTCATTTGTAGAAATGACGATGTACAGTAATAGCAGTTAATCACATAAAGAAAACAGGAAGAGAATAACATATATAGTAGTTTTTACACATACGTATGTATGTATGTATAATTTTATTTATATAACAAAGAATAAAGATATAATAAAAATTTAAGGGGTTTGGTGGGACCTGGATTCAAATCCTCCCATGGACAGCTCTGCAAGGAGTTTAAATGTGCTTGCATGGGTTTCCCCCACAATCAATAAGACATAAATAAAAGTAATAAGCTTACATCTAATTGGATGCTGCTTTTGCATGCCTATTTACATCTACTGCTTGTTTGTTTGACCATTGGCCACAAGTTTTGTTTTTTGTTTTTTATGTCAGGTTGCTAAACATTTGATTGTCTCTTAAGTAAATAGAAGGATCTGCTTTGAATGTCCCCTTCTTTTATTAAACCATAATTCTTTGCATCTTCTTGAAACCACTGCCTTAGCATTCAATGAACTGCAAGATACGTGCCCTCCTATAGGTGGTGCATCCGCTGGATGCAACTCAGGGTTTGTATTCTGGCCATTATTTTTTGATCTTATACCAACTTGTAGTTTACAATGTTGGTGAAAGTGTGATATCCTACATTTGCAATATACTACTTTTAAAAATATACCACTTTGTTTATAGTTCCCCTTTATAACATAACCATTAAAACACCTCATGCTGTTAACTTTTGTTGTTTTTATGATAATGCATACATTTGCCAACTTTAAAGGGCAAGTCAACATCTTATTTTATGCTTCACCACCATCAAAAACCTTGATTTTGCAAATGTATTTACCTCTGTGGCGTTTGAGTCTTGAGATACTTACCCTGCAATTCAATATCCTATTCCTGGGTTTTTGTCACCTCCTCTGAAAGCTGTGCAAGCTTGTTAGCAGCATTCATTCATTGGCTATGGTGTCATACACAGGAGCAGATTTACACCTCAGGAGCCTGTAGGCACAAAAGTCCTGGTGCCCTTAGCTGCACCCCTAAACACAAACCACACCCATAATTCACACCCCATTTCCTCTTCTGTGTAAAGAATATAGCTTATAAAGGTGGTTGCTTGGGGGGGAGATTGAAAGCCTCCCTAATTACAGGTGTGTGCCCACTGTGGCCTGGTCATACATGACAAAATTTATTACAGCAGTGATTGATTGTTGAAGAATATGACAGAGTGTAGGGTGAGTATCTCAGTCCAGGAAAGAGCCAACCGCTCCCTTACTCATAGACTACATGAGTAAGGGAGCGGTTGGCTTTTGGAACTCGTCAGGCGTCTCCTTGTTTTTATTGCAATCTGTAAAAAAAGTAATATTTTTTAATCTACTGCCGAGCTTGCTGTCTATCTGGGAGTAGAAATGCCGTTTATTACGTTGATCCAGTTTATAACTAACTTACACTTATGTGCTGTAAAGAGACACTGCATTCAGTACTGAATTCTAGCATTTATCAAGTGGTAGATATCAACAGAAAAGTCAGGACAAGCCCCACTACTATGTATAATTGCAAATATACAGAGCCTCAATTATTTCCAGGCTAAAACCTGACATTTCTCTCTGACAGCTCCAAAGTAAGAATAATGGTGATAGAAACTTCAAACAATTGAATAACACATATGCAGCTTGAAAATACACGAGGAAACAGCAGTAAACAACATTTAATAAGTGTAATAAGTTTAAATAAACATGGAAGAAATTAGCAACATTCAAACAACAGCAAGAAATCTCAATTGCATCATTAAGATTTTATTTTTGTTATTTGAAAATAATTTAGCACTTTTGCTAAATTATCACAGAAAGATTAGATGCTGCTATTAGAGGGGTATCGCAAAACTTAACTAAATCTGGATTGTATCAATGTGCTGCCATTCCCTAAAGGGAAAAACCATGTTAACCCAATATTACATCAGGTTAATATGGGTTTTATTCTTATTTTAGGGATATTGAATCTCCCTGTTATGTTACATTTTCTTTTAATGGCTTAAATTATTTATGGGGCAAAGACATTTGTTTTGTTATCTGTAATACAGTTGTATAACATTTTCCTGCTTCAAGTTACATTGTATAGCTGTTTTAGAAAATAGACAGATCCATCCTGGTTATTAATAGTGCTTCATAACCCTAGAATGCAGCGTTCAGTACATTCGAGGGTCATTGCCGTTTTTGAGGGTTACTGAACGCCACATTTGATGGTTATGGCTGAATTTAAAGGGTTAGTGAACGCTGCATTCAAGGGTTATCGTTGAATTCGATGGTCACCAAATGCCGCATTTGAGGGTTATGGCCACATTCAAAAGTTAGCAAATGCCCATAACCCTTGAATGTAGCGTTTGCGGTGTTCAGTAACCCTTGAATACGGCGATAAACCTTAAACAAGCAGATGGTTACCCAGACCATTTTCCAGGTCCCAGGGCCATTTACAGTTAATTACCATTGCTATTTTAACTGTATTTTATCAGAACTTTTTGAACTATTGTTCCCCATTGACTTTAATGGGTCCATTTTCGAACTATAGTACTTTTACTGAAGTTCTATAGTTCTAAAACGAACCGAACTTTAAGAAGTTCGGCCATCTCTAATCTTTAAGACTGGAATAAATCTTTAGTGACCTGTCATTCAAAGTTGAACAGGTTGTACTGAGCAGAGAGAGTTGGACGGTTCAAATTTCAGTGACAGTTTACAGAAGATTTACTCGGGTGTTAAAAAATAAATTTTTAAAAAATAAAAAACTTTTTTTGCGCAAACGCATGCATTTCCATATTGTTAAATAGCAAAATTGCATGCGCAAATGCGAAACAACGCAACTGCACCAGAAACGCACAAGCCCCAGAAATGCGCACACGATTATGCTGCTATAATCACTGCTTAGCTATTTCATCAGTATCACATGATTAATGGAAACTATATTACTGGAAATAACTTACCCCCTACTGTAGTCTGTTATTATATATAATTAGGCATACATACATTAAATATAAATGAATACATATTTGCAACAATATTTTGTTTAAAATAAAACATTTACTCTTTCCATGTTCAAAAAGTTTGTAATGGCTAAAATAATAAATAATGTACAACTTGCAATTTATTTTAAATTGTTTGTAGTTTTGTAATGGGCTTCTTTGACTCTTGAAGTATGATGGTACCTGTTGGGTTTAGCCAGACTGATTACACAACCTGCAGCATTTATCACAGCACAGACAAATCTGTATGACACTTTAACACCCATAACAATGATACAAGCCATGTCAATGTGTCCTTCCCACTCAAAAAGGTGGATTTCACATTTGTTTGTATTCCCCAAACATTTTCTGAAGGTTCTTTCCCTCCCTATCCTCACTGTCATTTGGTGAAATTATTTGCCTGAGTGCAGAAGCCAAATATCCTCAGAATGTCTTTATGTAGAATGTGACGTGGCACATTAGGGTGTCTTTTTTGTAGTCCCAGGTGAAAAAAAATTGAGACATTGTAAAACTATAGCTGCCAAATAGTAATTTTTATTGATTTGTTTTTTTCTTTTGAAAGTTCTTAAAACATTTAAGCAGGGCTCTTTAAAGGTCAATGGTATTCCTGAAACATGACCTAGTCAGAGAAGAGTTCATTGGAAGGCTGAGGGAATCTATTCCTGATAAAGAATTATTGCAAGTGACCCAACCTATTTCCTCTTGGCATTTTTACATTGTTCCATTTTCATTTTTTTCAGCATTCAGTCTAATTTGTATCCATGAGCTTTATTCCCAGCTCATTTCATAATTTATAGTATTTCAGTTGGTTTCTTGTGACAGAAGTGTATGTCAGATGAGAAGCTTACAGAATGCGCCATTCATTATGGAAGCAGGGAAGTGAAAGCTAACACAGTATGTGACTGTGTTTCCTTACAGAGACCTGCCCCTGACCTCGAAGGGTCAAGCTATTTACCAGCTCAATCCTGAAATGACTTCTTTTGAGGAACGGCTAATCCCCTAAACTTGTATGAGGTATTTGGCGCTCATTAAATAGATCTGAATTCCAGCCACCCTGCTCTCTACCTCAGGCTATGGAAAACCCATGCTAGAAGACTACCTGTTACTCTGCATGACCTACACTTTTAGACTAATATGTTACCATGTTTCCCACATTCCATATTTCCCTTTTTCTTTACGTTTTCATTTTTTTACCCTTATTATTTTTTTTTTTTTAAAACAATTTCCAAAAGGAAAATATATTCAGCCTGAATTACTAAGTGATGGCATGAAAATTGATTCTATAGCATTATCTGCTAACTACAGCATATAGTATGGATACAGTTCATTTCACAGTAAATGTGCTTTTGTAGGTTATGACAGTGAATTGTCATGACAGCTTTCAATGAAAGCCAGTTGGTATATAGTCAGATGGGATTTCCAGAAGTGTGCAATGCAGCCATTTTATACAATGCCATTTTCACTAAGTGCAATGCCTTTTTGACACAGTATAGTTTATCTGCCACTGCACAAAGCTGTTTTGATGGCTTCTTCTGTTTACAGTTTTTTTCCCCACAAATTCCCCATTTCTGGTATCATTTGTAGATTTAACATAACATATTTATTTGCTGGAGCAGCACCAACTAAGAGGTTGCATGGGGTTTACATTTGTCACTGTGTAGCTTCTATATAATACATGATTGTTCATTCTTGGACTGCAGTTTATGGCTTTAGTTAGACAAAGTGATTGTCAGTGACCCATGGGACTGAGAAATCTAACACTCACACAACAGTTTATTTTATTCAGACAAATTGTTTGAATGCTTAATCCACATGTATGTACAGAATTTATTTACACTGATGACATTTAGAGATTTAGATGTATAACTAACTGGTTGAATACTACCAAATGTGGCAAAAATGTGGCAAACATTGAAGGAAATTTTGCAAACTTTGAAGGAATTGTACACTGAAAAAAATATTTTTTTTTTTAATTTTAATCTACAAATGTAAACCCTATGCAATACGTGTAAGCAGCA
Organism: Hymenochirus boettgeri; assembly: GCA_019447015.1. Classification (NCBI taxonomy): domain Eukaryota; kingdom Metazoa; phylum Chordata; class Amphibia; order Anura; family Pipidae; genus Hymenochirus; species Hymenochirus boettgeri. Next base: position 120,202,817 of record CM033472.1, on the reverse strand, counting down.
CTTACTCTGATGTGTTTGTATTGCTGCATGACTTCAATCCAGTACTTGTTTGCTTAAGTCCCCCAGCCCACTGACAGACTCTGTGAGGGCAAGCATGTTCAGTAATCCCTAGGAGGTAGAATTGGGAGAGGGAATTTCCCACCATGCAGTTCACATACCGACTGTCACCATTCCAGCTACAGCAACACTATACAGAAGAGTTTATGATACTAAGGCACTTGATTGACAGCTGAAATATTTAAGATGTTTCAGACTGAATATCTAAAGAAATAGTGGACAGATCAACAAAAAGAATGGTACAGTGATAGTAAGGAAGAATAATAGTTTCCAGCAATGACAGCAATTGGCCCATACATAGATACTCTTATGTCTAGTAACTTTTTAGGTTTGGAGAAAAAACTCAGCTTCCAAAAACCCTTATAATGGCTTGCAAAAAGTTGATTTAGAAATATGACCTGTAGTGTAATTGGTCAATCATATGAATAGAGCAGTCTTTTGTTTAATAAATATTTCTTTCTGCCAGCGGTTCCATAAAATGTGTCAAGATTCTGTGGAACCTAAAACCTGCTTTTTACCCAAAAGAAGAAAATTTTCTGTATTTTCAACAGCGTTTTTTGCCTTTTCGACAAAGAATTTTTGACTTTTTTACACCAAGGTTTCAGTCATTGAATTTCAAAACCGGCATTTCTGCCTCAAAAACATTTTCATTTTAAAAGCAGGAGTCATCACTAATAAGGGCCGGATTATCCACAAGGCACCCGAGGCAAGTGCCTGGGGCCCGGATGCCAAGGGGGCCCATTGGCAGTCATCCAGGGGCCCCAGTATCAATACAAAATTTGGGCAATATTGGGCATGAGAAAGAATGATGAATGATTACCGTAAACTGCTCTGTAAGTCTGTATACAGTATATCTGTATTCTGTAGCGCCGGCCACTGCTGTAAACTGGACCGGGGGCCCAGCTCTGGCATCCAATGAGGACTTCAGAATGAACTAGCCAATCATTCATCATTGGTGGTTCAGTTCCTTGGCTCGACGTCGGGTCATTGGTGCAGCGAGCAGCGCATCACTGCCGTGCGCCTGTGCGAGTGCGCACGTAAAGTTCTGTTTTCCGCCTCCAAATCCAAGTGCCACTGACTGCTGCTGGGCTGGGTGTGAAGAGGCATGCTGCGCAATAGTTCCCAAATAAGTTGTACTTGCTAGAGTCTAGACCGGATGACTAGTGCACACCAGTATCATCAATATAATATTATGGAAACAGGAAACTTAAGCTGTATGCCCTGCAGGGATTGGGGCCTGGGGGGGTGGTCACTGGTGGTGCAATCAATCAGACAATCAGATGGAAATCATGGGATACATATAGCATTATCCAAAGCTGTATGGTAGGGGGAGATAACAAAATGTGTGGTGCCAAGGTCCAGGGGGACTCCAGGAGGGGGATATGCGGGTGGTATCAGGGAGATGTGCTGGTGGTGCCAGTTGTGGATGTGCTGGAGGTGCCATGGGGTGTGCTGGTGGTGCCAGGGATATGTGCTGGTGGTGCCAGGGGGTGTGCTGGTGGTGCCAGAGGGTGTGCTGGTGGTGCCAGTTGAGGATGTGCTGGTGGTGCCAGGGGGATGTGCTAGTGGTGCCAGGGGATGTGCTGGTAGTGCCAGTTGGGGATTTGCTGGTGGTGCCAGAGGGAATGTGCTGGTGGTGCCAGGGGATATGCTGGTGGTGTGAGCGAAATATACTTTTAGCGTTTAATGGAATGTTAGAGGGGGCCCCAAAAATCTGACTTGTGCCTTGGGCCCCATTTGGCCTTAATCCTGCTCTGTCACTAATTACTATTACTGCTAGTATTGTTTCTGGAACATTTATATGCCATAAGAAATAAACTAAAAAATCTAAATACAGAAGATGGAACAGGCATTGCATACTAATAAAACTTTGACTAACTGCTTTATTATCCAATATTAAGATCAACACATAATTTATATATTAAGGTATATTAAGGTGGACCTTGCTTGATCTGATGTGACTTCCTTATTGTTGGTGAAGGCATTGTGATTGGCAATTGATTTTAAAAAGACTTTTGTTTTGTAATTTGTACACAGCCGGTCTATAAATATACACAGTTAATGACCTTAGCTCAATCAAAGGCAGCTGGTCTCTATAGATTAGCTATAGAACAAGGAACATACGTATACTGTACATATATTTTGTGCATTTTACCACTGAAGCAGAACAAGTAAAGTATGTAAGTGTGAGGTTTGAGACCAAGACTGTTGGGGGTAATGGAGCTTGCAGACCAGTAGACCAGCTATTTCTATCTCAATACAAACCTTGAATGAAGGCTACCGACACGCCATCAAATATATTATCCTTTATTTAAAGCTTTCTTTTCCACTTACAAGGAAGCAGTTCAATTATTTTGCAACTCAAAATACATTTCTGCATTTGCAATATCTTAGTGCTTCTAATTCCACTTGCAATTCAGAGACTGGCAACGTGGGTGACAAACATGTCAAATGAATACATCACAAGGTATGAAATTGCACTTAGAATTTGACTGAGGTACTTCCAGTCTGAGAAAAGGAACAATTTATCAATGCAAACTTAATAACATCTATCTGAATCTAACTAAAAATCAATATTTCATTACCAAATTGTTAGTGAGAATGAAGAAAAATTGTGGAAGTCGTGTAGTTTGGTGGGAGAGAAGCATAAGGAGTTCAATGCATACATGGGATGATTTATGATCCCAACTCCAGTAGAAGGGTGAAAAAGGACAAGATGCAGGGAGATCAGACAATCTTCTCTAACCTGACCTTGGCAGCAAGTAAAAGAAATTCGAGCAAACACTCAGCGCATATTTCCCTACATCCCATTTTTTTTCTAAATTTCAAATTCAGACATGTATTGGTTGTTGGAGGACACTGGGAAATGTAGTTCTAAAATGGCATCTGATTCACCACTGATAAGCTGCTGCTAGGACGTAACATTAAATATATCAGCATAGACAAATGCATATTAGGCAACGTTCATTAGTTCAATAAATCCCCAATATTTATTTAATCTTCTTGTATTTATGTAGTATTATACAATCCGATTCTGTATTTCAGCAGCTATAAAAAATATTTACATAGAACAGTCTGAAAGATTATAAGTGTATGTATTAAGCATACAATAAAATTGTCCTTCAGACTACAGCTGAAACAAGATGGAGTCTTGGTTGACACTTAAGTAAATCATTTTGTACACAGCCCTTATCTGTTTAAATTTTTGGCTGAAATGTTGAGGAAATATAGATGTAAGGACACTAGTATTTCCATTACAGAAATATTGATTTGAGCTCAAGACTTACAACCTTAATCTAGCACAGAGAAGAAATCTGAAAGCATTATCAGAGCGTTGTTTTTGCATGCCTTTAAAAGAGAGAAAAAATACAGAAGCACCAAGCTAAAATACAAAGTGACCAGAAATAAAAGGTAACCCATATTTTACAGTTAATTAATATAGTTGCCATTCAGATTATATGAATCAATATACCAACAGAAATGTCAACAAATATGTGGATACATTTCCAATACATTACATCAAAAATCCAAGTTAATTATTTAAATGTTGCTTGTATTTGAAGCATGGTGGGGGGTGTAACTGGGGACAAAACCTTCTTACATGCTCCTTTGGCCAACTCCACTAATTAAAGTTTTGAAATCTATTATGTGCATTTTATTCATCTTAATCCTTTCATCATAAAGCCCTCTCTGACTTTTATATATTTCATATGCAAAAAGGTTTGTTTTGAAGTAGAGGTGAGGAGGAATGAGTAATGCATCAACCTATGCCTGAATAAAACATTCAAAATTCACATATATACCATTTCCCAAGGGTATAAATAGGACAATTACCTAGAATAAATAGACGTAAAGATATCTGCAATTATAACAAAATATACAATATTCCCTAAATTAATTGATTCAACCATAAGCCATTCAAGGCAATGTTAACTCCCCCCAAAAATTTAAATCACATTTACCGATGTACCAAGGGTTAACGGGACTTTAAGGTAACGGCTCCTTAGGAGGGAGTCTTTAATGCCAGCAGATAGCTGGAGTTAAAGATTCGGAATAGGTAAACCCTATTTGCAATGCACAGAGAGCTGCTATCGGCTTGGTGCATTGCCTTAAGTTGGCAATAGAGAGCAATAGTGTCTCTTAGTACCTAATGGTGCTTAACCCTCAGCTGGATCACTTCCAACAAGGAGCAGCTACAGGTGGGAAGCAATGGATACAAGAGTTGCTGGATTGCCCAGAATTGCAGTTATCTGCTTCTCCTTTTTGTCCAGTCCAGATCCTGATGAATCAAGCTGCTGCAGCATTTGAGCCCCTCAATGAGCCAAGATCTTAGGTGGTGTTGCCCCCTTCTCAATCCAGAAAGCAGTCAGAGGCCTCAAGTGCCTAGTGAGAGAAAGCCTGTGCCAGTAGCGGTCTTAGGCCAGTAATGCTGCATAGGCTCCTTTCCCTCCACTAAATACACTGCCTACACAGGCTCCCTATGTTCCTCTGGGGGAGAAACATCCTAAGCTCAAAATTTTTCTGTTACCTAGACACTATAGGGGAGGATCATCGTGCCTATGGCGGCAACGCATGGCTTAGATATGATGAGCAATTCCACCAGAAAGTGGGGTTGGAGCATAATTTGCAGTGGGATAACTAAGATATAGGGCTTTGGATGAAGATTATTGTTGCCTCCAGATCTCCATCTAGCACTTTTTAGCCCTTCCTTGTTAGGCACACGGAACAATGGCAGCTTTGCTTGGCATCAGATAATGTTGGTCCAGCATTTAAGTATTTTCATCGATCACATTCAGGTTCCAGCAGGGGTGAAGGATTTGGAAAAAGGGATGACACTGGTGAGACTAAACTCAATGCGTACATGGTTAAATAGGTATCCTGACAGAAGTTAGGCAGATCCAATTCTGCAGGGCTTTGGGAAAGGTTTTTCTATTCCGAGTTGGGGGTTTCACATGTAGTTCAAATCAGCCAGGATCGATCTTGAGTTAGTGAGGGAGAAGATTATGAAAGAAGTAGCTTTAGGCAGGATAGCTGGTCCATTCTCTGAGCCACCATTTTGGAATTTGTTCATATAACCCTTGGGTCTTTTTTCCCATCTAGGAGTGCATCATTGTCAGCTAAAAAGGCAGGGCCTGAGGCAACTATGATGTTCTTAGGCATTGATGCAGCAGTCTGGTAAGCAGACCGACGGCTGGTAAGGTGACAGACATTAGATTTAGGTTGCAGGAGGCTTTGCAGGTCAGGAAGTTGACACTTCATTAGGTTCAGTCACTGCTTGGCATGCTTTTGACTAGGCACGTCAAGGCTGGTCTTTGGGTTTGGGCACTTTTTTTGCAAGCTACAATGGCCGGGCTATCTGGATAGAGAAACAGCAGACCACTTTAAAGCTGGAGTTTTTCATAAACAAAAGGTAAGGTGGGGTTTGGAGCTTAATTTTGTGGGCAGTGGTGCATAGGTCAGTGGCTGGAAAGCTGGTTTGACATGGGGCTTACATGTAACCTGGCCTTTTTAGAGCTCATGGCCATAGTTTTCATATTATCTGTTCATTTTATGTCAATGTGTTTTAGACAACAATATGATTGTGGAAACCATGCTTAATATACATAATATTATAATATAATGTAATGTAAATATAATTATGTGCTGTTAAGCTATTAAATTTGCCCAGTGGTGTTGCTGTCTTATGTCTTGTTTTGCAGGTGCTGCCTTATGTGTGATTTGAGTTGCTACAGAACAAAAGAGGAACCAGAACACTACTCGGATGAACAGGTTAATTCAGACACAATGAAATCCAACATTTTTTGGGGGGGACACATATCCACTCTTCCTCAGGGATGGATGATTTGGGTCCTTGGACACTCATACGTCTATTGGGTGGAACAGATGGCAGTTGACAGTATGCTTGCAAAGCATCTGATTCATTCAGCCTGCAGGAGGAATGTGGTACTGAGCTTTGGGTGTCAAAGTTAAAGTTGGGGTAAGGTTAGGCAGCAGCTTGATGTTAGTGGGGCTTTTAAACATGGTAATTCTGCATGCTGTATATTAAAAGAGACATCAATCTCCCTGTTGACCGCTGTCCAGGCATAATTGTTCTGTTGTCAGGGATTTTCCCCGTTAATGTTTTTAATGTTTATTGTTGCACTGCCAATGGGAATTTAAGTGGTATGTTACCATGGCCACTTGTCACACACGTTCGACCCTACCTTTGCTTCTTAGAGTAGTGGGGCACGTGCGTCTTACCTTTCCACCCCTGTCTCTTCCTCCACGATTAGCTGTGAACAGGATTGTGCAGAGACACGGAGGAAAGGCTTTTTTACAGTAGGCGTATCTGGGGTCAAGTGAACATGTCATCTCAGATGCTGATGCATTGACTGACAGCATGCACAACACAGGAGAAGACACGCCCAAGCCCCAGGCTGCTGCAATGGAATGGAGGAGTATTTTGAAAAAAAAAGTTAGGAGGAGGGTTGGGGGATGGTGTACTTTCATACACACACACAAAAAGTTTTCTCATCAATGGAGATACCCTTTAAAATTACACTAACAGTATTTAATTGTTTTTTGCAATTTTAACCTCACAATTTACCACTCAGACGGTGGCGAATTGGGCTGAGCATTTTCTGTTATTATCTCAGTTCAAAAAAATGTGAGAGACAACTCAATTTAACACTTTATTTTCTAAAATTAAGCTGCTTTTTATGAAACCATTCATACATCACTGCAAATGATACATAGTGGCCATTAATAGTGTTCTCCAAGTGTTGTAAGGACATATAAATTCCCACCTTAAATGTTTATTAAACAAGTATTCTGACTAAATTACAATAGAGAAGTTACCAAAAGTTACGTGGAAAAGTTACATAAAGTCGTTACAAAAAGGAGTCACACAAAGAAGCAGATTTCTGCACACCCTTTAACATTCCCTTGAATAAGTTACACCGATGAGAAATGCATTGTAGAGAGCTGTGCTAAGATCTGGTTCTCTTCATTACCTTCCCTTCCTTGTCCCTTAACGTACACATCCGCATCCCCTAAAAACTAAACAATGTGCTGTGTACTATCCTGAAAGACCATAAAGGTACTGGGCCACATTAGTAAGAAATGCAGAAATGCAGAGCAAAGCACCTAAGCATACTTACAAGTCCTAGTCCCTCACCACTCTGCTGCTCTTATCCTCTCTTTTTCCTGGTCGTGGTTGTCAGTCAAAGGAATGCTGGTGACATCACACCAATAGCTGACAGCCTTGACCAGGAAGCACATAACTGCTGCGGTGCTTGCTCATAAACGAGCTAGCAACAACAGCAGGAGTAAGCACGCAGGTGACGAGGGTTGTTGTAAGGGGTTTTGTAAGTATGTTAAGGTGCATCTTTAGTGAAGGTAAGTAAACTGGAGGTTGGGGGGTGCTGCAGCTCCAGAGTGGTAGGAGTCACTACTACCTCCAGTTATTACCTGTAGTGCCACGGGTTGACAGCTCTTGTAACAAAACTTCCACCCACCCGGACTTTTCCTCCCATCTCTCTACCATATCCCTACATGCATATGGTAGGGAAGACATGGGGATGATTTAAACAACTTTTAGCCACAGAAACTGCAGCAATTTCTGAGTTTCAATGCAGGACTTTCAAGTAGACGCGGAAGAAAGAATAGTGACACCTACCTCCAGGTGAAATATATATTTAATTTAAAAAGCTTTTTTTTTAAATTGTATTGTAACTGATCTATAGAGGGCTACTATCCCTATTCTGAATCAGCGCACATAGCGCTGCCATTTGCCATAGCGTCTCTCGGTAAATATAGCCTAGTATCTTACAAACTACATTATTAACTTTTAGCTGATTATCATTAATGCAAGTAGCAGTGGAATGTATTCTCCTTACAATTGCCCTGTACATCAATACTTTGTCTTGTAAGATAATGGTTTGTTCACATGGAAAAATCCCAGGTATGCACACGGGCCTGCTTTATCTTTTTAGCCACAATTTTTCTGTATGCAAATCTATTCCAAATAAACAAAATGTAACAATAATGACAGAAGTGGGTTTAATAGTGGGAAGCTAGGAGCAATAACCATTACTGTATTTTGTAAAAATACAAATACAAAAAACACACAAAGGACTCTTAACATAATTATTTGCAAATGAATAATTTGGCGTTGAAGGAGAATAAGATAACTTTATTGCTTATTTGACTAAAATGTCTCTGTACAACTCTGTAGCTTTTTACAACACTCTGTTTGATGTAGTCCAAAATGTGACACCTGGGTCTTTAATAATTCACTGCTTGTTAACATTAAACAACTGTTAACATGCTCAAATAATTAGTTATGCTTGCTTGACATGTTTGCATGTTTAATAATTGATGCATTTATCTTAATTACTGATGGAGAGGCTGGTGAAATGTGCATATTTTTTGTATCTTTACACTGAAACAAAGGCTGAATTTTTGCCAATGATTGTTAGGCTTTGACTTTACATTATTTATAATAATTAATTCACAAGAGGTATAATAGTGTATTACCAGCAACAACAACAAAAAAGATTTAAAAAAAAATCATTTTAAGAAAAGAGCTTGCACTTTGAAGCAGGGAACTGTTTTATAAGAATTTGTGATGTTCCTATTTGAAATTTACAATTATTAATAAAACAATCCAACCTGAAAATCCTGTTTCATAGACCACACACTCAGGTGGGATTTTACGGATCTGAATTCTGTCAATTCTTTTAACCATCCAATTTTGTTTTGATCAAATGTGATCTTTTTCTTCGGTCTTTGTCACCAAGCAGTTATGATAATAGAGCTGTGGTTTTGGAATTATTTTTTTCAATCATTTAAACGTATACATATTTTATCCAGTTTAAGGTCAGATATTGGCCCCATCCAGTGTTTTAAGTAATAAGGATGGTATTATTCCAACCTCATAAATACATACAACAGTAGGACTGTGGGAGCACTCCTTAGACTAAATTACAATTACATTTTGTGGAAGTGCTTCTGGGCAATGTAGTAGGAGTTAGCAAGACTTTTACAGGCTCATTTATCTAGGAGCGCTGCGGATGTGCAGCATCCCTTTCAGCCCTTAACATCGCGCTAACTGATTTACGATAGGTTAGCACAACGTTAAGTCTCGCTTTGCGGCGACTGCACTAGTACCGGAAGAAACACTTGTGCAGCCATTACAAACCAATTTACCAGAGGCTGTGTGGCTTTTTGTGTGTAAGTATTTAACGCTGCTGATATCTGGCATTAAATACTTACGTGCGGGTGAGATTCACCCAGTGTCGCCCAACCTCTGGTAAATCAGGAACGGGAGATCTGCCCAGAGAGCTTGTGCTCCTGGGTTAATCTCCCTGCTAGAGGGTAGCTGTTATACTGTGGCAAATGTGATGCAATATTACTTTTCACAATTTCTGCACCTATTTTAACTTCAAAGGAGGAGTCTTAAAGGGCAACCCTCCATTAACACTACTCAGGATGAGGACATAAACTGAGGTACTGACACTCTGGTCAGCCTGATTGGAGGTGATGCAATATTACTTTTCACAATTTCTGCACCTATTTTAACTTCAAAGGAGGAGTCTTAAAGGGCAACCCTCCATTAACACTACTCAGGATGAGAACATAAACTGAGGTACTGACACTCTGGTCAGCCTGATTGGAGGTATTGTGGTCCTTCAGAAACTGTTTGATGAAATTAAAATACAATGGCCAGCACTTTGGGCATATTGCACTATGGGAACTAGGAAGGTACGTAGCATGTACCAGAATTTATTGCATTGCTCTATCTGCATCTAATCCTTTTGTAAAAGTAAAGGAGTAATTAAAAGTTAACGCAATTTTTATATAAACAAATAAACAATAAAAGAGCAAAATAACCATACTAGAAAAGACAAAATGATTCCAACAGTGACTGGTATAATATGCCCATTGTGACTGGTAAATTATACCCCCAGTGACTGGTATAAGATGCCCAAAGTGACTAGTAAATGATGCCCACAGTGACTGGTTTAAGATGCCCAAAATGACTAGTATATGATGCACACAGTGACTAGTAAATTATGCCCACAGTTACTGGTGTAAGATGCCCATAGTGATTGGTAAACTATACCCACAGTGACTGGTATAACATGCCCACCCTGACTATTAAATGATGTGCAAAGTGACTGGTAAATGATGCCCACAGTGAATGGTAAATTATGCCCAGAGTGAATGGTATAAGATGCCCACAGTGACTAGAAAATGATTCACACAGTAACTGTTAAATGATGCCCACATTGAATTGTATAAGATGCTCATAGTGACTGGTAAACTATGCCCACATTGGCTGGTATAAGATGCCCACAGTGACTGGTAAATTATACCCACAATGACTGGTATAAGATGCCCACCCTGAATATTAAATGATGTGCAAAGTGACTGGTAAATGATGCCCACAGTGAACAGTATAAGATTTTCACAGTGACTGGTAAATTATGTCCACAGTGACTGGTATAAGATGCCCACAGTGACTAGACTATGATTCCAGAACAAAGATGCAAACGAGGGAGCACACTATAAGTGTAGAATCAATAATTTATTGTGAACAACACACGACGTTTCGGGACTGCAATGTCCCTTCCTCAGGAAGGGACATACCTGAGGAAGGGACATTGCAGTACCCGAACGTCAGTGTGTTGTTCACAATAAATTATTGATTCTACACTTATAGTGTGCTCCCTCGTTTGCATCTTTGTTCTGGAATTATTCAAGCTCGTGGAGTAGAGAGCTGAGGGATAGCACCTATCTATTGTCTGGCAGGAAGCCAACAGCAGTGTGCTAGAGTGTTTCTGAACTGACTAGAAAATGATGCACGCAGTGACTGGCAAATGATGCCCACATGCCCATATGAATGGTATAAGATTCCCAAAATGACTGAAATAAGATACCCACAGTGACTGGAAAATACAATATGCAGAGCAGACTGTTATAAACAAGATGCTTACAGTAACTGGTAAATACAAGATATATACAGTGACTGGTATATAAAAGATGCCCACAGTCACTGGAAAATACAAGATGCCACACAGACTGGAATATAAAAGATGCCTACAATGATTGGTAAATGCAAGATGTCTACAGTGACTGGTAAATACAAGATACCACATAAGCTGGTATATATGATGCCTACAGTGACTGGTATAAGATGCCGACAGTGACTAGTAAATGCTGCACACGGTGACTGGTATACGATTACCACAACGACTAGCACTATTAAATGATGTGCAAAGTGACTGGCAAATAATGCCCACAGTGAATGGTATAAGATTCTTACAGTGACTGGTAAATTATGACAACGGTGACTGGTATAAGATGCCCACAGTGACTAGAAAATGATGCCCACAGTGACTAGTAAATGATTCTCACAGTGACTGGTAAATGATGCCCACAGTGAATGGTATAAGATTCTCACAATGACTGGTAAATTATTCCCACGGTGACTGGTATAAGATGCCCACAGTGACTAGAAAATAATGCACTTAGTGACTGGTAAATGATGCACTCAGTGATTGGTATAAGATGCCCACAGTGACTAGTAAATAATGCCCACAGTGGCTGGTATAAGATGCCCAAAATGACTAGTATGTGATGCACACAGTGACTAGTAAATTATGCCCACAGTTACTGGTGTAAGATGCCCATAGTGACTGGTAAATTATGCCTACAGTGACTGGTATAAGATGCCCACAGTGACTGGTAAATTATACCCACAGTGACTGGTATAAGATGTCCACCCTGACTATTAAATGATGCCCACAGTGACTAGAAAATGATTCACACAGTGACTGTTAAATTATGCCCACATTGAATTGTAAAAGATGTTCATAGTGACTGTTAAATTATGCCCATGGTGACTGGTATAAGATGCCCACAGTGACTGGTAAATTTTACCCACAGTGACTGGTATTAGATGCCCACAGTGACTATAAAATGATGCACGCAGTGATTGGTAAATGATGCCCATAGTGAATGGTATAAGGTTCCAAAAATGATTGATATAAGATGCCCAAAGTGACTGGAAAATACAACATGCAGAACAGACTGGTATATGCAAGATGCTTGCAGGGACTGGTAAATACAAGGTGTCTACAGTGACTGGTATATAAAAGATGCCCACAGTGACTAGTACAGTCACTGGAAGATGCCACACAGACTGGTATATACAAGATGCCTACAGTGAGTGGTAAATGCAAGATGTCCACAGTGACTGGTAAATACAAGATACCACATAAGCTGGTATATACAAGATACCCACAGTAACTGAGGGCATCATTTACCAATCACTGGTGAATGGTATTCGATTTACAAAGTGACTGGTATAAGATGCCCATAGTGACTAGTATAAGATGCCCACAGTGACTTTTAAATGATGCGTACAGTGACTGGTATAAGGTGCCTACAGTGACTAGTACAGTAAATGCTGCCCACAGTGACTGGTATACGATTACCACAATGACTAGTACATGATGCACACAGTCACTAGTAAATGATGCCCACAGTGACTGGTAAATTATACCCACAGTGACTGCTATAAAATGCCCACAATGGCTAGTAAATGATGCTCAAAGTAACTGGTAAATGATGCCCGCAGTGAATGGTATAAGATTCCCACAGTGACTGGTATAAGATACCTATAGTGACCCAAATCGAAACAAGGTTTGTTTAGAAACTGAGACTCATCACTTTTTGAATATATCTCCAGTATTTTCCATTCGGTTCCTCTTACCTCTGCTCAATGAACTTTTTATAAGAGTGAATATTGGCAGAGGAGATAGCATGTGAAACAGCAGTCATTCATTCGCTGTGATGTCAGCAGTCACAGCCTTCAATCACAGCTTGGAGGGAGCTGCCAGCTTACTCTGACAGAAAGGGAACAACAACACTTATCCTTAAATATCTGGTTAGTAATGCAGGTAATAAAGTACCAAATATATCAGTTGATGTTGAGACAATCGACCAGTTTTTTTGTTTTAAGGAGGACATGCCCTTTAAGTTACCACTATGAAAAACCAAGGTGACCCAAAGGAACACGAAGTAGTACTTTACTGTTCTCTATCCACTATCTAAATTGGATTTTTACATTTTAATTTCTTTGGTGTAAGGGACTTTACTGCATAATATAAATGTGTCATTTAATAGAGGCTTAGTTTGTCACAATACAATTTGAGGATATATATTTTTTTTTTGCTTATATATTTATATGATTAAATGGTAAAAAGTTTGCTACCAGCCCCAATGCTTTTGTATGTACCAATATGCATATATGCAATATGAAGTTTTTTTGACCTATGTGTTAAGGTTTACATAGTCTTATGTACAATGTGTATTGCTTAGAAATAACTATGCAAAGCATCATCGGGGTTGCAGCCTGTTGGCATCTACCAGTTCTTAAAATGTGCAACACATGAATACAGTATTCTTATTGTGAAATTCTGTTTTTGTGTGTTTGAGTAGCTCACCATGGATGCTAAAATTTGTCTGCTCATGTCAGTTTCAGAAGCAACATATGGAGTAGCACATTAGTAGATATTGCTTTGCTGACTTATTTCCTTTGGTGACTTCATCCGTTGTGATGATGAAGTGATGAATTTTTAGCCTGAAAGTACTTGGCAGCTGCTTCTGTCTCATGTAACTAGAGACCTCCAAATATATTAAGAGAATTTAAAGAGGGAGCTTTGCATTTTAGCTCATAATCTGGCAGGATCAAGAGCTGACTGTCTTTAGCAGAGGCTACTATGTCAATCGAAGACCTTACAGTACAGTTGGATTTGTAGACCACACTTGTCAATAATAAAATAGTACAGCACAGGTGCATAACATTCTGCTTAAAAAAGCAAAACTTTATTTCTATAACAGAAAGGTATAGTATATTATCATCATGTAGTGCCTTAAAAATTACAATGGCTCGGTTTCCTCTTCTTTCTACTTAGTTATAATGCTTCAAGTTACTATATATTTATTTGGTATCTCAGGTTCAAACAATAAAATAAACACACTGTCTCATTTTCGTCTTTATTTTCACATCTATAATAAAAGACATCTAATCCTGCACTGTGCAATGGACCTCTGAGCAGCAGCCAAGATTTCTTTCCCATTAACTTCCTTCCTTTATAAGGAAACATCTAGAATTTTGGGTCTTCAGCCACTTATTCACAATTTAATGCAACTGCAGTTCATGACCTTAAGCTGTAAATGTGGTCTTGGAAATCAAGCAATTTCATCCATGACTGAAAAATGAATCAGAAATAAAAGGTATTGTCTGTCCTTGTATTTCAGCAATAACATCACTCTGAAATGTAATATTTTATTTATTTATTCACGCATATGGTCTGAAACTGTACCTAAGGTTCTGCTTAATGTCAGCAGGTGATTAAAATAGGGAACAGAGGAACAGCCAAATTAGGAAGCAGTAAAGGATGATACAATAATGTTGAAAAAAAGATATATCTATATGTAGAAATAAAATTTAAAAAGAGCAGATCAAGACAATGAATATATTCCCAGTTTGTCTTGCACAGCAATGCTTTTCAACATCCTAGGGCAGTCAAAGGATTAAGCCAAAAATTGTAAAAGTAATATCATTACAAATGATTTCTCTGGGTTTTAATTTCTGGAATTTAATCTAGGAAAAACATTTTTTTCCAATCCCTATAGAGTCCACGTCATTATAGGAGCATTAACTTCTGCCTGACCTGTATCTCTCTGTACTGGCCTTGGGCTACTCTGTATAGGACATTTCTACATGTTAATAATTGTCCTGTACTCTCAAGAAAAAAAACAAATAGATCCTTATCCAGTTAAAATCTAATGAATGATGTAGTGAAAATTGCAATATGTTAAAACACTCTGCAACTACACAGGAGTGTGACCTCAACTTGTAATATCATGTAATGCAGACAAACCATAAAAGACATGTCCACCCTCTGCCACAGAGCTTTTTATAAGCTTAAGCATGTGCAGAACAGGCAGCAAACAGGTAAAGGGCAGTCAATCATTGGTTGTGGTGTCAGCAGTAACAGCCCTGATTGACTGCATCGAGGGAGGGGCCAGCTTACTTTGCCAGAATGAGGACAATAATAATCCTTAAATATCTGGTTAGTAATGCAGGTAATAAAGTGCAAAATATATCAGTTGGGGTTGGGGGCAGGTAACTGACAGTTTTTGTTTTTTCTGGAGAACATGCTCTTTAATAAAATGTTACTGTGAGCGTTAAAACTAATCTTAAAATATTAACCAAAAATAACTAATATATTAAAGAAAATATTAGTTACATACTTAATTTAATATTATTTGAAATGCCAATATACTGGGCATGTTTACAAAATAAAATTAAAGATAAGGTGATTAAAATATTAAAAAGTAAGTAAACTTCTTACATTTCGAGAACTTTAGTAAATGTGGCCTTCTATTAATGGCTTGACTTCTTTCAGGATAAAATAAGCATAAAACATGCAAAAAGCAATTAGAAAGTTTTTCAGCTGTCACAATTAAATTATTGGTCCAAATAAATATTTATACAGTAATTATTTATTTAAATAGTACAGTAAAAACAGTCACCGAGCAGGAAGATGTTTACAGTTAAACAATATAATGGGAAAATATGAGCAACATTTCTTATGCAGAATCTCTTAAAGGACATTCCAATACTGCAGTTAAGATATTAAAAACATATCAATGTGTTTCTCTAAGTTCTGTACATAGTCATGATATAGCATATAATAGGAAAAAACTAGGAATAGCACCTGCCCACCCTATCACACTGAATGCTTATATATGCTTCCAACCTCACTTCTTTTTTTCCAACTAATATTTGGGCAGACAAAAATGTTATGTAAATGATATTGTTACATATACTGACCGTCTGGGTCAAGAATTTAAAAGTAGCTGCAGCAATGCCAGGTTTGACATGCTGTATTTCAGAAAAAAGACAATATAAATGCAAATTATACACTATTTAGCTAATTCGTCCTTTAATGTTGCAGGTATGTTCATAAAAAAAATGTAAAATATCTAAAGCGCTAATTTGATCTTAGAGATGAGTTATGGTTTTGAAATAAACCTGATTATGATTTGAAGTTGCCGGTTTAGAAAATATGATGGAATATTCAGAATTTATATAATGATCGAAAACCGCAGTTAAAAATTCAAAATTCACTTCTGTGGAACGGCTGGCAGAAAGAAACTGATATACACTAAAAAGTATGTTTGTCCAACTGTTAGATATCTACTCGAAATTGAAAATTAATTATTGAGTCTATTATCTTTTATTTACTGTTCTCATCTCAGATCCAGAGTTGTCATGCGTTTGAATGGTCGAAACTATAGGCTTCAATTAATTAATGTAGTTGCATATGATGATACTATGGCCATTCAGTAATAGAGATGTAATGCGGGTTCGAAAAGAACACGGTTTCGAATCGAATCTGAGGGTTTCGAAGTCCCAACGAAACTTTCGGAACTCCCAGATTTCACGGAACCCGGATTTTCAGAATTTTAAATTTTTATTGAAATTTTGAGGAAAATCGAAATCGAAAGTAGACGATTATCGAAATCGAAAATCGAAACCGTGAAACGAAAGTAATGATCGATTTCAGTAACCCTCAAAACTACCTATAAAAAAAATGCCATGCACACCAGACTTGCAGTCCTGTGTATTTTATTGCATTATACACAAGAACATCAAAGTGACGTTTCGGTACAACGTTGTACCTTCTTCAGACAAAATTTTAACAATAAAGAACCAAAGAAGCAGCTTTTTATAGACCAAGGAAGAACATCTCCAGTGACACCTAGAGGATAAAAATACAATAACAACACCAACAGATAAAAGTGCAGTGTAACACAGATAAAAGGTAAAACACTATCTCTTAGACAGGAAGCAGGAGAGTCCTTGATTGAGTCCTTTAGGGTGAAGGGAGTCCATAGTAAAAATCCAATAGGATTCCCTTCGTAAAAAAGCATCATATGTCCATTACCACCCCTTACCATGTGTGGTATATGGTCAATGACCATCCCTTTAAGATCTGACACTGAATGTTTGAGTTCAACAAAATAGGAAGCAACATGAGTGTCTTCATATTTACTTTTAGATGAACTTGCAGCATCAATGGATCATTCAAGAGCCAATTTGACGTCACACCTGTGACCTTGCAGTCTCTTTTTAAAGGACCCAACGGTCTTGCCTATATACACCAAAGAACAAGGGCACTTCAATAAATAAACACTAAAAGTCTGTGGTACAATTAAAATAATTGCTTTTTAAAGTTTTTTCCAATTTTCTTTATTTACTAATAAAGTCAAATGGGGGGTCTAAGGGAACTATTTATAAAGGGGCATTATTTTCATTGCCACCAGACTTCACCACATTTTTTAAACTTTCAACTTTTCTTATAAAGTTATTAAAAAGGCACATTTTCATCAAAGGTGAAAATTATATAGCCAAAAGTAGCACTAATAATGCTGAAAATGTGTCAAAATGTTAAGTTCAGCGCATATGATGGTAAATAGGTAACACTCACTGGTGGATTTTCAAAGTAGTATCAAATTGGTTAATACACTAGCGATGGCCGAACTTTCGAAAGTTCAGTCCATTTTCGAACTTCCAAACTATATGGAAAGTTCGAAAGTTTGAAAACGAACCGATTAAAAGTTCGAATGAAATACAACTAAAATATCAATGGTAATTTAATGTAAATGGCTGTGGGACCTGGGAAATGGTATGGGGAACATGTTCGAATATCCAGGACTCTCGCTTTCAAACAGTCGATAATTATCTCATGAACAACTCGCGGATTCGATGCTTGCGTATAGGTATAATAGACATTTTGCTTGCGGATTCGATGCTTGCATCTAGGTATAATATACATTTTACTCACGGATTCGATGCTCACGTCTAGGTATAATGGACATTTTACTTGCAGATTCGATGCAAGTGGGACCTGGGAAATGGTATGGGGAACATGTTCGAATATCCAGGACTCTCGCTTTCAAACAGTCGATAATTATCCCATGAACGACTCGCGGATTCGATGCTCACGTATAGGTATAATAGACATTTTGCTTGTGGATTCGATGCTTGCATAATATACATTTTACTCACGGATTCGATGCTCACGTCTAGGTATAATGGACATTTTACTCGCGCATCTGATGCTCGTGACTAGGTATAATAGACATTTTGCTCGCGGATTCGATGCTCGCGTCTAGGTATAATGGACATTTTACTTACGGATTCGATATTTACTCTCGAAAAAGTTTAATAGGCATTTTACTGGCGGATTCGATGCTCGCGTATAGGTATAATAGACATTTTACTCGTATATTCGCTTTCCTCGAATGTTTGAACATTTGAAAATAATGAAAGTCCGGAAAATATTGAAAATCTGGGTCCGGGATAGGTTAGGCACCTGAGGAAGGGGCGTGTCCCCCGAAACATTGTGCACGTGTGTTGTTTGATGCTTGACTAAAGATTACATTGGCTTTGCAGTGTGCTTCCTTCCTACGTTTGTTTCTATATTGGATTGCTGGGGCGAAGGTAACCCTGTGGGACAGACTGCACCTGCCGCCTGGACTACATTACCCTATGTGCACAGGTATCTAGAACCATTGTTATAATAGACATTTTACTCGCATATTCGCTTTCCTCGAACATTTGATAATTATCGAAAGTCCAGAAAATATCGAAAATCCGGGTCCGGGATAGTTCGAGAAGTCTGAGTCCGTACCCGAGTCCGAATTTGAATAGTTCGGCTCGAACTTGGGTTTGAGTTCGACTTCTAGTCCATCTCTAATACACACTGAACTTTGTTATTTGAAAATAGCCTAACACATTTGGTGTTTTTTTTTTCCAGCAAGATATGATATATAGTGTCAAATTCACCCAGGCAAATTTTCTCTACTTTAGGACTAATTTTTTAGTATTGCTCATTTTCAGCAAACTGCAGCTAATTATCAAATCAGTTAAATTAATATGGGAACATACCATAGTGCTGTGTAAGAAATAGTCATGTTAATGGAACATTCCAGTAAGTAATGATGTTTGTTGAAATTCTGGTAACACTGCAAATGCAACAAAATGCAGAAAGGTGGCAAAAAGGCGAAATTTCATCTATTAATAAATAGCTTTAATTTAAAAAAAATGACAAAAATAGCTCTGAAATGGCCTGGTAATGGTTGACACTAAGGAGCAAATTCTCTTTTCACCACAATGCCAGAATTAACACAATCGATTAGGCGAAGTTGTTTGCACACAGCGCCACAGCAATACTTTTAAACAAAATTCCATTGAGGATTTACCAGAGGCTCTGTGACTCTGGGTGAATTTCACCCACACGTAAGTATTTAAAACCAGCTATTATTGGTTTGCAACGGCTGCAAAAGTGCCTCTTTTGGTACTCACGCAGCTACCACAAAGCGAGAATGAATGTCGAGCTAACCGATCGTAAATAAGTTAGCGCAACGTTAAGTGCTGGGAGGAGAACCTTGGTAAATGAGCCTGCTAGTGTCTTTTAATGTTCTTTAGGGCTATTTCAGTTTACAATCATTTCCAGTGACCTACTTGATGCAAACTTGTTTATTATAAATAAAAACACGTTGCTAAATATATATCTTCAAACTATAACTAACCAAAAGATTTCAGCAGTCTAAAAGCCCAATGCTGGTGAATTTTATACATTAAATATAAGAACATTCCAACTAAAACTGACCCCTCTAAATAAATATTCTAGTTGAATCTATTGAAAATATTAGCATCATACAAAATATCACAAAAATCCAATAACCAAAGTAAGTAAACCTGAAACCTTTTAAATCTCAGATATGCCCATTTTGTAAGTGTCAGTTACCTAGATTTAACCTATTCAAGATGTCACTATCCTACTTATTATAATAATGAAATATATTTTTAACATGTATTAATGTGACCAGAGTAGCAGCCAGAGGGTTAATGCGCAATAAAATATTTACATCATTTTTCCTGTAACATTGGCTGACACGACCAATGAGTGCCCTGCTCCATTTTAAAATGCCACAAATAACAGATTTATGGATTTCTCTAAATACATTATTTTAGCTTGACAGCATTAATCATTCATGCTCCTTTCCTTCATTTCATTTTTTTTTTCAGCCTCCGACGGATTATTGAAACAGAAAATAAGAACAAGAAAGGCTATGAGGGGCATAAGGATTCCAAATGTCAAGTTTGTACTTACAGTTGTATGTTCATAGACAGGGTCAAGAGCCTCGATTATTTGTATATGTACACTGTGGTACTACATGAAAGGTTATGTCACCTGCAGCTATTTTCTTACAGATTAAAATAGGTCTGATATTCACCTCCACAGTCAGCTACTGACATGGAACACAGAAATATAAAATACTACGAGTTCTTGTGTCAGGACCTAAAATATGAACTGGGTGATTGCTAGGTGTAGCTGTGGGCAATAGCACATATTGCAGTATAAGTCCTTTAAATTACATCATGCTGTTCCTGAGCTGCTCGTTTTAATATAATCCAAATACCAGGTTGAAGCACTTAGCTGAGAATCGACAGCCAAGCACTTTATTTTCCATAAATATATTTTAACTAGCATGCTAGGTTTTTGAAGATTTTGCCTATGTTTAGGTACAAGGGGATTTTTGCATTTCAGTGGTTGAATGAGAATGATTTCTACAAAATATTTATTAATTTAAAATCTGGGTTCATGACATTGAGTGAAAGTACAGCAAGGGATAGGTTAAACTAAACATGTTCATTTATTTGATGGCTAATAGAAATATTCTATATTTAAAGGGCAACTGTAGTCTCCGAACAATTTAGGGTTAAATAAAAGCCTACAGGCTTTCCTTTAAAACGAGAATGTTCAAACGTCCTGCTTTCAGTAGATAAGTGATATCCCCTGACCCTCTGCTCCACCCTTCCACCCCAAGAACAGAGCATGCTCACTTAAGACTTAATTTTGGGGAAGTACCTGCACAAAACATATTTAAAAGAAGAAAAAAAAACAGTAGAGAGAGAGAGGGTAGATAGACAGACAGACAGATACTGTAGATAGATAGATAGATAGATAGATAGATAGATAGATAGATAGATAGATAGATAGATAGATAGATAGATAGATAGATAGATAGATATCCAACCATATAGTAAATTGCAGAGCACTCACAGGACTTGTGCAGAATTTTCAACTTTATTTCATGTGCAACATACAGGTAGGGATGTTTTGGTCTGTGCTCACTCACACATTAAAACTTTAGTTACACCCACCAAAACCAATTATGTGATTCAATGAACCTCCCACTTCAAGTTATACATCATTAACCCTCAATATCAGTGACTGTCATATTTAAAACATTGTAAATAATTACCATTATGAAACAAGTGTAAATACAATAGAATCGCAAAGTGACAGTGTCTTGTACAACCTTAGAGTAATACTACTGCTTTTTATAAAGTGACTCAGATCATAAAGTGCTATTCTAACTTAATCCAGGATAGTGACACTTCCTGTCAATTAAAGTGCTAGTGTAGAAAGTGCAAACATCTAACTGTTTTTTTAAAATATATACCCAGACCCTATTTGTGCAAACACATAAAACAATTCTAAACATTCCTGTAGATAACAAAGCAAAACTCCCATATTTTATAAAAATCGAATAGGGTTATTGAATAAAAGTTCTTATCGTTAAAAATGGTGCTAATTTTGCACCAACCAATCAGATGTTAGCATTCAAATGTTAAATAAAATCTGATTGGTCGGGGCAAAATTAGCACCATTTTAAACGATAAGCTGGGTTATTCAATAAAAGTTCTTATCGTTAAAAATGGTGCTAATTTTGCCCCAACCAATCAGATGTTAGCTTTCAAATGTTAAATACGATCTGATTGTTTGGGGCAAAATTAGCAAAATTTTTAATGATAAGTACTTTTATTGAATCTCCCTGTAAGTGTTTAAAATCTGAAGAATGTTAGCTCGATTACCTTTCATTTAAATAACTTAAGGGCTATGTACTGAAAGTCGCTATCGCTCTCTATTATCCCCCTTTAGGCAATGCACTGAGCTGATAGTGGCTCTCAGTGCATTACAAATGGAGTGTACATTTTGCGAATCTTTAACGCCAGCTATCTGCTGGCGTTAGAGATTATCAGGGTTATTCAATAAAAGTTCTTATCGTTTAAAATGGTGCTAATTTTGCCCCAACCAATTAGATAATAGCTTTCAGATGTTAAATAAAATTTGGGTAAAAAAAAAAAAGTTGGGGCAAAATTAGTACCATTTTAAAAGATAAGAACTTTTATTGAATCTCCCTGATTGTCTTAAAAACCCGTTACCGGCTTAGTACATTGATTGCGGCAGTTGCGTAATGTCGCAACTGCCGTTATTTGTGTCTTAAAGTCACGTTAACACTTGGTACATTGGTTAACGTGACTTTAAGACACAAATAATCGATAATCGCTCTCGGTACATAGCCCTGATTGTTTTTTTATTAGATTATTATTTTTACCCAATGAAGGTTATATACAGAAGTCCCTGGAGTGTACCAATCTTTTGCTGATGTTATTTTGTATTCCCTTATGTTGGTCGCACCGGGCATGAAAACGTGCACACTTACCTGGCCTGTCAAACTACAGCTGAGTTTCTTCCTTCTGCTTCTGACAAGGTCTACTGCGACTGTTCTAGTGGAACTGCTTTACTAGTTAGTAAGAGGGACACTCTGTACCACGTGAGGCGGGCGTGTATACATACTTTTGTATGAAGGCAGAGACACTGGCCACAAATTTAATACTGATTGGAAGGACAGGATAGGTTTCAGTGGATGCGCGGTATGTGGCACCAGTGTTCTCCCCAGAAATTGTTTCCAGCTGGTTAAGGCAGAACAGGGAAATTTGTTGAGAGCTAAGATGTTTTACTCTTTCAGTGCTTTTCTAAGAATATTGGCATTAATAATTTCAGTGCCAGCAGAACATTATCATTAACCCTTCAGTGCCAGCAGACTTTACTATTAATACTTTCAGTGCCAGCACCTTTCCAGAGAATTGCTATTAAAGGGCATGTCCACCCCAAAAACTATAATTTAATCCCATACCGTACCCACTCTGCAGTTTAAAATAAACCTTACCTTACATTACCTTTTGGTTCCCAAGATATGCCTTTTCAAAGTCCAGGAAACTGAAGACTCCAGGCTGTCTGTGAGGCTTCTGATCCACGCTGATTCCTTGTCCTCATCAATGTCTGGAGCATGCTCAGTAACCCCCCCCCCCCCCACACACACCATCCGGATCCATCCTCAGCCATTGTTGCACCTAGCGTGTAATAATTTTAGGGGAAGGTAAGTAATCCCTGCCCGGACCTAACCACCGCAATATTTTTTTAAAAATCCCCCCCGATCTGTACTTACAGAGCCTTCTCTTCTGTGGCATTTCTAGTGACCTCAGCCGCGTTTGTGATTGGCTGCCTCTCAGCCAATCTTGCAAACGGCTGAGGTCCGGCCCCCCGCTTGCAAGAAGGAGGCCAGAATGGAGTGCCGTGGGAGAGAAGGCAGTGTAAGTAGAATTTAGGGGATTTTTTAAAAGAAATATGCTGGCGGCTGGGGGTGGGTAGGGGTTACCTACCTTACCCCCAAAGTTGGTTTAAGGGGGGTGGACGTGCCCTTTAACCCTTCAGTGCCAGCAGACTTCCCCATAGTATTGCCATTAACACTTTCAGTGCCAGAAGAGTATTACCTTGAAACATTCAATGCCAACAGACTTTCCTATTAACACTTTCAGTGCCAGCAGAGTATTATCTTTAACCCTTTCAGCTGCCAGCATTGACATGATATACAGTATGTACCTGCTTTCCATGTTTCCTCCATAGAATTGTTCACTCCTCACCTACTCTAAGCTCTAATTGGAGAGTTGGGTGGAAGGAAGAAAGAGGCAGGGATAGGGATCTCATGGCTGCTAGTCACAGGGGCCACTGGTATAAAGTCTGCAGCAGATTTTACCTGCCATTTTAGAACTGTTCTCATCAGTACTATTATCTGAGCTCATCCTCCCCCCTCCTTCCTTCACCTTCACTTCATTTGCAACATTTGTATGCTATGTAGAGTGTGTGGAGTTCAGGCTCTGTACTAGATACAATGTTACACATTACAGCTGAACAAGGAGAGCAGGTCAAACACAGCAAATAAAAGTACTTTGCCTAGGTGGCCTATTCCTAATAACGGCCCTGCACCTTCTGGAGCCATCCACTTTGTAATTTTTAGCTTAACCTCTTACCGAGACTTTTAGAACCTTTTTGAGTAACGGCCACCTATCACACGTCCACACTATAAACACTGCTATGTGTGCGAAAGAGATTCACTCATGTGACTCGCGTAACCCCGGTCCTCTTCATCCGTTATCATCCAGAGGATCGCTGGCTCTCTGCAGGTTCCTGGTCACAAATCCTGTAACAAATGTGTCCCCACAAGTCACCTGTTCATGCTGACTTATGCTTGTTTCGCTTCTGCAATGCCATTGTATCCCAAGCTTCCTCAGGGTCTCACAAAATTCTGTTCTGTGCTTCCTTTTAAGATCAGTCTCTTAAAGGGGCTGTGCTCTTAAAGATATAGTACTTGTTAAAGGC
This sequence comes from Hymenochirus boettgeri, assembly GCA_019447015.1. Taxonomy (NCBI): domain Eukaryota; kingdom Metazoa; phylum Chordata; class Amphibia; order Anura; family Pipidae; genus Hymenochirus; species Hymenochirus boettgeri. The sequence goes on along the minus strand of CM033472.1, from coordinate 120,178,119 downwards.
CAAATCTGATCTCACAAACCCTGTTCTTTTCACATTTATGTATAGGGATAATTTCAACAGCACTTTTTTGTCACCATCATATAGACACTTTAGACCCAAAATTTAATGTAGAGACATATTCTTTAGTATTTGCACACTCACTCATTTATGGGGTCATACCACATTTTATTATCACAACTTTATATTATCTAATATTGCAATTTTCAATTATCCTAGAGTTTTATTTTTATGCATATTTAAGTACCTTTGACTGGCCATACATATCTCTATTTCTGTCCATGGGCTCATTTTTCCCAATTTGTCCTAAAAAGTACACATACATATAATATACCTTGTAACCCCATAGGTATGATCACTTTTGTCAAGCCAATCCACAGTATCATAGATGAAAGAGGCCATCATTTCCATTTATTACTATTGTATTGGATAATTTACTTAGAAACCCCTATTTATATGTCTTCTTTTGCGTCATTCAAAGCGAAATAACATAAAAATAAACAATGCAATATTAATAATGTGGAACCCCTAATTGTTTTGTTTAGCTTAATCTATTTAGGATTCTAAGGTTAATCAGTCTTTCAGAGGATACAGCCGTTCAACTATTTTTTAACTATTTGAGCATAGGCTTTTTATAAAAAGCATGCATAGTTTATCATGTCATTCATGCCCTTAGGTGTAATTGTTTTCAGTGTAAAAATCCACTTACTCCCTTGGAGTAGCTTTTTTTCTATGTTACCTTCTCTTATCCATAAATTAACTATTTAGATAATTAGTGCCATCGAAAGCATGTCTTGCCAGAGTACTCCTTTCGGGATCTTTTGACTTTAGAGACCGTACATGTTCCTGGACTCGAATATATAGTCTACGTTTTGTCTGTCCCACATATTTTAGTCCACATTCGCATTTCAACAGGTAAACTTCCTGTTGTATTTGACAAGTAATCATACTTACAATCCTATATTCCTTGTTATCCATCCATTTAAATGTACTCTTTTGGGACATTGTATAAACATTACACTTTCCCCATTTACAGTTTCCTTTAAATGCCTTAACCCTTAACCACTCAAATACATCTTATTTTCTAGGTGAGAAGTGACTAGGTGAGAGTCTATCTTTCAAGTTTCTCCCCCTCCTCGCTGTCATCTGTGGTCTAAGGACTACTTTTTCCCTTAACTCTTTATCATCTTAGAGAAAAAAATGGTATTTCTACATGATGTTTCTCAATTTCCCCCACTCTTTATTGTATGTAGAGATAAACCTAATTTTTTTGGTCTCTCTTATTTTTTCCCCTCCATACAATAACTCTAATCTATTTTTCTTTTGGGCCTGATGATACCCTCTCATTATGTCCTTTTTATGGTATCCCCTCTCTAAATACCGCTCCTTCAATTCTAAGGCTTGTTCCCTAAATTTGTTTGCTGTGGGGCAGTTCCTCTTGATTCAGAGGAACTGACCCACAGGTTTACCCCTAATGAGATTCCTTGGGTGATGACTTCCACAGTCTGCTTTCAATAAGTTTCTGTGACCAACTTGCCATCTATTTTACTTATAGATAAATCCTAAGAAGTTACAACTTTGTCATTATATTCATACGTACTTTTTATGTTTCTCCCATTCTTGTTTAAACATTCCCAAAATTCTTTCCAATGGTCTTCAGGACCATCCCACAGGACCAATACATCGTCCACAAAGCACACCCAGATCAGAAAGTACTCCTTCACCCCCAGGGTGCACATTGTGGTAATCACATCTTCTTTTCCCCACATCCCAAGGTGGAGGCATGCACACGCGGGGGCGCAAGATGCCCCCATTGTTGTGCCCCTCACCTGGTGATAGTAGGATCCCTCAAATAGGAATACATTATTTTTAAGAACAAACTTTAAAAGGAAAATAACAAAGTTTGTGTGCTCACTATGGATGCTTCCCATAATTTCTTACACATGTGAGGGATCAATGAGTGTAGACTGGACAAAGTCCAGTGTTACCAATAGAACATTTTCTTTTATAGAGATTCCTTCCAGTTTTCTCAGGATATCTCTAGTGTCCAGAATGAACAAGTCTAAGTTATAGAGGAAAGGACACAAAATTTAATAGACATACCCGGCTAGCACGTAACGTCGGTCCACTGATCCCCTACGCGATTGGCCTTCCTGGAGGATTTTTTCTGTTTTTGTGCACCTTTGGGATGACATAAAATGTGGGCATAGCGTGTTTATTTAAAAATAAAAAATCTAGTTCATTCTTAATTAATTAATTTCCCTCCAAAGCCTTCATCTAGCACTTTTTTAAGGTTGTCCTGGATCTCTCTCACCAGATTACCTTTCAACTTTTCATACTGTGCTTTGTCTTTAAATTGCCTTAATACTTCCGATCTTCATTGATCTCTTTTTAAAATAACTATTACTATATTTCATTACTCTATATTAATCAGCGGACAAATTCAGAAATCCAGTCACCAAGGGAGTCATATCCTCCACTTCTTGGAAAACCATTTTTACTATAAACACTGTTCCTGAACACACCCACGGACTGATCTTTACCACGCCTACTCATCAGGTCCCGCATTTTTTTTTCATGAAGCCCATGGGTTAGACATCACTGTGTTAAATCTTTTTGAGTAGATAGTTGTTTCCAAACTCCTGAACTTCAGTAAAAGTTTGGCAGTTCAGAAGTTTGGAAAGAAATCCCATCAATGGGGAGTGATAGTTTAAAAATATAGGTTGATTTACAGATAAAGTAACAATGGTAACTTGCTGTAAATAGCTGGGAAATGGTCCGGGGAATATGTTACCATCACGAAAACCTGTTTAAATATTTCTTACTTTTGTTGGGTTTGTGCAAGCTACATTCAAGGGTTACTGCAATTTCAAGGGTTACCGAAATTAAAACTATACATTTGAGGATTATCGAAATAGAATGACACATTTGAGGGTTATCGAAAGTCGAAGGCTACATTCGAGGGCTAGCAAATGCTACATTCTAGGGTTAGCGAAAACGAATGATACATTCGAGGGTTAGTGAAAACGAACCATGCATTCAAGGGTTAGTGAAAACAAACATTACATTCGAGGGTTACTGAACGATACATTCTAGGGTTAGAGAAAGGCTCGTAAATTCGATAATTATCGAAAATATATCAAAAATACAGCTGCCAGTTTGGAAAACCAAACAAGTTCGAACCCAATTTGAGTTCGGTTCAGTTAGAACAGCCAATTCAAGTTTGGTTTTGTGTCCATCACTGATGATGATATAGTGGCCTCAGTTTTCCTCTTTTTCTTCCATCAAATAGTTAATAAAGATTAAGTAGGTAATTAAGATAATGTATTTTTTAACAACAAAAAGCATCACAAAGGTTAAACATTATGATAACCCACCTACTCATGTTAAATTATTCCCATGGGGGGAAAAGTGTCAATGCGAGATTATCACAAGAGAAACACATACACACAAGCAAGGCTGTTAACCTGTCTGTCTGCATCAGGTCTAAAGGGATACTTTTGTCATGTAATTTCTGTTTTAATACCCAAGCAGTTTCTATCACGTTCAAAATAAGGGGCACTAGGCCTAGGGCTAAGCTGTGGAAAGAGTAATCAGAATCTCTGAGAACATCATAAACACATACTGCATATGGGAATCAAGACTAACTAACAGTGTGTGGCTGCAATCTTATGCATGGTTCACGTGGACAGACATTTTATGCTCTATCAATGGTCTGATAATCTTATGCGAGTCATTTTTCTAAAAATAATTGTTACCGGTCAGATGTGCAAGTAAATTACAAACACTAATGCCTATTTTCATACACAAAATAACTAGTTTTCAAATTGTCAACTGTGTTCCATTTTAATTTTCCACCGATAAGTTACTAATAACTATTAGATGTTTCCTTTTCAGATTTTCAGCATTGTGAAAGAATTTGAAAATCTAAAAACAGACCCATAGAAGTCAATGGGGGGAATCAAAAAAAAAACCTGACCATCTGGGAAATGGTCAGGGAACACATATAAATCACCCAAATGTAAAAAAAAAAAACTGAACCCCCGGTACATCCAAGCTGTTTGAGTTTCTGAACGTACTTTTGAGGCTTACTGAATAAACAAGACTTTTTTTAACCCTCAAAAGTATGATATGAATTTCAAAAATAGCTTTCAATCGTACTTTTGAAAGTAGCTAGAAAATATGGAAGTTCTGAATTTAAAAGTCTCGAATTTTGTTGTTCGGGATTTCAGAATCAGGAGTTCCATGTTGGATCTGGATCCGATTCGGTTCCTATGTCTAATCGCTATATTGAAAGTTAGTTGGAAGCATTATTGGCCAAATATTCAACTGTGTTCCAGATCTCAGACATAGGGACCTACATGACATTATGGTAATCTGAATAAATGGTGCACTTTTAAAGAGCATTGTTAGATATACATTTAGAGGTGTTATATATATTATTTGTTTTCTTTCCAAGATATTAATGGTCTACCTGTGAGATTAAGCCAAGGGTCTAAATAGTTGTCACTTTTGTAAAGAAATGCATTAAAAATTGCCATTCTAAGGCCTGCAATGTTATGGTGACACAAAGGTATGTTTAAAAACCTTTACTATACAAGTGACCTATTTCATTAAGGCAAATGAAAAAGTAAACCTATGCAATAATGCAAGCTTATGGTAGCTTTTTGAATCCAATTTCCTCTTATACCTCTGTATCTTTTCTGACTTAAAACCAATATCTTTGCCTCTTGCCATGCCATTTTAGTCCTGCCTCTTAATTTAATTGTTGTGAATTAACATACCAAAAACAGCCAACCAAAAGTAAAATAAATCCACAAAGTCTTTAATTGTAAGGCAGAAAAAGTAGAAATGATCTATCCTTTATTTTATATAAATATATTTATATCTTCATACATAGGAGATTGCTTTGAGTTTTTAGGAGCTACAAAAGAGGTGGGGTATAGGATATTACATACAGAAAAGGTGTATGTGTGTACTACCTCACTATTACCATTTAAATGACCATCAATAAACGTATATAAAGTATAGCACTGACTTTTATTAGGTATAAGACAAAATATACAACTTATACATAAACTTGCAGAGCTGAGATTCCTATTTTAACATGGGAAAGTAAAAATGGGAGGTTAAACCACACCCCTGTGACTACTAAGGGGTCTCTATGTGAATACTGGAAGGAAGTGGTAATGTCAGTATAACATCCAATGATGTGCTGTTTTTAAAACATGTGACAGTCATAGCCAATCCAAAAAAAGTTTCTGTATGCTACACAGGACGTGATGTGTATTGTAATGGACATATAAACCAAGGCTCCTTATATACCACCTCCACCTTGCAGGTGGTATCAGTTAATAATAAAATACAAGATATCCCTGCTCTCTATGGCTAGGAGGAGAGAAAGTAAAAGTAGATGGAAGTGTGTAGTGTATGCTACTAATAGTAGTATGTGGTGTGTGCTTCCGGTGGGACTGATCTGTTTGGTGTGATCCCTTGCACAGTGTGATATCCTAATTAAATGCAACACCAGATCCTGTGTGTAAGATCCTGTTACCACCTGTTGGGAGGACAGATTATTGGAAAGACAATTTACCTTATTAGATACAAACTCTGAGGCAACAGAAAAGTGTACACCATTACTGAATATGTTATTTGGGGAAATTTTTATGTTTTGTTATTAAATCATTGCAATGCCTACTGTTAAATGTAATTAAAACTGGTTTATTTTCTTTAAAGAAAGTAAGCTCACTGTCTGCTTTTTGTCAGACCACCAGAGTAACCCACTGTGTGCCATGCTACCAATAATCATTCCATAAAGCAGTGATCTAGTACAAATTGGTAGCAGCTGTGCTGGTAATACCATTTATTCTTCCTGATTCTCTGTATATATGTTCTCTGTATTAAGCTATGGAGGCTGATACTGAAATTATTGATTTAAATCCTCCTGTCCTTGTACCTGCAGATGAAATGCCCCAATAAGACTGAGTATCTCTACCATGCCCAATTGCGAAACCTATTATTAAACCTGGTCCATTTGATGGGGTAACTAGGGATTGGACTGATTGGCTAGAACAATTTGAATTGGCAGCCACTCTTAATGGTTGGGATGAAGGTGCTCGCTTGCAAGTCCTTAGTCTTATGCTTAGTTGTAAGCCAGGCAGGTAAAGATAGATAACCAAGGATTTAATACTGAAATAAAAAACTGTTATCAGTTATTAAAAAGTGTTCTAAAGCAAGTTTTTCAACTAGATCTGCATGAAAAAGGATATAAAGGCTAATACTTTGCATGTCCCCGCTTATTTCTCTAGGTAACCTGGTAATAAGAAATATGTGTTTAAGATGTTAGATTATTAGGGCAATGCTTTTATAATAACACAAGGCTGGGAGGTACGTTCTGTTATAGGAAAGTTCTATTTAATTTTATACTCTGTGTGGAACTTTTACCTCCTTTAACCTCTACCTCACCTTAACCTATAAAGCTAATCAGTATCCTGTGCTCCGATGTCCTAACCCCATAGCTTGCTGTGGTAATTACTAATAAGTAGGAACATAGCATGTTAATCTGGATCCTGTTTAGAGTCACAGGTCACCCGATGGTGCTGTTTAGTTTGAACTGCATTGTGGCAAGATTGTCTGGGTCTATTCTCAGACCTGCAGGTTTATTACACTTAGTCCCCTGGATTCTAGCTGGCAGGTAGATGCACATTTGCTAGTATATATATAAATATTTTATAAATAACATTGCATGGTATTTCTTTTGTGAAGAACAAAGTTTGTTAATTGAACAAAGCAGAATTTTGGTCATTTGCATCACGATTACCTTTGTCCTGCAAACTCTGGAAACACTGGAGAAATGAAGCACAGTGGGTTTGTAAATCCCTAGTGGTCAGTTTTTCCCTCTAACTTAATTTAGTCTCTCTTGACCTTACATATCCATTTGTTCACGTGAAGATCAATGACAATAGCAACTTAACAAACTTGCTGTTTTGCATTTTGTAGAGCTGGACCTATGACCTGCAGACATTTCCATGACAAACACATGGCATGATAACTTCGAAAACGACCAAAGTTGCAGGTGTAATGTCGTCTGTAAGGAATTATGCAGCTTGGCAATGTTGCGGGAACATCACAGGTAAGAACAGCTGGGGTGTTAGACTAGGGACAGGCTGGGGGCTGCAATAGCGGCACCCTGGTCAGACACTGGGCTGCTTACTTGGCTCCACTCTAAGTCACCTAGAACATGCCCATATCCACACAGAATACACCCACGGACCATCCATTACCACACCCACCTGTTCGGTCCCGCAGGCCGCATTTTTTTTTACGCAGCCCATCAAAAAAATAACTTATGCAGCCCATCAAAGAAATAACTAGTCATTAAAGCCAATTCGGATTTCATCTTTTTGAGATTCAAATCAGCTTTAATATCTAAACAAGTGCCTGGCCAGCATTAATTCTCCTGCACATTAGATTTGTCAGATCAAATAAAAATGGTCAACACTGCAATTGTTTTGAACTTATACTCTAGTTCTTGTGTTTATAACAATTTGCATTAACTTTCTGCAACTAAAAGTTTTCTGTTTTACAAATAATATTGCATTTGTTCTGATTTTAATATTAAAACAATAGCACTTCATGAAATAACTGAAAATAGCAAAGCTTTGTTAGCTATAATTTGATAGCTGTGTATTAGCCATTTTCTTTAGGTACAGTTTCATTGAACATCAAGCAGGACAAGCCAGACTATTGAATGTATAAATGATATTCATGAAACCAAACACTGCTTGGTAGCTTGCGCTGTATTTCCAATAGAATCATTGTCCTTTCATAAACAAGAGCCCCACATCAATACATTAATCATCTTTATATAAAATGTATTGAATGAAAAACAGCACCTGGAAAATAAAATCAATGTTCACTGGTAGCTGATTTATTTTTCTTGATGTTTTGATCAAATGCTATGTTGAAGCATTTTAGTTTTTTTCAAGGGAAAAAGGGCTCATTCTGTGATAAGCAGCATTCACAGACACGCTGATAAACATGATACATTTCCATGTTTTATTGCTATATTTACAGATAGCTTGAATACTATGTTGCAGGATATTACAATACATTCTCCCTGGAAATGTGCCACTCCAAAGATCTGTTTCTTAGGCTCAGAACCTTTAGTCCTTTGCTATTTGGGGTAAGACATGTAGATAAAAACTGGAAGTTTTAACACTGGCTTTCATTATAATGAATACAACTTTCCACAATTTCATATGAATGTGAATTTTAGTTTAAAGCAGTCCTTATATGAAGGAACCGTTTTAGTAGAGACAACCCAGTGTCCCATCTCAGGTGAAAACTTCAAAATTCAAAAACTTCAAAAAAGATTGTAAGCTTTTGAGGCAGGGACTTTGTTTCATGTTTCAAGGCATATTGTATATCCAAATACTTACAATATAAATCTTCTACACAAGGTGCACTTGTACCTTTTTTCAATGAACTTAGCAAGTAGGTTGCTCTATCATCTTGGAAAATTAACCACAGACCATCTTTGGATCTAAAGTGCCTCAAATCATTTTGTCTCTTCAGATGCTGAGATTAGGGTTCTGTGTGGGCTATACCATCATTTCCAGGACTTCTTGATTCTCTTAAATGCTGAAGATAGTTCTTAATATCATTGGCTGACATTGTCCTGTTGAAGAATACATCCATTCAGAGGCCTCCCCGATTGTACTGCATAATGGATAAGTATCTGCTTGCATTTTTAGCATTGAAGATACCATTAATCCTGGCTAAATTCCCAACTCCATTTACAGAAATGCAGCCTAAAACTTGCCAGGAACCACCAACAGAATGTATACTTTTTAATAAACAATATATATATATATATAGAGAGAGAACATATTCCTATTAGTTCAAGCACCACATAAATTAACTTTGGTCAAACTTAGTGTCAGGTCTTTACTCCTGATTGAACATGACTACAGAGGCTATAGAATGCCTCCATATCATTATGTTTTCCAATGGGATAAGCATAATTCACTAATTAATCAATGTTCTCTTTAGGTTATGAACATCTACATGCTTCTGTTAATACATATTATACGTGCAGATGAGTAATGCAATGTGTGCACCATTTTAACCTATGTGCAGGAGTTTGGGAGAATGCCCACTTTCAGGAGAACATGTGCACCAATGGACAAACATTTGTTAATCATTAATCAGGTCCTTCAGATATCCCTTTAATTTTGGAATTAACTTCCTTATCATCTTTAGGCCGTTGCCCTAAACTTTGTCATTACTTAATGCTCACTGTACAGCTCCCTGTATTAACATAATCTCACTTAACATGCTTGACCCGTCCCCCAGCGAATAACCGGTGACCAAGCAGGTGATTAACGGCTGTTCAGTCAGACGTTGCTTTTTGGAACACAAATGATACCTGACCCAACGGCTACACACATGTGATTATTATGTGGACTGTTTCACCAAATTATCAGTGATAACTGATACTGACTAATTATCATGGTCAAAAAATACTGCTAGTATTATGTAATCGCAGCCATCATTTTTGAACAATTTGCAGAAAATTGATGATAGCTTCCCATTGACAGTTGCAGGCGTTATTTTATGTTGCGGTCGTAAAATAATGTCGTGGCCATAAATATCAATACTTTATGTTACTTTGTGACCGCAACATAAATTATTGCTGCAGGGAAACTAAAGGGGAAATAAAATCCCAAATGAGTTAAAAGAACTTAAAAAAATGACCACTTTTTCTGCTTGTTTGATTGATCATGAATTATACTGAATGGGATGAATGTTCCTGGAGACCAGAAAATTCAGGAAAATGAACATACTGTATGGGTAGGTCATTTTGAACATGCCTGTATTTACTGGCCATGAGGAGTAAAGGAAGTCAAGTAATGCAACATAATGTTGGGATATATTTCTCACTTTCTCCTTCCAATCTAATTTTCGGTGGACAGCACTATACTGTCATTACAAAAACTAGAGTAGAAAAGAATCTTTGCAAACAATGAAACAAAGATTAAAGTAGGTTTCAATATTTTTTATTGAGAATTTTCAAAAATTTCTAAGTATATATTTTTACATCAAAATTTGGGTATAAGGACAGAAGGATGGATAATATTGTAATACATAGTAATATAACAAAATTAATATTTTTCTTTTTTTTTTTTTTTCAGTATGAGTAGCAAATTACCACAAATTACCAAATGAGAAATCTTATAGCAAGATTTCACATTTAGTATAGAACTTTTTGGGAAAATAGGAAAATTATACCTCTTTAAAAAAATTTCAGGGATTGTAACCAAGAATGTTCTCTTAATTAGAGATGGTCGAACTATTGAAAGTTCGGTCCGTTTTCGAACTTTCGAACTACCGTATATGGAAAGTTCGAAAGTTCGAAAATGGACCCATTAAAGTCAATGGGAGTCAAATAGTTCGAAAAGTTCTAATGAAATACAATTAAACTATCAATGGTAACTTAATGTAAATGGCTGTGGGACCTGGGAAATGGTCTGGGGAACATGTTTAAATATCCAGGACATTCGAAAAACCAATTTTACTCCCATTCGCGCTATTTTCGAGCTTGTTCGCATCTAGGTACCATGTACATTTTACTCACGGATTCGATGCTCGCGTATAGGTTTTAATGGACACTTTACTCGCAGAATAAATGAAGCAAGGCCATTTCATTGTAATTGTTTAAGAAGAAGTTCTATTCCTTTCTAGAGCTTCTGAATTTTCGGACAGCTCCAAAAGATGTGAATAAGTGAACCCAACTGGTTACAATTTCTCCAACACATTTGGGAAGTTTTATTATCAAATTTTTATACCTTTTTTTGGGGTGAAGTACCATTGCCAAATTATTTTGAAAATATTCTAATGGTGAGATACACAATATATAGTTTTCTTAAAGTTCTTATACGCTAGTTCCCATTCTTCTAAGTCAATATCTATTTGAAGGATCTCTTGCCATTTATTAAACTGCCATTTTGGGATATCATACTTCAAGTTTAAAAAAGATTTATAAAATATTGATGTTCCTTTTAATTTAATATTCTCTGGTTTCAACATTCTATTGATCTGAGGAGTAATAGGAATAGGATTTATCTGTTGTATTCAATTAGATCAACTGGACTTGAAATGTAGTTCTTGAAGACGTTTCGCTAGTCATCCGACTGGCTTTCTCAATTCAGAATGACTTGTACAAGAATCTGTGGCAATTATGTACCCTGGAAAATCCCAATTAGCATATCACAGCCAGGTGTTAAGGGTGTGATTAGATAGTGGCTAAGAGGTGTTATAGGAACGCCCAGAGTAAGGTGTTAAAACAGCATTGTACATGGCAGACAGTTGGTGTCGAACCCCCCACCTCTATTTAGGCTTGGTTTCTTTATTTTCACATAAATGGCCTCCTTAACACCTCTCTTGAACCAGTCACGTTCCTTCGCCAGTATGTTAACATTACAATCTTCAAAGGTATGTCCTTTATCCTTAAGATGCAGATACACGGCTGAGTCCTGACCCGAGGAATTGGCTCTTCTGTGCTGGGCCATACGTTGATGCAGTTGCTGTTTGGTCTCCCCCACATACAAATCAGAGCATTCTTCACTGCACTGCACCGCATATATGATGTCGCTTTTCTTGTGTTTTGGTATTGGGTCTTTTGGATGTACCAATTGCTGCCTCAGTGTGTTGTTCGGTTTAAAGCAGACAGGGATACGATGTTTTTTGAAAATTCTTCTTAATTTCTCGGAGACCCCTGCTACATATGGGATGACCATGTTCTTTCTCCTGTCTTGCTTTTCCCCTTCACTGTTGGTATTCGTGTTCTTTTCTTTCCTTCTACTTCTTTTGACAAAGGCCCAGTCTGGATATCCACAAGTTTTAAGGGCTCCTCTGAGATGTTTCATTTCTTTAGCCTTCGCCTCTGTGCTAGTGGGGATGTTCTCGGCTCTGTGTTGCAGGGTTCTGATGACCCCCAGCTTGTGATCTAAAGGGTGGTGGGAGTCAAACATCAAATACTGATCTGTGTGTGTTGGTTTTCTGTAAACCTCTACTTCCAGTTTACCATTTTCCTTAACTTCTACCAAGCAGTCCAAGAAAGCCAGTTTGTTGTTTTGTACCTCTTCCCTTGTGAATTTAATGTTTTGGTCCACCGCATTAATGTGTTCTGTGAAAGCTTGTACTTCCTTCTGGTGGATTTTAACCCAGGTGTCATCAACATATCTGAACCAGTGACTGGGTGCTATGCCCTTAAAGGTATTAAGCGCCTGTGTTTCTACCTCCTCCATGTAAAGGTTGGCCACAATAGGTGAAACTGGAGATCCCATAGCACATCCATGTTTTTGCTTATAGAACTTATCCCTGTATTTGAAATAGGTGGTATTCAGGCACAAGTCCAACAAGGAACACACCTGTTCTGGGTTGAGATCAGTTCTGCTGGTAAGAGTGCTGTCTTGGCCCAGCCGTTTTCTCACCATGTCAACAGCCTCCTTGGTGGGTATACAAGTGAAGAGAGATGTCACATCATAGGACACCATAGTTTCTTCTACACCGAGTACTATATCTTCAATCTTGTTGGTGAAATCCTGAGAGTTCTGGATGTGATGCTTAGAACTTCCCACCAAAGGTCCTAAGATGTTAGCTAGATATTTTGCCACCTTGTATGTTACAGAGTTGATGCTGCTGACTATAGGTCTTAGTGGGGCCCCTTCCTTATGTATCTTTGGGAGTCCATATATGCATGGATGTGCCTCACCAGGGTAGAGGCGATGATACATTGCTCGGTCAATGGCTTTATCCTTTTGAAGCTGTTGTAGTAAGTCTATGACTCTTTTCTTGTAACGGCTGGTGGGATCCCTTGTTAAAGCCTCATATGTGTTGTTATCGGCCAGGAGCATGGTCACCTTATCATGGTAGTCTGAGGTGTTGAGTACCACTGTGCATCTTCCTTTATCTGCCGGTAGAATGGTGATACTGGAATCTTTCTTGAGGGATGTTAAGGCTCTTCTTTCCTGTGTAGTCAGGTTAGATGAAGGAGTTTTTGCACTGGCTAAGGCTGCAGATACCTTAAGGCGAAGTTGTTCTGCCTCACTCTGTGATACCTTATTACTGTGGATAGAGGCTTCTGTGGCTGCTATAATATCCACCACAGGGATGGCTTTAGGGGTGATGGCAAAATTCAAGCCCTTACCAAGGACTTCCATTTCTGGCTGGGTCAGGGTCCTGTTAGACAAGTTTCTCACCCATTCCTCCTTGTTTGATGAAGTGACACTTCCCTCCTTTTGTATCCAAGGTAGTTGTTCTCCTTTGGGGCTGTTCTGGGATGACAAAATAGAGAACTTGTTCTGTTGCCTTTGTTTGCCCTTACAGTGCTGAGAAAGCTGTGCTTGTTTGGTGAACCCCATCACTCTTTCCCAGATGGACACAGGTAGCTGTGAGGCCAGGTTCTGTTCTAGTTGACTAATGTTGTGCATTAAAGCATCGACTGTAAAATGTGTCTGTCGTACCCGTTCACTTAGGAGCTGTGTTTGAGCCTTTTGCAGTATCTGTTTGGCTCTGATGCCTTTAATTTTTCAAAAAACATCGTATCCCTGTCTGCTTTAAACCGAACAACACACTGAGGCAGCAATTGGTACATCCAAAAGACCCAATACCAAAACACAAGAAAAGCGACATCATATATGCGGTGCAGTGCAGTGAAGAATGCTCTGATTTGTATGTGGGGGAGACCAAACAGCAACTGCATCAACGTATGGCCCAGCACAGAAGAGCCAATTCCTCGGGTCAGGACTCAGCCGTGTATCTGCATCTTAAGGATAAAGGACATACCTTTGAAGATTGTAATGTTAACATACTGGCGAAGGAACGTGACTGGTTCAAGAGAGGTGTTAAGGAGGCCATTTATGTGAAAATAAAGAAACCAAGCCTAAATAGAGGTGGGGGGGTTCGACACCAACTGTCTGCCATGTACAATGCTGTTTTAACACCTTACTCTGGGCGTTCCTATAACACCTCTTAGCCACTATCTAATCACACCCTTAACACCTGGCTGTGATATGCTAATTGGGATTTTCCAGGGTACATAATTGCCACAGATTCTTGTACAAGTCATTCTGAATTGAGAAAGCCAGTCGGATGACTAGCGAAACGTCTTCAAGAACTACATTTCAAGTCCAGTTGATCTAATTGAATACAACAGATATACCATGACCTGGATGAATGAGAACCTTCACAAGCATAGGAATAGGATTATACATATCTAGTTAGGAATCTATGAATTTTTGTATACTTGGGCCTATCTGTTTCAGGAATTCCATATAAGGAAACCAATTCCTCAAAAGTTCTCATCTCTTTTCATATGAACAGATTTTCTTTAGTTGCTATACTAAATTCTAGCCAATTTTCCAACATCAGATCACAATTTGTAGATTAGTCAAAGATGTAGGGTTAAATACTACCAATAGGACAGTCCTACAGTGTTGTACCATTTCTTTCCAAATTCTTAATGTGTTAGCTATAATAGGATTAGAAACACTACGCTGTACGTTTTAGATCAATTTGGATTCTAAAAATGCTTTATACAATTTTATTGGCAATTGGTCCTGTTCTATGCTTACCCATTGTTTTGATAAGGCTTCATTCCATATTGATCTGGATTGTTCCAGCACTGAGGCCTTGTAATACTTTTCAATATTAGGGACTCCCAAACCCAAAGTTGATTTATGTGCAGTAAGGATTTTGTTAGAAAAACTTTAAGATTTGTTTATCAGTATGGATTTGTTTAACATTTTCTGCATACTAATAAAAAAATTCTGAGGAATCCTTATTGGCAAGTTTCTAAAAAGATTTGGGGCAATAACATCATTTTAAAGGCTGCAGATCTTCCTAACCATGAAAATTCAATTTTTGACTGGGATTCTAGTTGTGATTTTAATTTGGATAACCAGGGATTGAAATTTTCTTTATATAATTGGGGTATAGTGGGGTGAGGAAAATGCCTAGATATTTTATTGATTTTCTAGTCCAATAATAGGAACTGGAGTTTTTGAGAATGTGTATTTTCTGTTTTCAAATTTGGCAATGATTCGGTAGGTTTCTGTAAGTATAATAAGATATCATCCGCTTAAAGACCTAATTTAGTTTCTGAGCTTCCTAGTGATATTCCATGAATGTAAATATTATTTCTAATTTTTTGGGCTAATGGTTCTAAAATCAATGGGGAAAGTGGGCAATCTTAACTGAGGACAGTGTACCAGATGATAAAACTCTAGCTGATGGTTGAGAGTATAAGGCCAAAATGGCTTTATGTAAAAAACCCACACAACCAAACTTAATCAATACCCTTGAAAGGTAATCCCAATTAACTCTGTCAAACACCCTCTCTGCATCCAAAGAGACGAAGAGAGTAGGCGTCTGACAGAGTTAGATTTTATGTAACAAAGCAAGTACCTTTTTAGTGCTGTCATTTGTTACCCTTCCCTTAACGAATCCCACTTGATCTGGATGTATCCACTATGTTATTAATGGAGCCAATCTATTTGTGATGATTTTAGCGTAGATCTTCAGATCAGTGTAGCTACTTGGATCAGTAGGGTCTTTACCCTCTTTTGGTATCGTTGTTATAACTGCCTCTAAGGATTCCTTGGGAAAGACACCAAGAGCTGCTACCTCATTGAACATATTAGTGAGAGGTTAAACCAAGATTTGAAGATTTGATGAATAGTCATTGAGAAATCCATCAGCTCCTGGTGCCCTATCTCTTTTTAGAGAACCCACAGCAGCCTCAACTTCCTGTTGACAGAAAGGAACACTGATCTGTTTTTGTTCAAATTCTTCAAGTTTAAGGTTTTCATAGTATGCTGCTAGAGCATTCACTATGTCGTTGGGATGTTGTACTACTATACCAGTTTTAGGATTCTTTATTTTTATGATTTTTTGGTATATCCTTCTACCTTTAATTTTTCGTGCCATAGCTTTACCCACTTTATTTCTGTCTGAATACCAGGTCTCTTTAAGTATAGTTTGCCATTTGTTGTATTGGTGATATAAACTTTTGCTATGATTGGGGAATGGTCTGACCATGTTCTGGTTCCTATGGCTATGTCTGAGATTAGTGGAAGGGAGAATTTATCTACTAATAAATAATCTATCCTAGTGAAGGATTTGTGAATGGGAGAGTAGAAAGTAAATTGCTTATCACCAGGATGAAAACATCTCCAGGCATCAAACAATTCCGAATTCACTAATGTTGCTTGAATTATAGATGGAGTTTTCCGATGTTTGGTTGTACAATCTATTGTAGGGTCTATTACCGCATTTAAATCTCCTGCAATTATTAAATGGCCTTTTGTTAGTGTGATCTTTTTAATTTTTTTGTTTAAGAAACTAATTTCATGGGTGTTGGGGGGCATAAATGTTTGCTATGGTGAATTCTTGAGAGTTGATTTTTCCTGTGATAACAACCAATCTACCCTCTTTACAGCTATAAGCATTTGATACATCAAAACCAAGTGTATCCCTCACAGCAATACACACACCACTCTTTTTCTTTTTTAGTAAACATGAATGGAAAACCTTAGAAAAATGTAACAACTTAAAGGGCATGTCCACCCCTTTTTTAAAGTTTTTATATGTTATACATATTGATCCCCCAGCCCCAAACGCCATAATAAAATTATTAGAAAGTGCACCGATATGTACTTACCTTCCCTCTATCCTCTGAGGCAGTCTCCAGGCCCTCTGCACGGAAATGCAAGCAGGGGGCGGGACCGGCAGCTGCGTCCCTGATTGGGTGAGAGGCAGCCAATCAGGGATGCGGCTGCCAGCTGCTCAGAATGCCGGAGGATAGAGGGAAGGTAAGTAAGAAGGTAAATCGGGGCACTTTCTATGAATTATGTTATGGCGGTTGGGGCTGGGGGATCAATATGTTTACTATACAATGGGGATTTTGCACTAGGGGGCGGGAGAAAAAAATGGGAGGGAGATGGAGGGAGAGGGAGGGGGGGAGGACTCTCCTGCGCATGCCTCAACCTTGTCGAGGTTGAGGCTGAGACGGGTGCAGGATGAGTCACCCAGACCTTCTACACTACACTTTCCTGGACTTTGGAGGGGCACAGCATGGGGCTGGGATGTAAGTTAAGAATTGTTGTACAATTCTTAACTTGTGGGGCCAGTATGGGGTTAAATTTGAGTTTTGGGGGTGGACATGCCCTTTAAACGTTTTGGCTCCAATACTGTTTAGATGTGTCTCTTGCGATTTTTTCTTCTTTAATAGATTTTTGTACAAGGTCCCTTTTCTATAGGAATTTAGTCCTCTCACGTTTAAAGAGAGTATTTTAAATTATTGAGCCATTAAACATATATATGCTGTAATCCAATATGCTGTTATAATATGTACTTATTAATTGAGACAATAAAGATAAAAGAAATAAAAGAACAAGAATGAAACATAAACAGAATTATTGAAAATAAAGTCAGCAGTGACATCAATAGTAACAATGGTAACAAAGGTGAAAAGTCTTACGGTGGGGAAAGTTTGTGGAAAAAAAAGACAAACACTTGTTATGCCCTTCAAGATCCACTTGAGGCTACAGGGGATTTTCCACTTTCAGGTTGGTCACTATCAGATTTATCCGGCTGAGTGTGAGTCCAATCCATTCTTTGTTGCATAGGAGCAAGAAGAGCAAGTCTTCCCTTTTTTAGATTCACAATTCCAATATTCCAAGAAGAAAGCATATCTATTCCCTCCTTTACATTCTTCATAACATGGAGTTTTTCTTGTCTGATGATAAGAATTTTTGTAGGGAACCCCCCACTTGTATGGGATTTGTTTGCTTCTCAGGGTTGCAGTAACCTGACCGAATTACCTCCTGGCTTGTAAGGTCATCAGGGATAGATCAGAAAATAGTGCTAAGGATCAGGTCGTTTTTGGTCCCTTCTAGTAGATGATAATAGGGCCTCCTTAATGTGGTACAAATGGATCCTCACAATGTCATCCCTGGGTATTTTCTCAGGGAGGAAGCTGGTTTTTGGAAGCCTATTTGCATGGTCAATTATTAACTCTGAATCTGGCATGTTTGGGAATGTTGCTTTTATAATGACTTTCACAAACAACTTAAGACTGTCAGTGTTAACAGATTCTGAGATGCCCTTAATTTTAATGTTGTTACGGCGATTGCGATCCTCAGCATCCGCCATTTTTTCCTTTATCCATTTTACATTTTCTGTTAGTTCAATATGGGAATAGACCAGCTCATTATGTGCAACTGCTACATCAGCCATTTTGTGTTCAATTTTGGTGATTCTAGTGTTTGTTTCCATAGCAATCTGCGCCATATGATCCGACAACTGTTTCATGTCATTATGTATGACACTTCTAAAAGAGAGCATAAAATCTTTGAAAAATGACTGTGTAATCGGCTGATCAGTGGCAGGAAAGTGTAACAGGGGGTCTGATGAAGAAGAATCATCACTTGAAGCAAATAAGGCCTGTCCTCCATTATCCCCGTTTGTCAGTGCACAGCTTAGATTTGGCTGGGCTGCATGATGAAGGAGAATTAGGAGAATCATCCTCACTTTCTCCATGTACATTTCCAGGTGCAGGCAGGTATTGATTGGCAAATAAAGATAAATACCTTTCTCTCTGAGTTAATGGAGTCTTCTGTGATAGAAGGCTTTTGATAAGTCCCCCATAGGCTTTTGATACAGTCCCCCATAGGCGACTAATGTATAAGCTAAGGTCTGTTGGTCTGGGGAGTCACATTTGTACATGGATAGAAAATTGGTTAATGAATAGGATGCAGAGAGTAGCTGTTAATGGGGCTTCATCATTATGGACTAAAGTGCTTAGTGGGGTGCCACAGGGTTCTGTGATGGGGCCGCTTCTATTTAATCTATTTATTAATGATTTGGAAGTGGGTATTGTCAGCAAGGTTTCTGTGTTTGCTGACGACACAAAACTTTGTCGACCATTAAAAACTTCAGAGGATGTGCAATCGTTGCAAGGGGATCTAGATAGATTGTCACATTGGGCTGCTAAGTGGCAGAAAATTCTTGTGCTACTTATACTTTAAATGGCTCTGTGTTAAGTGAATCCCTGTTGGAAAGGGATCTTGGAGTTTTGGTGGATAACAAACTTAAAGGTAGCAAGCAGTGCCAGGCGGCAACAGCCAGAGCCAGCATGGTATTGTCTTGTATAAAGAGAGGTATGGATTCAAGGGAGGAAAATATAATTCTCCCTCTCTACAAGCATTGGTAAGGCCTCATTTGGAATATGCAGTGCAATTTTGGAATCCTGTGTACAAAAAGGACATCTTTGAAATGGAAAGGGTTCAGAGAAGGGCAACTAAATTAATAAGGGGATTGGGGGAGCTTGAATATGAAGAGAGACTGGAAAAGTTACAATTATGTACGCTGGAGAAAAGGCGCTTGCGTGGGGATATGATTACTGTGTATAAACACATTGTTTCTGCAAACAAGGAATGTTGCAAGTTACTGGTATTGATACATAAAGTAGAGTTGATCCAGGGAAATTTCCGATTGCCACTTGGAGTCAGGAAGGAATTTTTTCCCCCTTCATAAATTTGGTGTTTTTTTTTGCCTTCCTCTGGATCAACAGTTAGGCAGGAAATGAGGATATTGCTAGATGGGTTGAACTGGATGGACGTATGTCTTTATTCAACCACAAATACTATACTATACTATACTATATAACGCTGATTAGTCTCCTCAGATCGGTGGCCATCTTGTCTGTTTATGTTGTAACTGTCACTCAGCTTTCTGGGCTTAGGAGCCTTTTTTTCTCTTATTAAGCTTTGAATTGTAATCCATCTTGCTCCTGGAGTGTTCCCCTGCGATTTCACCACTTTTTGGGGCTTACTGTGATGGCAATCATTAATAATTACTGTACATTACCCACGTTTCAACACAATATAATGTGTTTGCCATAATAATCAGGATTTTAGTGAGAATTACATATTTTGTTAATTCTAGAATGGATATTCTCTTGGCAAATAAACCCTCTTTTGAGAGTTAAAGGGCATCTATAGTGAGAAAATTAACTTTATTTTTCTTTCCTTCCATGTGTTCTATAATTCTCCCCAACCCCCAGAGTGTCTTCACTTTTTTTAGATTCCCTCTAAGATACACCAGTTAGAAGAATACGTGATTGCAATCCTGTACTCCTAATTGTACTGTCAATCAAATCTGTGACGTGATCCTCTTCCCTGCTCAAGTCCCGCCCTCCTCCCTGCTCTGTTTGCACAAACATAGAGATAACAGCATTAGCAGGGATAGAGAGGTAGCTTTGACTGTAGAGATAAGGCTGCACTTGACCCCCCTTCTTGATAGCTTTCACTGATTGATGATGGGTCACAAAGAGAGATCGTATTTTAGCAGGACACAAAGAGTCCGTCTCTCCAGGATAGCTTGCTTTCTATTGGCCACTGTGCATGTTTTTCAGGATGTTGAACTTTTAACTCCTGCTGCACCTGATAAGCTTGTCGGTTAGCCGGAGTTGAGACATAGAGGAGGTAACAGAGGGGAGAGGGGAGGGGGGAGTGCTGCAGAGAGATCTGACACCATGGAAAGTGAAGTCACTGACAGAGGTAGGAGAAAGGCAGCACAGAGTACATGAATTCAACTATGCAATGGGCCAAAGTGTTTTTTTTTCACTATAGATGCCCTTTAATAGTTTCTGACCAACACGATCTGTGTCCTGAAATAGAAGAGTAAGAGAACATTGCATTTGCATTTGCACTCTCTCAATTTCTAATTTAAGTCTCTAACATTCCAGCCTCTGTCTCTTTTTGTTAAGGATAACCTTTTAAAAAGACTACTCTGGTAGAAATCTCCAGTGGGATACAATAAATATATATATACAAAAATTGGAAATTAAGAAAACTAATAAACAAACCAGGCTAACAGTGCAATGCTGGTTTTAAACCCTTAAATATATTATTTTCCTGTCAAATGTTATTTTTGTAGTAGTCCCTATATTAATATATAGTACCCACTGCTCTTTAATTCGTGACCTGCAGGGCCGGATTTACACCTCAGGAGCCTGTAGGCCCAAAGAGCCCTTAGCCTCACCCCTAACACAGACCACACCCATAAACCACACCCATTTTCTCATTTTTGGGGAAGATAATAGACTTTAAATGATGGGTTGGATTGGTGGGAGGAAATTGACAGCCACCCCTCCAACCTCAGGCGATCCTTGGAGCGTGCCTGCTGTGCCTAATAGTAAAGCCGGTCCTGGTGACCTGTATACTTCCATTAATCTTTATACAATCTATTATGGAATAGTTTGGTATTTTGAACCCCTCCTCCCTACCTCCCTCGAGATATAATTTAAACCACATTGGACTGTAAATTTTAATTTAATTTTTTTCTTTTACCAAAATAAAAGTTCTTTTGGAATTCAACCTTTTTAGATCCAAATGAATACCCCCACTGTGTTTTTTTTTTTTATAAAACCATTTGATTACATTTTCTTATATGTCAGCAGTGTTGAGTTGGTTAATTTTCATTGAATATGGTGTTCTATTACCATGTGGCATTTAACTTGAAAAATGACTTTCTGCTTCACCTGTCAGGAACCCAACTCCCATCAAATATGTGAAAGATTTTTTTCCCTCAATTTCCTAATGCATAGACAAATATAGAAAAAGTTCAGCTAAGCATATACTATACGTGTTTTGGTATTCACATCTTGCTTAGCATTTCACGCTACTACTATACAACAGTATCTGTGTTTTCTTTTTCAACCTTGGGGTTAACTAATCATCATGTGTTACAAAATATGGTCATTCAGCTCTCTGCACAGCCTGTTTATTTTCCATAACTATAAGTGTAAGGAAGAAATGAAGCGTCAAAGTTGAGGTGGGTGCCAAGCTCCAATCATTTATTTTTCATTTATAAATTAATAAAATTTTTAAAGCTACATACCGATTATTAGTGCATTAGGTATGAGATTTGGTACATTGGTACTGTAGCGATTAGAGATGGCCGAACTTTCGAAAGTTCGGTCCGTTTTCGAACTTTCGAACTATATGGAAAGTTCGAAAGTTTGAAAATGGACCCATTGAAGTCAATGGGAGTCAAATAGTTTGAAAACATAATGTAAATGGCTGTGGGACCTGGGAAATGGTCTGGGGAACATGTTCGAATATCCAGGACATTCGAAAAATCAATTTTACTCTCACTCGGGCTATTTTCGAGCTCGTTCGCGCCTAGGTACCATGTACATTTTACTCGTGGATTCGATGCTCACGTATAGGCTTTAATGGACACTTTACTCGTAGATTCGATGTTCGCGCCTAGATACCATGGACATTTTACTCGTGGATTCGATGCTCGCGTATAGGTTTTAATGGACACTTTACTCGCGGATTCAATGCTTGCGTTCGTGCCTAGATACCATGGACAATTTACTCGGGGATTCGATGCCTGCATTCGCGCCTAGATACCATGGAGATTTTAATTGCGGATTCAATGCTCACGTATAGGTTTTAATGGACCCTTTACTCGCGTATAGGTATAATAGGCATTTTACTCGCACATTCGAACGGTCGAACATCCGGATCCAGGATAGTTCGAGAAGTCCGAATTCGTTCGAATTCGAATAGTTCGGCTCGAACTCGGGTTAGAAGTTCGAGTTCTAGTCCATCTCTAGTAGTGATAGCTAGTTCAGTGTGAGGGCAGTCCATTGACACCTTCAGGCATTGTCCACTCTTTATAAGATTATCTCTTATTTGGACCGCAATTCAGTGCATCGGTCAATCAGGGTGAAAAAATTGCATGGCTTTTCGGCAGCCCCTGACCTATGTCTGACCATTCGTTCATCCAAATTAAATGAATGGGCGATTGGACATGGCAGAAAATCCCGGATGATCGTGTGGCCATCTATAGACCGCATACTCTGTTGTGGCGAACTTTCAGACACGGCTTCTTTTGGTCAAAGGATTTGGTGTGTACCAGGTTTTACTATAGGCATCCCATCAAATCTAACACAATTTTAAAGAGATAGCACAGACAATAGAAGGCAACATAAAGATGGTGCCAACTGTGCCTACAGTACACATGCAGTTTTTAATCCATTGGTTTCCATGAAATGTTATTAAATCCAACATTTAAGCAGTTGGCATTACTAAAAAATTTCATTGCAGCTTAGAGTGTCTTAAAAGGTCAATAATGCAAGCTTTGTCATGGTTCTGAATTTAATGTAATGTTCATTAATGTGCTGTTCTGCATCAAAGAAAAACACCTTTATGCATTTTACACTCCTATAAGCTCAACTAACAGCGATTACACCAACATTTATAAAAAGACAAAATGCTACCTATATGTAAGAATCATCTCATCTATGGTTAAATTTTACAATTATTATGTAGACTCAACACAATATAAAAACACATTTATTTATATAGTAAAATTTATTTAGTTTTATTTAATTATTTTCTGTTTTTTGCAGAAAACAGTTGCTACAGTTCACCTCTTAGAAAATATAGCACATTTATGTGAACAAAATATTTCATTGGATTTCTTAGTATTATAAAGCTGGCTATACACTTGTTAGACATTAAAGCCAATTTGACATTCGAAAATAGGGTCATCAAATCGGCATTAAATTCACTATCTGTTCTTACCTGCGATGTTCCCAAGATGCTCGCCAGCTGGTTAACGATTTATAATCAATGTTACACTTGTAATGTTGGTCGTAGAGTTCTTGGGTCGAGTGGTTGTCGCGGGAATGTCTGCAGTTTAGCTCTAGTGTATGGGCTCCTTAAGGTAGGACTTTTAAGATGAATATGTACTGTGTGCCTTAGCCTTGTATATGCAGATGTCTTTGACAAAATCTCTGATGAAAGTCAAGCCTTTAATACATTTATTGTTAGCTTGTAACAGCAGGACACCTAACAACATTATTTAGAGGCGTTTTCAATTATCAGATTTTATTTGCCACAATACAATTCTCCCAACTTCAACATCTTTCACAGAAAGCATTTTAAATTAGCAGATTTTATTTATCACACAAGTAGACATTTGCCTGTTACACTTTTTTTCTGCTTTTTTGTGTTGAGCATTGCTTGCACAAAATACAATAGCATTATGCAAAGGATATTTCTGTGCCAGCAACATGAATGAAACAACTTTTTTGTATAGATGATTTATTTATCACTTAGGGGGCAGCACGGTGGCTCAGTGGTTATCACTGATGCCTTGCAGCTCTAAAGTCCCTAGTTCGAATCCACCCTTGGACACATCTGCAAGGAGTTTGTATGTTCTCCCCGTGCTTGCGTGGATTTCCTCCGGGCACTCTGGACATACTAATAAGTTGTATATGTGAAATAAATGTGCTAAGATTATAATTTCTTGGGAGCAGGGCCTAATGTGTATGTATACATGCAATTGTAAAGCATTATGGAAGATGGCACTATATAAATCTACAATAATAATAATATATGTCCAGTTATTTAACGTTATAACATTAACAAACATTTTGAACATTTATTTATTATTTCATTATCTTTTTGTTAAAGTGAAGTTTCCAGTACACTTACAATCCAATTTTATGCTTATGCTGATCCTAGGTAGTGAATTATAGCTGCATTGGGCAGGACCATCCTGCTTTACTATCCATTGACTTGGTTTGCGCTACTACTATGCTTTTGGTCAAAGAAAGTAGGCCCATATAAACAAGGATTGGCCATATTTTTCAATGCAAACATTTTTGAATATCAGAAAGCTCAGAGAAGAGATTTGTGACTCTCAGCTTACTTGCTGAGCACAACTAGCCTAGGGCCATATATGTAAAGATTGATATTTGTAAATGTATGTATGTAGAATTTTATTTATATAGCGCCACTTGACTATATAAACAGAGGGATAAGTGCAAGCCATGTAAGGAATAAGTCGGAGCACTCTTCGGGATTTCTTAAAGCATAACTTTTATTGGAGTTTTATCAAATCAGTGCATTTAGGCACTACATGGCCATCACCGGGAAATAAAACAATGCCATACCATGATTAAAAACACTTACATACAATATAAAAACAGTCATATAGCAAACTAAAACATAATGTGAAATTTCTATAGAGCAAAGTAGGTTAATGTGAAACAATGGACAATGCTCCTAGTAAATATTATTCAATCCTACTAATAGGTTTTCATTCAATCCTATTAAAAAATAAAAACACTACTCTGATATACAAAACTAGGATCAGATTTTTAAATACACAGCCACTCAATCACCTAATAGAAACTCGATGAGCTGTTCATTGAGAAACGCGGGGACCGAGTATATGGTGTTCTTATACACCGCGCCTCTCTCTGCAACATTATTTTATTGTGGCCTGTACCCACAAGATCATGTACCACCTCAATTGCCATCCATCTCATACTACTCAATTGATGTTGTGCTTGTTTAAAATGGCATGCTACTGACTGTTCACCAAATTGAGAAGCATTCTTAGTATTCACTAAATCTACCGATTATAATACGATCTTACGTGCTAACAGTTTCCATCCAGTTTTGCTAGGAAAGGGTGGATCTTGGCAAAATATTGTTAATGTGATGATGGAAGGAAAAAGAGGAGTCAAAGATTACTCCAAGGCAGCGTGCAGATTCAACTGGGTTAATTACCATATTTTCAATAGAGATGGAGAAGGGTGGACTAGATCCTAGTTTAGGGGGGAAATGATTAATTCAGTTTTAAATACAGTAGATTGAGTTTAAGGCGGAGGTGGGCCATCCAGGAGGAAATAGAGAGCAAACAATTAGAGATTTGGGATTGAACTTCAAGGCTTAGTGCAGGGGTGAACAAGTAAATTTGGGTCTCATTAGCGTATAAGTGATACCTAAAACCAAGCCCTGAGGGAACCCGACACTAAGCGGAACTTGAGAAGAAGTCTTATTAACAAAAGAGACAGAAAAAGATCTGTTAGAAAGATAAGAAAACAAACACGCCACCGCTTAATTTCGGAAGCCCAGAGAATTTAGAATTTGCATACATAAAAAGAGAATGATCCACAGTATCAAAGGCAGCCGATAGGTTGAGGAGAATTAGAACCTAGAACTGTCCCTTGGCTTTGGCAGTTTGTAGGTCACTTGAGACTTTGCAAAGGGCCGTTTCAGTTGAATGACCCGCTCTGAATCCTGACTGCAATGGGTCAAATAGATTATTAGCATGGAGGTAATTAGTAATGCGTATAGAGACGAGGCGTTCTAAGAGTTTTGACACAAATGGTAAAAGGGAGACAGGGCAGTAGTTTGAGAAACAGGTAGGTTTCAGTGAGGGTTTTCTAAGAAGAGGTTTGACGCATGCATGTGTCAAGAAGGAAGCAGGAAAATCCCAGCAGTCAGGGAGGAATTAAAAATGTAAGCAAGAGCAGGGGAAAGGATTTTAGGGCAGTGTCTGAATAAGAAAGAGGGCATGGGATCAAGGGTAAACATTGTAAGTGGTGATGATAACAGAAGGTCAAAGATAGGGTGATAGGGGTGAAAGATACCAGAACTGCAGGTGGTGGGGCAGGCAGAAGAAAGTGTGAGTTGTCCTGGGTTAGGGGATTTGAGTGCAGATATCATCTATTTTAGTTCTAAAGTAGTCAGCAAAATCCTGAGGAGTGTTAATGGAATGAAGTGTGTCAGAAGAAGACAGCTGCATGAGAGTGTTAAATAGTAAAAATAGATGGTGTGGGTTATTTTTGTTATTGTTTATTAGTGTGCTGAAGTAAGAGTGTTTAGCTGCTGAAAGAGCTGAATTAAGACACAACAACATGAGCTGGTAGTGGTAAAAGTCCGTCTGACTGCGTGACTTTTTCCAAAGCTGCACAGCTACACAACAGGGTGGTCTGGGGACATGGCAAGGGCAATCTAGGGGTGTGGCTGAGCAGGCCATGTATAGTCCAATTATTGTGCTATTGCGGAGAGTAAAGTCACATTTAAAGACCAGTCAGTCTGCCAAAATAGCCTTGGTCGCAGAAAAAGGCGATGTGGGCAACAGTTCGCTGCAACTGATCTGATCATTCGACCCAACCCCTCCCCAGAGGTCCTTGATCAGCTGTTTTTAAACTGCTGATCATCGGTATGAAGGAAACACACTCGCGATCAGCTGTTTAAAAGGCCAGACCTAAACTGATCGCACATATGTTTGCTTCATATGCACAATCAGCTGTTTAAAAACAGTGGAGGTTTTCACGGTCCCTCTTACCTTTCGCCCCCCCCCCCACAGTTGTGAGGGTGGCGGTAGTTGTACCACTGCTGAGCATGCTTGCCCTCACAGATATTTAGTCTGGCAGGGGAGATACTGAGCCTGAGCAAAACAAGTACTCGATTGAAGTGATGCAGCAACACAAACACTTAGTCAGTGCTGCTTACATTAGATTAGTTTATAGATTAAAATTAGGCAAATGGAGGCCATACACACACCAATCCCAGTCGTATGATATTGGGATATCACAATATTGTCCGATCATACATTTTGTGAAAGGCCAATCGTCCGATCATACGTTTTGTGTATTGATCGATCGTAAGATCGGAATTGGTCCGTGTTTGGCCCCCAAAAGTGTACATAAAATGTGAATAATTTTAACACATATGCTTCCCTGCAAGAGACCTGTCTACATAATCACTTTCTTACTGACTGAATTAGTTTACTAGGAAACAGATTCAGTTTAGCAATGAATAGAATATTTTGGCACTGTGTGTGTTGCTGACACTGTATTAAGGAAAGTTGTTGAAGGAATATAGGATTTGAATAGAAAGTCAAGTGATTTAAAGGAGAACTAAACTTCAGTTTTTCAGATCCTAATGTGAAAGTTTTTCTCCCCAGAACACCTACACGTTGAAAGATTTTTCTCTAGTTATTTGCATTTAGTAGATATAAGTAATAGATTCTGTAACAAAGGAGGCTTCCATCTTGTTGCCAGTACAACTCATAGCCCATGTTGGCTTCAAAGAGCCCACCCCCTGACCCCAGGATTCACTATCTATGTGCAGAGTTGCTAGCATCTCTTTGTAGTGAAAGATAAAGTTTCTAAATGTACCCGTGATCACAGCTAGAGTTGCTGGTGGCGCACCATGTAAATGCTGTGTGTTTAGGAACAAACAGACCAAGAAGTCACAAGTTCAAATCCTCTAGTTTACTTATGAAACAATATAACAGGGTCTACTGCCTGAGTTTAGTGCTTTTTCTGATTGTTTGTTTCCATGTTTCTAGAAAAATATGAAGTTTCTACATATGTACAAACTTTATATATAGCAGCTCTGTTATTTATGTACCAACCAACATGAATTGCTGACAGTCTTCCAGTAGCAATATAAAATAGTGTACTGATTTTACTTGCATTTACTTCTACCGATTGAGAGTTCACCTGTGGCGTGTCCTGCTAAAGTGCTGGGATAGTAAAAAAAAGCAGACTATTGGGACACAGGTTTGATTCCCCATGTTCCCTTTTTTTGTTTCTATTATGTGTCTAGCAAAAGATAAAGACTCTTAATGTACAGGTTTATCATTTGTAATCCCTTGTGGCCTAGTGGTAGAAAGCTTTCTTTTTAGAAAGACACAGTATAGAAGGTTGCTGGTTCGATTCCCCATACTGAATGCTGAAATGCTAAATGTTCTGTTTCTTTCATCCGTGCTAGCAAAGACATACACTGCAAAGATGACTTTTCTTTTTTGTATGTAAAGCATAGGAATTTATCATTGTTAGGGACAGGAGCATTTCTAATGTGTTTACACAAAAACTGCACTGATATCTGTGTTCTGTGTCAGAGGGAGGGATCTCTGAGCTGTAACATGATTGGCTGTCAGCTTCCAGGAACCAAGAATGCAGTTTCCTGTGAAGTGTCCGGCGGACACTTAGCTGGGTGTTCCCAGATAAGGTGAATTATGGTAGCTGACCCTTAGTACACACAGGTTATTTTCATAAATCACCCAGCATCCACAGCAAAGGGAGACATGAGACACTGCTTGTTGTTCGTTTGTGAATATGCTCTCTCTATTGGGACAATGTTTTCTTGGGAATTTAGTTCTCCTTTAAGGACTGTGCGTGATTATATTAGTAAGTAGTGAAATAAATGTCACTGGATATTGTATGCAAATCCACACTTTAAAATACTGGAGAAAATGTAATGCATCAGATAAATAATCTCCATTTTTGGTATTTTGGTTCACAGTAACACAAACCACATTATACCAATCAGCTATTTAATGAGCCTTTTACTACATCCCTGCCTCATCCCAAAGGCAAAGAAAAACAGTGCTGCATTTCCAAAAACATCAAGAAAACATCATTTGCACTAAAATGTCCCTAAAAGCAAGACTACATTTCCAATAAAGGCAAGATAATTGTATCAGCATGGATCAGAAAGCATTTCTCTGAACTGATGGAATAGTTTACAGTATGGAAGAACTTGAATGATCCAATGCCTATTGTACACTGTCAAAACAGTATCAGAGAGTTTTTACCTTAGATTACTCTGTAATCACTATTGCACATCTTTATTCACGGGAAATTTATCTCAGTAATGCACTTCTGCAGCCCTTAAAATGTAATTTGATTGAGAAAAGTTATACTTCAGCAGCTGGAATGGAATGACTGAACCTAACAATGTTTTTCACCCTCTCTTCTTCTTCTTAAAGGTTACTTAGGAAACGCACAGCATTTAAAAGCAATTTGTTTGCAACAATAAATGTGATTTAAATTTTTTTCTTCTTCTTAAAAATGATGCTGTACATACTGAAAATCTTTTGATGTACTGTATGGACACACGTGGAGCAGACTTCGGAGCAGGACCATTAAATTAGCTGTACTTAGAATAGCAATGATTATGTTTTATTTGCCAGCATTATATCTGCTTTCACCTTGTCTACGGATTAGTCACAATGGCTTTGCACTAACCTGTAAGCACAAGAAGTAACATAAAAAATAGAGATCGCCTCAGATTATTGAGCAGCATACAGCGATAAAAGAACACACGATCTATAACTCAAAATAATAGTTGGAAGAAAAATAAATCCTTTTAGCAGTGATGCTATAAATGGCACCTAATTTCTTTAACATAAAAAAGTTTAAATAAAGCAAATAGGGTCAACCAATCATGCACCTGGTACAGATCCTTTATAAATGTACTTTAGTTCTACCTTGAACCCACCCAAAGATTAGGACATTTCTCAATTGCACTTGGAGGTTAAAGGAGAACTAAACCACAAAAAATCAAAGTTTAAGTTAGAAAGTACTTGCCTCAACATCCTTCTCAGCATGGAAGATTCCACTCAGGGGCCTTTTCTTTACCTCTATGAGCTCATT
This sequence comes from Hymenochirus boettgeri, assembly GCA_019447015.1. Lineage (NCBI taxonomy): Eukaryota > Metazoa > Chordata > Amphibia > Anura > Pipidae > Hymenochirus > Hymenochirus boettgeri. The sequence goes on along the minus strand of CM033472.1, from coordinate 120,147,788 downwards.
TTAGGTTCTGTTTGTTCCCCAACTATGAAGCTGACATTTCCCTTCCCTGCCAGTTCTTTTGCATTGATTACATTTTCAGCACCTGTGTGATTTCCACTCCCACCTCTTAACCCTTATGATGTAGAAATATATTAAATCATCAATATTCAAATTGGTGGTGCAGCTGATTAACCCTTTCCTAGTAGCAGTGTTGTAGTGTGATGTATATAGGTCTGGGTATCTAGTGTGTCCGGATCTGAAATAATGTACGTCTCACCTACGGCTTTCACTCCACCAAATCCGATATATAAACAATAAATTGCAGGTGAAACATACAAAGACACATGTCTGTAGCTGTGAATATTGCAAGTTTATTGCAAAACATGCGTGCTACATATTTCAGACCCACTCAAGCACTTGAGGAAGGACAAGTGGGTCAGAAACATGTAGCACGCATGTTTTGCAATAAACCTGCACTATTCACAGTTACAGACCTGTGTCTTTGTATGTTTCACCTGCAATGTATTGTTTAATTTTTTTTTAAAAAACTTGCGATACCGCGGTTTTTTTTACTGTACAACCATGGCAGTAGTATACCATGCTGTAATAAACTACTGTAATGATATTCTATGGGTGGTCGTAGATTTACGTTCGCTATTGTACATTTAAAAGATTTCCAATAGCGATCATAAATTAACGTTCGCCATAACGATTGCTAAAGCTGCAGCAATATTAGTGTAGCTTCTTAAAGGGGAATGTTGGAGGGTAGAAACCACATGGTGCAGAACTGTAGGGGGAGGATATTGAAGTTAACCTGATTTTAGCACAGCTCTGTGCAATGCATTTCTCATCAGTGTACCTTTTTAAAGGGAATGTTGGAGGGTAGGAAGAGTGTGTTTCTATAGAAACCAGATGGTGCATAACTGTAGGGGGAGGATAGTGAAGTGAACCTGATTTTAGCACAGCTCTGTGCAATGTATTTATCATCAGTGTACCTTATTAAAGGGAATGTTGAAGGGTAGGAGAGTGTGTTTTTAATTCAGCTGTCTGTATAAAGACAACAACCTGTAGTACAGAGCTAAGCTAAGAAATGCATTACACAGAGAACTGCATTGCACAGAGCTGTGCTAAGATCAAGGTCATTATATTATCCTCCACCTGGAGCACTGCACCATGTTCTATAAGGGCTAGGCCACACTAGCGTGTTTTTTGCATGTTTGCTAACGCGTTTTGCGCTCGCGATTGCGCCTGCAATTTTTCCTAAAATGGAAATCACGGGAACAGGAACATGCGATTTTTGATGAGCATATGATTGTTCTATAAATGAGAAAAATGTTTTATAAATGATTTCTACACTAAGAAGCTGAATTCAGAGGTGAGAAACAAATGGTTTTACTAAGTGACAGTTATAGAGTCTGTGGAGCTGCCTTTGTACTTTGGGTTTAGTTCTTTAACCAATTATTTATGTGGTGGTTTGGAATAGAACTTTCCATTATGTGTATAGATCTACTCATAGTCCTAAGGATCCAAACTCTTTGAAATATTACCCAAGAGGACAATTCAGCTGTGATAGACTAGCTGAAATGTAACCATATAGCTGATCCATTCTCTATAATAAACGCTAACAATATGAGGTATATCTCAGTTAATAAGTTAATAACCTCCCTTCCATCCCCCTTCCTTTCATCGTAGGAGAACCATATAGTAAAGTTAGTGAGAAGTGAACTAAGTCATACAAAGTATATTTTTTATACTTTTTCCCCTCAAAGTTTATCTCCAATGTCAAAAGTCAGTTTGGGTTTTTGAGTTTAATTGAAACGTTCAGGAGCCAGGAACGAAGTTACAGAACTTATCTGGTATTACACTCCTCCACTGTTTATCTGACAGGTCCCGATGGACTTGCACTGTATGTACATGCTTATACAGTACAAGCTCCATCAGGACCTGTCAGATGAACATTGAGATACACACATGCACAACATGATTCGATTGCAATCTGTTTTTATCATGGACTTGATAAAGGGTAGATTGTTCACAGCAAGGGTCTTTAAAACTGTTACATTCATTTGTATCAAGCAGACCCTGATTAAAGGTGCCCATACATCTATAAGATTTTACTTACCCGATTACGCTTTTCCCGATCTTACATTCGACCGACATGCAATCGCGAAATGAACGGGATTTTGCGATCGCATGTCGATGAACATCGCGTGAGCGCTCGTTCGGGTAAGTAAGGTGTATGGGCACCTTAAGGCAATATATGCTCGGACTCTCTTAATCAAGTACATCTAGTGGTATTTTGAGTGTACTGCTTTTTAAACTGAACATACTGTACCTGCCAGGGTTGATTCAGCTGGTGGGTTTGCGGATTGGGACATTGTTTTGGCTCTGAACTTTGGATGTTTTACACCAAAGTTACAAAGCAAAACTACAAAATTTCAACTATGGAACCAGGTTTAGATTTGGATCAGCAAAATTCAAACACCTCACTGCTTTACATATATTTGGTGCTAAATTTATCTTTAGCAAGTACAGGTTCAAGCAAACAAAAGGGTCTGATACATCTGTAATTTGCCTAAAATTTGCCGCATGGTGACTAAAAATATCCTTGTCCTCATTCATAGCATTACCACCAACTATTTCTACTTTGTGTGCAGGAAAAGTGACTTAAATCCCAGATTTCCCCATCCTTATTAAACAAATGAATGTCAAACTGATATAATATCTCATATTAAATAACTAAAACAAGTGTTACATTTTGTCGCCTGCAGTTTTCCCATTTCTCAAGCTTTATTTTCAATATAAAAATGTCGCAGTTTGTTATTAATGGTTACAATTCTAATACAATATTGTGCTATATAAATTCCCAAGTAAAATTAACATTATTTATCAGTTATCTGCAAAGGTATTTTCCTATGCATTTAATTAGATCATTTTCCCTGGACAGGTAGGTTTAGTGGCATCTGCTGTAAAGACGATTGCAAAATTTTAGAAAACAGCAAAATGTAATTGAAATCTGGATTTGTGGTTTTTAATATTTCACATGATTTTATGATAAATAATATAAAATGCACGCAGCTAAAAGTAATTGACCTTTGAAAACCATATTTTAGACTGATATTTTTAAAAGCATATACCATTTATATTTGTCTAAGTAGATTATAAACAACTGAGGCTTAGCTATTCTGCAAACAGTAACAATATGTAGAATGCTGTACAGCCTTTTATGATTGCCTATTAGATTTTAACCAGGAGTGGCTAGGAAGAGAGACATACTTAACTATACTGCATATTTATAAAGGGACTATGAATACTGAGCTGTATTCCATTTATAATGTTGCAAATACAGTGATACAGAGCCAAATTAATGGTATTTTTCTGGTGTAGACTTTATGCAGCAGAGCAAGTGTGCAGTCTATTTAGTGGGATGTGGAAACGTGGTCTCCAGACAATTAGATTTTAAATGAAAGGCATACCTTTTAAATGAGACATCAACCATCAACCTCTCTATGTACTGTACAGCCAAAGATATAAAGACATCTTTGATTAGAAAGAGGGGGGGGGGAATAATGACAGATGATATTTCAAAAACTGCTCCTCCACCTCGCTGTCCATGGACACAGCCTCAGACTTTACTGTTTGTGGAGAAAACAGGATGCCCCCCTCCCTTCTGTGTGAAGATACCAGGAGAAAAAATAAGAGAATCTACAGCCCCTACCCTCCTCATAGCCCCTCCCACTTGCAGAACCCCATGACCCCGCCCACTCATGGATCTATGGCCCCACCCACTCATACCTCAGAACCATCCTCCCCTACAGGAAACTGTGAAAACAGCCTTTTGCTGTACTTATGTAGGGGAGTATGGGTATGTTGTATGAGTCGGGGAGGGACCATGGGTCCCGTGAGTCAGTGGAACCATGGACCAGTGAGTAGGCAGTGCTATGGGACCAAATGGGTGGGGCCACAGGGCCTGCAAGTGGGTGGGTCTAGAAAGGAAGGGGCCAAGGGAAAGCTGCAAGGGGGGCCTGCAAGGGAAGGGGACAAGGGGGGCCTGCAAGGGGAGGGGCCATGGGGCTCATAAGTGGGAGTGGCCATGGAGCCTTTGAGTAGGAGAAGCCATTGGGGGGCCAAGGGGGGCCTGCAAGAGGAGGAGAAGACACAGGGAAGAGGGACTGTCACATGTTTTAGAGTAGGAAGCGTAGGGAATTTGGTGATGCTGCTACCATATAACACACAAAAATGTAAATGTCTTTAAAACTATGTAAAAAAAATAATAAATAAATTGCAAAAATACTCAGGAAAGCAATTCCTGTCAATTTACCTTAAGTCATTTTTGGACGACAGTTCCCCTTTAAGTGCATCGGTGTACTGATAGGAAGGGTGTGTAGTTAATTGGTTAAATTGCCGGCAAACTGGGTGATATTTGGTTTAACCTAACGTAATTTATCTGCTTTGCAAAGCGACTGTGCGAGCTTTGAGCAGAATGTATTCTGCCACATGGGTCACGGAGCAGCCAATCCAGAGGACCTATGTTTGTATAAGATGTGAGTAGATTTGGAATATGAGGTGCAGAATCTAAAAGAGAAACTTTGTCAGGCATGGAAGGTCTTGATAAAACTGGGAGAGTGCAGGTGCTGGAAAGGGCCAGCAAACTAGAGGGTGAAAAATGGGGAGATAAGGTAGAGAAGGAAGGTAGTTTTGTAAGGGTCACCAGGCCAAGTATGGGATGGAAGAGTAGGGTTGCTACTTCCCAGCTAGCCCAGCCCAACAAACTTGCCAAATTAGGTAAAGAAACGAAATAAGGCAACTTAGAACATGTATGAAGCAGCCTCATCCCTTGAACACCGAAGTGAGACCCCCTTGGAGAGAACCACTTGGGAGGCTGAACCATTGCCCTACTTGGTACTAGGGTTTGAGTTGTGGTAGATCATATAGACAAATTATTTGGTAAGGCAGAGAACAACCGAGTGGTTTTGGTTAACATTTGTGCCAATGACAAAGTTAGAGGAGGAGAAGAGTTCCTTAAAAATGAGTTAGGGGTTTTCAGAAATAATACTACAGCCACATGCTAGTTTAAGGAGGCAGCAATAGCTTAAGAGTTTTAATGCATGGCTAATATGTTGGTGTATAGAGAAGGGATTTGGGTTTTTAGTGAACTGGGCAGACTTTTCTGTTGACTACAGGCTCATTATTAGGGATGGGATGCATATAAATGATGATGGTGCAGCTGTTTTGGGACAGAAGATGACTAGAGGGATGGAGGAGATTATAAACTAGGTATGGGGGGTACTGTGGAGGTTGGTAGCATAGAGAAAAGGGAGGCACATCAAAATGTGAAAATATACTGTATTAATTAATAAAATTCAAAAATGTATAGGTAATATGTAATGTATTTACAAATGCAAGAAGCCTAGCTGGAAAAATAGGTGAATTAGACCTACTGTAATAGTATGTCATTATTATAGAAGATTGTCATTATTATAGGATTGTTGTCAGTAATGTCTTTATCGTGGTCAAAAATTCCGCTATTACCTTTCGTTAGTATATACCGCAGTTTTTTCTAGTGCGATCAAGGATTTCTATTGGTCATTACCAATATACCTCGTCTCTACCTGATGACGTCATGAGGTAGCGTGAGTTTGGGACGCTTGCGCCCTGAGCTCTCGCGAGATTTGAAGGCATTGAAATAATACCGCGCGGTTGCTCGCCGTCCTCACGCCATTGAGAAAGCTCTATTTAGTAGAGCGAAACACATCTGGCGGGCTCTGTCTATTAGTCCTCAGTATGGTATCCTGGCATTTTTAACGCCTATGTCTTTTGCCACTGCTGTCCTACTTTAGAGTCTGCAGGATGTCTGCCTTACCTGTGTTTGACTGTATATAGATAAGTATATCATACATTATCTAGTATTACTATAGCATTTAGATGTATATTACATTATTTGCTACTACTGTTTTTGATATACCTATCATCACCATACTCCTGCCGTGTTTTGTGTTTTGTTTTTTACATATTTGTGACAGTTTAGTGCGTTGCATTACAAGGCTCTGATATTTTGCTGGGTTACCTATCTTTATATATGTTGGATACATAGGATATACTATCATATTTATCATATTTACCTATATATACTATTTTGGGGACTGAGAATATGTTAGGAGATATATTGTGCTTTTAAGTGTTTTTAACTTATTAATGCCCATGTACAAGTACTAATAAAGGGTTTTTATTATATATTACATTTTGAGTGCCACAGGTTTTCTTTTTCTTTCTAATTTAAATATACCTCGTCTCCTCATGTTTGTTGCCTGGGAATTATGCTAGACTTAGATCTTTCCTTCAAACCCCATGTCAACACACATTTGCAGTTGTGCACCTGCAGGGGCCGGAGCCCCCCCTGCGAGAATGGAGGCTGGGCCCCTGACTCCTGCCTCCCTCCAAGATCCCTTCCACGATCAGCCATCTTAAACAGCTGATCACACGTATGAATGAAACATACGCACGATCAGCTGTTTAAAAGACTGGAACTTCGGGAATTGAACCGGAATTTCAGATCCGGTCTAAACAGCTGATTGCACGTATGTTTCATTCATACGCATGATCAGCTGTTTTAAAACAGCTGATCATGGAAGAGATCTTGGGCTTGTGGTGGGCCCTACTACCATTCGGGCCCTCTGTGGTCGCAGGGGTGGTGGGGCGTATCCGTTCCTTTCTCTCATATGACGCTACCAAATTCATAGTTCATGCCTAATCAAATCCCTGCTTGACAACTGCAACACTCTCCTGTGTGGTTTACCAAACAACCACCTGACACCCCTTCAATCCACCCTAAACTCAAATGCCTTCTCAAATGCCTCTTCTCTCTGTCAGTATCTCCACTGGCTGCCCATCACACAAGTAATATATACCCTCCATACATCTCTAAGCTGATCTACAGTTACCATCACATATGTAACATGTATGACTATGTAATTATAAAGCATCATGGAAGATGTTGACGCTATATAAACTCATAATAATAATAAAATTAATGATAATTGATTATAAATACCGCCTATAGGACAACATTGACTAGGTCCATTTCAGTCTTATTCACACAATTCTACACCACAGTAAAGCTTCAAGTAGCATATTGTGTGCAATTTTATTGCTTTTTTACTGCAATTTTACTGCTGCAGCTGCCGCAAGCAATGTTATATTTGGATAGTGGCTAACAACAGCTGGACTTTTCAATGCTAGACAAAGGCGAAACCTCCTAATAGCAATACAAGCAGAGCCACTAATATAAAACTGCAGTCACAATCACACCAAGGAGCAAATAGCCTCAATCCTTTTTAGTTTATATTGCCTTATGCCATGGCCATAACCAGTAACTGTCTTATGGATCCAGATGTGCAATTCAGACCTGGGCCCCCTTTCCACACCACAAACCTCACCCCATCCTTGTTCCCTCCTTCCTGTAAGCCCTTTTGGTCTCGTTTATGATATCACTTCTTTCTGTTTTCTGTTTCTTTATATCCTTCTTTCTCCTTGTTCCCACTCTTGTTCATCTTATTGCCTTTAGAGACTCCTCTACCTTTCAATTTCCCATAACCCCCTCCTTCTATTAATCCTGTTCTCTCTGTTCCCGTTTCTCTCCTTAAATCTTTACCTTCCCAGTCTCACAACCATGTTTCCTTTTAGCTTTCTATTTATTCCATTTGGTTGTCCTGTGTCTATTGGCTTTCTGCTCTTTTATATTCCCCTCTTTAGGCTCGTACACACGCTCGATGTGTGTCCCGATCCACAACCCCCGACACCAATGGCTACACGCGCCGAACACCCGTTTCAGCCGAGAATCGTCTGTATGTATGCGTTCTGTCAGGGGTCGTTCCTTGATCCATCCATATGCGCTTGTGTTCCCGACGCACGAGTACGTGTTGGCATGTGCTCGTGATTGCGATCACCCAGTGATTCGCAATTGGAGCGCATGTCATTGCACATAAAAATGCGGAACGCATGCACTGTGATTTACAAAGCAAAACATAGCGCTCCCTAGCGCAATATTGTGGATACATCAACTGGCCCACACTAGTGAATGTTTTTAAAAGCGTACACTTTTAAAATATTTAGAAATAAAATCTAGTAAATTGAGTCCAAATGATTTCCCACATAAGCAAGACATGAACTACTTTACTTGCCTAAAATCTATTCAATTGTACTCGCTGTTTCTTCTCTTTTTCCCATATTACTTTGCTGCTGATAACACCTTTTCACTTGCCAAATGCTCTTTTTTTTCATTCCCAAGCACCACAGAAGATGTTGGCACTATATAAATCCATAATAATAATAATAGACCAGAAAAAGGCTTACATTTTCATTTTAATTTTGTTGAATAACTCTGATTGTGTGTTTCTATAGGGGTTTGACCAAGTCTTTTGGAAAGTGAAGGTATGTGGAGGGGGGGGGGGGAATGCTATTTAATGATTTAATACTTTTATGCAACATAATAAGCAGTGCATTAGAGCGGATGTTCAATCAGAGGCCTAAACTTCATTGCAATTAAATCAGCACCCGATTTGATCGGACTGTTAGTTCTATTTAAAGAAATAGTTTACAAAAAAAGTGAAAAATCCCTTTAATGCATTGATCGAAGAATGGGAGGTAAAGAAGCAGCTATTACTCACCATCGTTCCAGGCCCCTGTACAATTGATTGAGAAACGGAAGGTAAGGCATAGCTTCTTTACCTCCCGTTCCTTAATGCATTAAAGGAATAGTTCACCTTGTCATTGAACTGTTCCTTTAATTGTACTAGATGTTACACAAAAACTTTAAAATGCCATTTTAATGATTTCAATAGACAAATAGTTTGTAGAACATTGTGAACAAATAGTTTTATATGAATGACACAAAGGACCAAGGATTTTAATTTTGCTAAATGCTGGCAGCGATTAGATCTATGGAAGCTAACAATATCCCACCTATCGCAAAGTAATTTGAAAGATGTAATACTTTAATCTTTATTCTGTAAATGCTAAACTAGAAACTGAGAATATATGATCCTATTCTTTTACAACACAGTTATTGTGAAGAAAATAAAATATCTTATTGATACAGGTGCAGATTTCCAATTTCTGTAAAAACCTACGCCAATCAGCATAAACGAGTATTAAATACAAGATAATTTTTAATGTTTGTCTCAACAATTCTCAGTGTGATATTTTGTCATTATACCTCATAGTTTGATTCCTTTGAATTTAGATGCATGTCCTATCACTATAAAGCCTGCAAAAAGTTCAATCTCAATCAACAGCATGTAATAAATATAATTCAAAAATGATCACTCAACATGATTTAGGGTTCAGTATGATATCAGAAAGAAAGAGCATATTAATTTAGCTAGTCTTTTGAAATGTTAAAAGACAGCTTCACAGAAAATGTAAAAACTCGCCAAATGAGAGTTAAAGGGCATGTCCACCCCCAAAACTGAAATAATTTAACCCCATACTGGCCCCACTGTGTAGTGTCAAAAAACCTTACCTTACATCTCTGCTCCATATGGCTCTACTGTTCAGGAAACTGAACAGTAGGAGCTGTCATCCTGTGGGAAAGGTTTCCACCTCCTCATTGTCCTCTGAGAGGACAGTGGCATGTGCAGGGAAACCCTTTACCCCTCCCTCCAACCCTCTGAAGCCCTGGCGGATGCTCTATCACTAAAAACTCTAAACATATGACAGGGCACGCTAGCCCACCCCAAACTGCTGAGTCCATGTGTTAAAAAAAGCTGCAGAACTCTACTTACAATCCTTTGTTCGGCCAGCGGTCTGTATTGCGGCAACCACGTCTGTGATTGGCTGCCTTTTAAAAAATCAGAGAAGTGGCTGCTGGTCCGGCCCCCTGCTTGCAGTTCTGGCATCAGTTCAGGATCAGAGTGCAGGGGGATCAAAGGATTGTAAGTAGAGTTCTGCAGCAAACAAACATAGCGGTTGGAGGTGGGCTAGGGTCTTCTACAATATGTTTAAAGTTTATTTATATGGTGGACATGCCCTTGATTGGGTATTTAAACCTATTTTTCAAACCTCTTTCACACTATACCGTATATACTTGAGTATTATACTCAGGTCATACAAAAAATGAAGCAGGAAATCAGCCAAAAAAAGTCCGGTAAAGCTGTACCTCAATCTGCAGCAAGGAGAATGGTAGTAGCGAGACTGTACCTCAATTTGCAGCATGGAAAAGGATTTTAGCCAGGAGACCAGGAGCAAGAAGGAGACCGGAGAGACAAGCAACGGAGCAGTCAGAGGAGCGGGCACGTCGGGCACATAAGTTACGCACGTTCCATGCACCCAATTACATCATTAGCATGTCCTCCCAAGGCTTTGAAGATGGAGCAGCCGTCACAGTACACACCCCCAGAACCTGGCAGCCCTCAGCTAGTAAGGAGCATCTTCTTATATTTAGGGGTGGGCTATTAAGTCTAACCACTTTATGCAGTTGGTGGCTGGGTAGGTGGGGGAAGGGGGTCTGGGTGGCACTGCATTAAATGCATTTATTACCATTATTACCAGCCCTCAGCTATTAAGGAGCATCTTCTTGTGTTTAAGGGTGGGCTATTAATTTTACCTACTTTATGCAGTGAAAAAGAAGAAGACCTCACAAGGTAAAAATATATGCTGGGTTCTACTACTAAGTCACAGCCAGTGACCATTATCCAGAAGATTGAAAAAAAAGTAGTGCACACCTGTCTTAGTGAACACACATAACCATGTTGATTCAACACATCATGTGTGTTGAATAAACACGGTTATGTTTGTTCACTAAGACTGTTGTGCGCAACTTTTTCTTCAATCTACTTTATGCAGTGGGTGGGTGGGGAAAGGGAGGGCTGGGTGGCACTGTATTAAATGCATTTATTACCATTATTATTATTAGTTATTACCATAATTATTTATTTACCATAATTATTTACCATAAATGTATTACCATAATTATTAGCATTATTTATTACCAGTAATTTAAAAGAAAAAAAACATGGACCTCCAGTTTATTCATGTTCATTTATTAATCATTTTTACTAATTACAGGTTTCATATTTTCTACCCTCGGTATATACTTGATGGTAGAATACTCATTTACTAATTTTTACTAGTTTTTTCAGGTAAAAATAGGTACCTCGGTTTATACTTGGGTCGTTTTATACTCGAGTATATACATGAATTGTATTTTGGACTTTTAAAGATGATTTTGGAAGAAAGAGAGCAAAACAGGAGGTAGTAATATCCAATATGACCTTCCATGCTGTTACCAAATACATGGTGTGTTTTACAGTTTATATAGTTGTCTAACAAAGGCAACCTTCAAGCTTAAAGAAAAACAACCACTAATCCAATTCTTATTGAGCCCTTGATATTTTTGCTATCTACAAATTTAAGTTTTATTTAAAACTTTGAGAAATTAGAGATGTTCGAAACTGTTGAGTTTCGTTCCGTTTTAAAATTTTCGAAGTTTTGATTTTTGAAAATTGTTTATTTTCAATTTTCGAAAATCGTCTACTTTCGATTTCCGGATTTCAAAAATCGTCTGCTTTTAATTTTCGATTTTCGAAAATCGTCTACTTTCGATTTTCAATAAAAACCGAAAATTCGAAAAATCCGGGTTCCGTGAAATTCATGAGTTCCAAATGTTTTGAGAAAGAACTCAAAAATATGTAGAGTATGGACTCCACAGTTTTATTTAGTTGATTCGGGTGCAGATGCCCCAAACCCTTCCCACATAATCCATTTAATACAAGGTTGAACTTTTGTGTTTGTGTTATGTGGCTAGGCGTCAATCAGATAAGTATAGCATCAAGAAAAGTTTTGCACAAACTGGAACCCAACTGGACAAGGAAAACTACTGCTGGGCTGCTGTTAAAACATATGCAAGTCTTTATTACAGCACGCCTTACGCGCCAAAACTTTTTTTGGTGCTATACTTTTTCAGAAAGAAGTTGCAATGTTTTTGAAAAAAACTTCTGATCATAACTTCACTTACTTTATTTATGTCTTTATATTTTTTCCACTTGCCTGCAAAATCTGTTATATTATGATACTGGCAAATTATACAAATAAAGCATTAAAGGGCATGTCCACCCTTATTATCAACTTTTGACATATAATAGAATAACTTCCCCCAGCCCCAACCGCTATAAAGTAAATTTAAGAAAGTGCCCCTATGTTTACTTACCTTCCCTCTCTCCTCCGACACCCGGCCTTCTGCTTGCAAGACACTGCATGCAGAGGGCAGGACCGGCAGCCGTGTCTGTGATTGGCTGAGAGGCAGCCAATCACGGACGCGGCTGCCGGCTTCTCAGAATGCCGGGGGAGAGAGGGAAGGTAAGTAGAGTTTTATTCTTTTATTTATCTGCATATAATTTAGTTTACAATGAATTCTCTCAATATCCCAGTGTAGAATCTCATTACTTCATCAGACCTTCCTTTCAATGCAATATACAAGGTTGTTTATAAATAAATCTATCCTTCGTTTATCTTTGTGCTTTACATTAATTGTCAGTCTGCTTTCTAAACAAGTAGGCCATTTGTCCAAGGCTTAACAACAACTGTATGTCACAGTAACATTAAAAATGTGTCTTATGTTAACTCATAATTAGTATGTGAATACTGTATATCATATGGAATATAACATGGGTGGGCTTTTTGTATGGAAAATAAAAATATTGAAAATTAACTGTTGTGAAAGGGGAACAAGCACAAATTATCAGGCAATATATGAAAGAGTGACTTTGGGGGCTTTTGTGGGCCTTTGGTTGCTATTTCACATATTGATGATTTAAATGTAGGCTAATGTACATCGTCAGTGCCAGTCCTATTGCTATACAAAAAAATCATTACAAACTAGAATAAGGTTTTGCTTTATAAATATTAAAAAAGATGAAAATGACGATTTACTCTAAATTTCCTTACAATACTTAAACCATGTAGTCTCAATAAACAAAACTGATCTGCTACTTTAGAAAGCATAAGCGATATACAAAGTCTTTAAACAGTATATGCATCCAGCTGTTTAAATACTTTGCCTCTATAAATTACTTTCCTTTAAAGGGCATGTCCACCCCTGTAAAGAACTTTTGGCACAAAGTAAGGCTCCTTCCCCCAACTGCTATAAAAGATTTTTCAGAAAGTCCCCTGCACTCTACTTACCTTCCCTCTTTCCTCCGCCATACTGCCCGGCCCTCTGCTTGCATGAAACTGCAAGCAGGGGGCAGGACTGGCATCCGTGTCCCTTATTGGTTGAGAGGCAGCCAATCACGGATGCTGCTGCCGGCTGCACAGAACGCCGCGGGAGAAAGTTAAGGTAAGTAGAGTGCAGGGGACTTTCTGAAAAATCTTTTATAGCGGTTGGGGCTGGGGGAAGAAACCCTACTATGTGCCAAAAGTTTTTTATGCTAGGGGGAGGGAGAGCAAAACGGGAGGGAGAGGGGGGGAGAGGGAGGGGGGGGGGGGCTGCAGTGCGCATGCCAAACTTCCTATATGGACTCTGCTAGGCTCTTGGTGGCCAATTTTGGGGAGCTGGGATGTAAGGTAAGGATTTTATTACACTACAGAGTGGGGCCAGTATGGGGTTAAGTTATAATTTTGGCGATGGACAAGCCCTTAAAAAGTAATGCTGTATCAGACTGGATTGCAGAGAGAATGAATAATCCTTGACATTAAACTTTGCCCAACCAGTGTTTAAATTGAATTTCTAAAGCAGAGTTTCACCTAGTGCATTGTTTTTGGACTGCGCCCCCTCCCCCCCCCACACACACAAGCACAGGATCATGAAGACATCAGTGCCATTCTGCAAATCTTGTCAGTGCCACAGAGATACTTATAATAACCAGTGGCAGTTTTGTTGTTTTTTTTCAATAGCAGACAAGGTTGCAGTTTCCATTAACACAGCAGATTTATCTAGAGCCACAATCACCCTTCCGGAGTTCATTTCCAGCTTTTGCAACTGTGGGTAAATCCCAAAAGGTATTTAACCCCTACAAGATTATTAGCTGGTGTTAAATAGTCTCTTAAAAAAAGGCAAATGCTGGTATTTTAAATATTTTTTGCGATACCTGCACAGCCACTGCCACAATTGTTGTTGTTATCATTTTATCTTTTAAAATGTCCCCAGCAGGAAGTAGTCTGCCACTCTGGAAAAATGCCCCCCCCCAATAACATTATAATAATGCACAGTGAGGAGAGGGCCTATTAGTACCTTTGCATATCAGATTGTATCTTACAATGCTGGTATTATCATCTCATGTTACAAATATGTTATACTTCCAATCATTTTTCTTGCTTAATATGATTTTTTGACTTAATATGATTTTTTTTTGTCTCTTTTAAACATTCCAAAATGAACTCAAAGGGTAAACAAGTATAAGTTCTGCAGAGGCAGGCTTATTTTCGAGGTAATGGAAAGTTTTAATGGCCCCTAGCACACCCTCGGGCTAACAAGCCATTCATTCATTATAAGGTTTAATACTTTAATGCTAGGACACAGGATATTTTCAAACCTGACATTTGACTGAAATCAGGCTTTAGACTGTTCCAGCTAATGCTTAAACTGTGTTCAAAAAATATCTTTTGTGACAATGTAAAAGTGTTTGCACTAATGCAAATTCCTCTGGATTTGTTCCTGTGAACACTAATTATACCTGTACGTACAGATTTGGTAAGTGGCTTGCACACACATACTTCACAGCTAAGAGGGAACAGGGGTTTTAACTGAAGATCTAATGCTATAAAAATACTTTCTTAATATAATTATAGGAACATAAATATTACAATTTTCAAGTTTGCAACTACAAACATTTTAATGAAATCTACAGCCTGAGAAACATCCTTATTTCAATGTACACAAAGATACTACAAATCAGCTCTGAGATATATTATTGATATATCTACATAGACACCCACACACAAACCCAAAATCTTTCGCAAACACTTAGCACTCCATATTACCAGACACAACATGCACTCTTATGTCACTAAAATAAGCTCAACGCATATGCTCTTCCCACGCATACACTGCACATCCACTTTCACACACAAAGCCATTCTTCAGGTTTAACATAGGGTGGGGTCAAGTTTCTTGTTTGTCTGCAAAAAATACCTGAGGGGTCCAGATGTCTACCAGTTAGAGAACCATCTGCTACTGTTATATGAGAGAAATATTTGATCTAATATCACACACATGCACACACCAACCTTAAGTTAAAATATGTTTTTATGCCCTCAGTATAAAGTTATTTCTCAGAAAAATAGGAAGTGTAATTACATGTGAAAAATTTTAGTACTTTACAGTATAGTATAGATTTATCTTCAAACATATTTTTTATTGTATTGTCAGTGGTGATGTTGCATAAAATACTTATGGGACAATGTACTGAGAGGCTTTTTTACTCAGTAGCTGCCCAAATTACATCAATTTAATTTATGGGCAGAACGGTGGCTCATCTGCAAGAAGTTTGTATGTTCCCCCCCGTGCTTGCGTGGGTTTCCCCCCGGAAACTCCGGTTTCCCCCACAATCATACAGACATACTGATAGGTTGTATATGTACATAAAGTGATTAGATTGTAAGCTATTTGGGGCAGGGCCTGATGTGAATTGAGTAGTGTAGCACTATATAAGAAATAAAATGCATACATACATACATTTAAAGATGTGAGTGTATGTGTCTTAGATATTGGTGGTGTTTTAAAGGGTTTCACAGTAAAGAAAAAAAATATCTGATATTACCGCAAACCCCCTCTTAAATACACACTAACCCTCGTACATCATTGTAAGTGGATTAGCATGGGTTATAGTTGTGACTCTTGGTCTATCATAGTTATTGTGTCTTAGAAAGAGATGGGATATGATCAGCAAAATAACTTAAAAATAGTAGTTCTTCTTTATGTTAGCTTCCACCCTTTCTCCTGTAACCTTCATTTTAAATCAGATGCAAAGTTAAACAGATAACTGAATATTTCATTTACCTCTTTTACCTATGTTTGTCTCTTTAATTCATTATTTAACTGGTAAGGACAAAGCATGTTTATCTTGTCCCCTCCCTTATGTAGACAAGTCAAGGGAACAGAATGCGAGATGTATACAAGCTATTGTCCCATAACTGAGCTGCAGCAAATCTAAAGGAATTGTTTTGTCACTCAGAAATGATCTGGTACATAATATATTTTCAGAAAAAATAGAAACACTGTAATGAGGTAGCAATCCATGCTAAATATTTTAAATAAGCAAATTCCTTCCCACTGTTTACAAACTAAACGTAAAGAAAGCATTTTATCTTTTGGCCAAATACCACACAACATGCAAACTCTTTGACAAATCTGTCAGTTAAAGTAAAAAGTGGCTGCTGTTTTCGGCAGATATGACAGACTGTGTCATAAGCGGGTACAATGACAATGACAGAATATGCATTGACAAAGAAAACAGCCTTGTTGTCGTCACAGAAACCTTTAAAATATATCCCAAAATCTCAACACATGTCACCATCCACAAGATTACAAAACATAGGCCCTGCTTTTGTGACATTTATTTCAGTATACGGGATAATGAGAGAAATATACTGTAGGTAGATAGTTGTTTCAAAAAAGAATCACAGCAAACTGAATGTGTAAGTCTATATCACTCTAATACTGGCAATGTATATGTTTATTTAGTTTAAAAAGGCAAATAAATATATTAAATATAAATAAGGCTGCACTGAGAATGATTTCACAAATTGTCTAGAAATATCCATTAAATGACAGAAAAATATAAAACCTGTCTCTTACTGCCATACTCCTATAATGTTTGTGAAATGTTTATCCTACAATGCTGATAAATTTATTTTAGCAAAAAAAAAAAAAGAAATCAAATATCTAGAAGATGGTTACAAACAATACTTTGTGTTTGTCCCTTTACTAAAAAAAGAAAATCAAGTTTTTTAAATCTTTAGAATTTTTGTCACTCGTATTTCTGGATCCATCTCCTGAAAAAACAAATACAGGACTTTTTAAAAGTTTCTGAACTCCAACCAATTAATATCCTGAAATCATAAATTCAGACAAAATGCATACAGTATAGATTGTCATGTGGACAACTATCTATTAAACTGTTGTTGGTCTGACTCTTCAATAGTGTTGGGTAAGACAACACCACACTGAATGGAAAAATATTGTTTCATGATTTGGCATGAGTTTTTTCTTATAATTGCCAACTTTATTGTAGTTTATTAGTACTTGTATGTTAAGGACTGGTGTGTCCCCTATACATTACTCCTACAGATTGCAGATGAAAAATATTTTGTGTGATTTATATTTTGGTGCTTACATTTTGTCTGAAATTTTTGTGTGCACAGTTTTAACTTTAAAGTGCAAAGGTTTACAGAACAGTTTGTGTTTTTGACAGTATGCCTGATAGTGCTACTCAACATCACAGACTCTGGACAGCCCAGACTCTTACCAAGGTAGAGGTAGCCCAGCCTTTATACTGGCTAAGGTAGAGTTCTCCTGGTATAAATATACAACATTGGACAAAGGTCCAATATCAGGTTTGATTAACAGCTAGAATGAAATTGACCAAATACAGGCCATTTTTCAACTGGAAACCAGCCAAGTTGTACAGAGCTGCGTCCCCAAGTGTCGCTTTATAAATAAACTATACATACATGCATACTGTTTGGAAACACACATGTCTGATGATTTGCAGAGTGTGGTACAATTTTATGGACAAACTGCACTAGTCTCACTGATTTCTTATATATAGAATGTCTAAAGATCTCATATATTCAGTTTGGTATAACATTACATTTCCAGTGCCAATGGTTGGAATAACAGGGTGGTTATTATTGCAACAGGACATGATTTCCATTTGAGGTCTGCTAATTAGTCAATATATTCTGGATGTGCAAATTAAATTAGATTGTGGGAGACTAGACAAAAGTATAGTAGGAGAAAAGGAATAAGAATGTGCAATATGGACATCATGGTTTTCCCCCCAGAAAAGCATCAGTAGTTTTATCAGCTGCATCACTTTTTCTAGGTGGCTGCACATAGATAATTTATTTTTTAAAGATCACTTGAAATTAACCTTGAACATTAACCACCCATGAGAACAAGGTCAGCATTAAAGTGGTAATAACGAGAAATTTGAAACAATAATTTCTATAGGCATGCTGCAGCCTGCTAGTTACAAGGCACAAACCTCCAATCTATGATTATTATCATATTTGTTTGTATAAATTTTTTATAAGACAAATACAAAAAGGGGATCAGAAAGCCTTTTATGAGAATAGAGGGAGAAACACAGCAATTAAGGATATAAATAAAATGTTTGAATAAATGAAAATATAGAAATTAAGAAGGCAAATATAAAGTGAATATGTAGTATGTGGGGATGAAAAGTTTGTTATTAAGTAAGCAGAGCTTATTAAAGGTTTACCCCACTAGATAAAGATTTTATTATTGTAAACATTGTCAAAATGTAAAAGATAAAATAATATAGATCTTGAAATATCGCATCTGTTATCAAAATTGTGTTTACGATAAAGTCATTATATATATTAGTTATAATCCTGACATTATAGTTTTTTCCCATCAAACATAATTAAAACATATATGTTGAATAGAAGCTTTTTATGATTTATGTTAAAAGCAGTTTACCCTTCAATGCATTTTTACCTGAGTTACTGGCCAGAAAATGTCAATCAGAACAATGCACTGTATCACCCAACTTTGTATGTAATTACTTTTCAAAGATACACACTGAAAACTTACAGTACAGAGAGAACTGCCCCTACCCGTGCCTTCAGGCATGCTCAGTGTGATTCATCCAGAGGAATTCTCCATTCAATCATATCTTACTGTACTAATGGAAGGTGGGAATAACTGTTGGACTGGTGTGTTGAGCACCCATCAGAAAATCTGAGGCCATGATCCTACCAGGATGAGTTTAGGGTCCCACCAAACATTTCATTCTATTCACCTACTATTCTAACTTAAAGGGGAAGTTCAGTGCAAATGCATAAGCTTTTCAGAAAAAAGAGCAGTATTTTTCATCCCAATGACCTTAATCTGCTAATTCAGCATTTTGTCTATGTATAAATAAATGCAACTGAAATACTGACTTCCTGTTTGCAGGACCCCTAGTAGAGACCGTTATGGTCTTGCCCTTGACCCAGCGCCTGGGTTAATTCAGTTGCTCAGTAGACATCTGAACATCTTTGATCCATCCAACAGCCAATCAGTAAAATAAATCTTAGGAACATTCCCAGGAAGTGGTGCATCCTGGGAAGAAGAAGGACCGTTAGAACCTGAAATGTCAGCTCACTAATGTCAACAGCAGGGAATAGCAAGGGGTATGAAATCAACTTTTTAAAATGGAAGAGAATATGTAGAATAACTAAGAAGGCATTACACAAACTAACAACTTAACAAATATCGATAATTTCCACTGAACTGTCCCTTTAAATTGTCAGCATTTAATTGTGTTCATGCAGGTGCAGTCAATCCAACCCTTTAAATCTTAACGCATACAAAATCCACAAACTGTCTCCTTTTTCTTACCAGAACAGAAAAACACTGCTGGTGCTGTATGCATGTTTTAAATTTGTCAGATTACTAGGTGGTATTCCTACCTGATAAACATAGCAATGAAAATCAAATTATTTGGTAAATGTTCTATGATGGTACTGAGCCTGATTAAACAAAACTCTATTTGACCCCTGTATTTATCCATTATCTGGACTAAATCACAACATGTTCAGCATGGATGAGATACAGGAAAGGCCTATACATGAATATGTAAGCTAGTTTCTTATTCCACATGCACCATCTGCTCATAAGTAAGTAATCTTTTTTTTTTCAATTCTTTCACTGATTCAACAAATAAAAAAGTTGACCTGTGTTCTCTCTGTGTGTTTAGTCATCTGAATGCAATGACATAATTATATTCTTTATTATATTACAATTGTGAAAATCATTAAAACTCAATTTAACTTGATTTAAAAGATTCAGTTCCAAGACCATCCTGAGTAAAGTAAGGATTCTGACTAAAATAATTTGGGAAAAGTGTGTGTCACCTTATTGAAGTACTGTTTTAGTAGTAGTATTTATTTGAAATAGGAGGGGCCCTGTAGGAAAAATATGGGGGCATAAGTGCTGAGGACAATGACTGACATAATAATGACTAAAAAAAGAGGTGTGAACAGATAATGTTTTTGCAGTGAAAGCAAAATTATGTTTAGAGATGGAAGAATCAGATATGGTACTTACTATAAAAGGCATACAGATTTTAGACAGGCTGGATATATTAACATTGAAAAGGTGGTAAATACCTAGCCTCTGTGATTTGACTAGCCCAGATGCAGGGAGTTATCACAGCAAGCAGCAGGTTTCTGGTTCCATTAAGATTTCCGAACTTCGAAAATCCGGTCCGCGCGAGAATCCGCGGATTTTCGAAAAAATCCAAAAATTCGAAAATCCGCGAGCGGACCCGTTAAAACGTATTAAAATGAAGTTCGGCAAAATCGCATAAAGTGGTCTAAATGCCTTGGTACGTACACTTAACCACTCAGGGACCTGGGTAAGGCCTTAGAAGCACGTATAAATGCCAACAATACCTAAAAAGTACAGTCCGCTAGCGTGACTTTAAAAAAAACTGTATTTTTCGAAAATATGAGGATTCCCGTAAAAACTAAGATTTCCGTAAAAAAACGAGGCTTTCTGTAACTATGATAGCTGCCATTGGCTAATTTGGATCATGTGGCTTGCTCCGTCTTGAAAATTTACACGAATTACTCGTTTTTACGAGTATTCTCGTAATTACGAGAATACTCGCAATTACGTGAATCCTCGTAATTACGTGAATCCTCGTAATTACGAGGATCTTCGGGTTTTACGTATCCCGCAAGTATCGTAGATCCTCGTAATTACGGAGATACTTGTATTTTCGAAAATTTTCGTAAAAAAAAAAATCCGCAGTTCGGAAGTCCGGAAAGTCTGGAATAACCCGTCGTTCGCGGACGGGAGAAATCCGCGGCGGATCCGGGTTCGGGTCCGCGAACCGGCCATCTCTAGTTCCAATACAGTCAGAAAACACATATTTAAAAATCAATATTTTTATAAATTTAGGCACCAAAGAACCACAGTTCTGTGAAATAAAATGAGAAACCCAAAAATCACTTACAGCCTCATTTACCGAGAGCTGCATTGCTCTTTTTTGGAGTTAAAGTCATGTAATGGCTTTGCTATTGGTAAGCTTGACTTAAACTCCTTCCTTGCGCAAGCTGCACGGGAATTGGAAATTGGACACCGTGCAGCTCGCGCTCACAATTCAATATCCCATTTGCGCTACTTTTAGCACTGGATTTTACCCCTACATTTTATGACCTTAGTCATGACATTTGAACTGCCAAAGCTATTTATGCGCCAAAGTGCAGCAAAGCTATTTACGCTACCTAAGGATCACAATAGCATATTTATCTGTGCATGGGGTGTGTTCTAAGCATTAACGTACCAGAAATAACTAAAGGTAGTGGTACTAAACTTAATGGAGAACTAAAGTCAGCATTGTACCAATAGATACATTCACAAAAATACAACAAGCTGTGTCTCAACTCTCCATTTGCTGTGGCTGTTGGTTGATTTATGAAATTAACCTATGGATACTGGGGTCATCTCCCATAATCCACCTTTTTGTTTTTGTGGACGTCTAAGTGGTCGCAGTACATTTCACAAGCTTTCTAGAGCACAGCAGATCATAATAAGGGAACTGCAGCCTTGCCCCTACAAGCTGACAGCCAATCATATTACAGCACTGAGACCCGCCTCTGTTAGTCACAGTGCATTATATTGCAGATCCTGCTTTTCAGACATAGAACTGAGTTTTTACAATGTACAATAGTTTTGGTCTTTTTTTAAACTCTCCCCACTCATTCCTTTGCTTTTCATACATAAAAAATGTTTTTGCAGTTTCTTTTCTCTAAAGCATTGAGGAAAAAGAAAACTGTGAATTAAAATCTGATATAATAGTTACCTGAGATAATAGAAAGAAAGCAGGTACATTTAAAACCGTTATCTTTTGCTAGTAACAGAATTAAAAATGGTATGGTAACAAAGCAGCTTTCAAGGTCTTATCATGGAAAGATGGAAATTACCCAGAAGTCTCCATTCATTATTTGCATATGTTTGAAGGGAAGCTGCTAATCCTTATTCTCTCCCTTCTGTCTATTGGCGCATCACACTGCAAAACCAGAGGCTTGCAATTCACCGATGATGATTCAAAAAAGCCAAAACCGGTCTATAGTTGGCACTCTGGTTTTGCATTCAACTAGTGGAATACTGTAAAAATTTCTTTAAAGGAATAGTTTTCTGAAAACTGCTATGGAAACATGGAAATTACCCAGAAGTCTCCTTTCCTTATTTGCATAAGGTCTTTCAGGGATTTTCATATTGGAATAGAGACATCTGTATAGAAAATACTCTGTGCATAGAGACAGTGAATAGGCGTACATAATAGGTACACATGGTAACAAGACTCTTTAATGATTACATGGTTTGTGAGTACTGGCAAAAAACATGGAATCCTTTTTTATTTAAATAATCTACTACTCCTAACATACATAAATACAACTTACTAGAGATTAATCTTACTATGTGTAGATGTTCTGGGGAGAAAACCTTTACATTAGCCTTACTAAAAAGGTTTTATATGTTCATATGAGTGAAAGCTTATTTTCACTTACAAATGCCCTTGCATGGGCAAAGGATCCAGTGACATCTGCCTACTTCACTCTTCGTACATTACCTACCAGCATTTTAGAACTTGGTCAAAAATCTTTTTAACATATAAAGTGGCTAATGCTATAAGAGGTCCAAATTTCCCCCCCCCTGCTATTAATTTGAAGCAACCAATCAGATGTTAGCTTTTTGCTAGGTAACTGCAGTTAGATAGCATCTGATTGGATGCTGCTGATTAATAGCACAGAAAAACTTTTGCACCTTTTATTGCATCATCCCCAAAGAGTAGCAAGAATAAATTGAAAACACATTCTTTCCTGCGTCTGCTTTAACAATTTTGGAACAAGAGGAAATAGATTAAAATTACACAAGTAGTTAGGTCCAGGTAAATGCACTCTTGTTGTGAAAACAGGACTACTCATGAATGGTGGGGAGAAAGATGGGAGGAGGAGTAGCTCCGTGATGCTCAGAATTATTTAAATAATTTAACTGGCTTTTAAGTTTTACATTTTTGAGCTTTAAAAAGGACCTTTGCCTCTTGAAAACTGTTATGTGTCTTTTACCAAGGAGACTAAACTTCGTATTTTAATAGCAAGTCAAATAATAGCAATTATATAAGCATAATTTTTTACTATAACGCAAAGATCTTAACTCTGGAAAGGTCAATAAAGGCAACTGAATTAGAAGATTTGCAATATTGCTTTTTCTTCTGTTGCTGTCCAAAGAATATATTGCATACAGCAAACATCATTTTTCAAATAATAATTACATTTATATTTATAAAAAGTAACAAATTATCCACTGCACCCATGCACTTTTTAGATCCTATTAGTCTTAATTAACTAGCAAATGCAAAGTTTTTTATTCAGTGGCAGAGATTTATTATCTTAATTCACTTGACGTTTTGCATCCGTCCACGTATCTTCTGTATCTCCGGTTTACTCCATAGTAACCAGCACTGTATGTCTGTGATCCTGACGGTGACCTCTTCTTAATTAGCATTGCATTGTCCGCTTGTAGCTACGTTTTACAAATAACACAGATATGATTTGTTTAAAGTTCTAATGAATCATGCATGGAACTAAACTGTTGAGTTTTCTCAAGTCAACTTGTATGGTTTTCAAGGCTAAAGCTCCCTGACTACATGTATATTTTTAATGTACCTTTTGTTCAATAATGCGAAATGATATCTTCCTTACTAACTTGTCGCCTGTCTCTGCCAAGTTCTGTAAAAGTGAAGAGCTGAGATCTTATGAGTATTGGAGTTGCCTAGTCAAGCCATCCCTAGTTAATTGCCAGTCCTAAAAGACACAATTAGCCACTACAAGCCTTTTGAGATGGCCCTGGGCTTCATGGTAGTAGCAGTCATCAACAAATAATGGCCATGTTCCATTTACAAAGGAACTTTCAGCCTGCAATGTTACAGTCTGCCAATCCCGTCTTGTAGACAGTCTGCACAATGAAACAGGCATGACGTGAACAATTCAGGATCGAGAGGTAGAAAGTATAAATTTTAGACCATGCAATTTGACTCTAGCAAAAATTCTTCTGTAAGAGAATGTTATAAATGAAGGCAGCACATCTGTTGATTATATTCTAAAATAATTATTAGTTATCATCATAACAAGATGAGAAGAGAAATGTCATGAAATGAGAACAGGACGTGCCACAGACAAGGATCAATACTGCTTTCTGGTCTGCTTTCACTTTCAGACACTGATATGTGTAAAGACTCTGTAAATACTGCACTGTATATGTGAGAGGGAAAAAAGCACTGACCAACTTGCTGAAAAGGGCCAGGATTTAAAGTCTAAATTATTCATTTTTTCCAACTGTATATTTTCTCCAATATTTTCTCAAAATATCTACGGGATGATTTACGGGGGGTTGCTGCTCTATTTCTTGTAGTTAAAGTTGCATTAACAGATTCAATATTGGTTAGCATGACTTTAATGCATGGCTTGTGCAGGTTTTGCAAAAGACACCCGCGTTTGCACCAATATTTGCCGTTTAAAAAAAAAACGGTGTTGGAGATTCACCCAGAACCACTCAAGAAAAAGATGTAGTGTTTGTTGTTAAACGGACAAGAATACACATCAAACTTTTGGGGTTATTCAATAAAAGTTCTTGGCATTTAAAATGGTGCTAATTTTGCCCTAACCGATCAGCTTTCAAATGTTAAATAAGATCTGATTGGTTGGGGCAAAATTAGCACCATTTTAAACGATAAGAACTTTTATTGAATCTCCCTGTAAATGTACAAACAACAGCAGGCACTAACCTAACCAGCAGCAAACTTTCAGCTAACTATTTATATTCCAGCATTTTTGTTACTGTGGGAAAACTTATATGCAATAGTCACAATGTGGGTAACCTTGTATCTACCATTCACACTCACACACACGCGACCACCCGCCGCGCACCCCCTCTCCAGCAACCCCTCCAAGCCCCCCTCCCCGGGGCCCTGAGAAGGGCCTTTTGGGGCTTAAGGGGTCCCGCAGCCCGAACCGGGACCCCCCTCCCCAAGCCCTACTAGCCCATCCCCGCCGCGGGGAGGCTAGTATCGGCTGTTTCTGCCACCTTGAAGGTGGCGAAGTAAAACAGCCGATACTAGCACTGCAATACACATACCGCCACTTTATAAATAGAAGTGGCGGTAACAGGTAAGTATCGCCGCGAAGGGTTAACACTTTAACTTTTCGCGGCCGTTTTCCGACATTTATAAATCCTGTTAAACGCTATTTATGCGTTAATGTCAGTGAAAACGGCCGCGAAAACTTAACAAAGCTTTATGAATATGCCCCTATGTCTTTTAAAAGACTTTTACAGCATTCCACAAGCTAAATGCAAAACCAGAGCACCAACTACAGACCGGTTTCGGCTTTATTGCGCCATCATCAGTGTAGTGCAGGCCTCTGGTTTTGCAGTGTAAAGGGCCTATTGACAGACGTCACTAATACATTAAATAAGGTAGGGAGAGAATTCAGGCTTTGATACTCCCTTTTCAGCA
Organism: Hymenochirus boettgeri; assembly: GCA_019447015.1. NCBI lineage: Eukaryota > Metazoa > Chordata > Amphibia > Anura > Pipidae > Hymenochirus > Hymenochirus boettgeri. Next base: position 120,122,061 of record CM033472.1, on the reverse strand, counting down.
ATATGCAAAAAAGGAACAAAGACTTCTAGGAATTTACCATGTTTACACATGCAAGCTCTTAGGAACACTATCAGGGTTATTCAATAAAAGTTCTTATCGTTTAAAATGGTGCTAATTTTGCCCCAACCAATCAGATGTTAGCTTTCAAATGTTAAATAATATCTGATTGGTTGGGGCAAAATTAGCACCATTTTAAATGATAAGAACTTTTATTGAATAACCCTGTATGTCTTTAAAAATGTGTAAACATGGTAAATTCCCTTATGTTCCTTATCTGATATGTACTAGTTACACTGTGGGCAAACTTATATGTACCAGGCACAATGTGGGCAAACTTATATTTACCAGTCATGCTATGAAGAAACTAGTATGTACCAGTCACTGTCGGCAAAATTGTATGTACCAGTCTCACTGTGGGCAAATGTGTATGTTCCAGTCACTATGTGGGCAAACTTATATGTGCCAGTCAAACTTTAGGCAAACTTGTATGTACCAGTCACATTGTGGGCAAACTTTTATTTACCAATCATGATGTGCACAAATTATTATGCACCAGTTACTGTGGGCAAACTTTTTGTACCAGTCACACTGTAAGCAAACTTGTATCTAACAGTTATAGTGTGGAAAAACTTGTATGTACCAGTCCCACTGTGGGTAAACTGATATGTACCAGTCACTCTGTGGGAAAACCTATATATACCAGTTATACTCACTGTGGGCAAACATATATTGTACCAGTCAAATTGTGGGCAAATTAGTATGTACCAGTCACTGTGGGCAAACTTGCATATACCAGTCACACTGTGGACAAACGTATACTTATCAGTCATGCTGTGAACAAACTAGTATGTACTAGTCACTGTGAGCAAACTTGTATGTACCAATCTCACTGTGGACAAACTTGTATCTACTAGTCACACTGTGCACAAACTTGTATGGTACATACGCTGTGCACAAACTTGTATGGTACATACACTGTGGACAAACCTGTATGTACCAGTCACACTGTGGGGAAACCTATATATACCAGTCACACTCACTGTGGGCAAACTTATATAATCCAGTCAAACTGTGGGCAAACGTGTATGTACCAGTCACACTGGGCAAACGTATATGTATCAGTCTAACTGTGCGCAAACTTGTTTCTTCCAGTAACACTGTGGACAAACTTGTATGTACCAGTCACACTGTGGACAAACATGTATTTAACAGTCACACTGTGGGCAAACTGATATATACCAGTCACACTGTGGGAAATACTGTATATAACAGTCACACTCACTGTGGACAAATTAATATTTACCAGTCAAACTGTGGGCAAACTTATATTTACCAGTCATGCTGTGGGCAAACTAGTGTGTACCAGTCAAACTTTGGGCAAACATGTATGTACCTGTCACACTGTGGGCAAACATGTATATACCAGTCACACTGTGGCCAAACTTAGATTTACCAGTCATGCTGTGGACAAACTAGTATGTACCAGTGACTGTGGGCAAACTTGTGTGTAAAAGTCACACTGTTAGAAAACGTATATGTACTCACTGTTTGTAAATTTGAATCTACCAGTCCCACTGTGGACAAACTTGTATATACCAGTCACACTTTGGACAAATGTATATGTAGCAGTCACATTATGGGTAAACTGAAATATGCCAGTCACACACAGCCACTTTTGCTGTTTTGTGCGCAGAAGAGGCCATGTCCAAGGGAACGAGGTAAGTACATTTAAGATCTGATTTAGGTTTTTTTCAACATAGTATTTAGGGTTGGGGGTGTGTGTGTGTGTGTTTCTTACCTTATAAGAATTTTCTGGTTTGGGGGTGGAGATATCTTTTAAAGCAATATTGCAATATTGATACTTATTTTATTTATGTTAAAGGTATTTTTCCATTGACCCAGAGTTAAGAGATGACCTAGATCATATTCTTATTCTAAAATATGTGTGCAATAGCAGAAATCTACAATGTTCATGAAGGGAAATTAAATTATTGCAAGACTTATATAATATTTTATATAAATATATAGTCAATGAAAATGCCATAAATATACACAGCACTGCACACGCAGAAGAAAACAGTTCAATTCTAGAATTACAAAATGACTAATAAGCAAACAGTATAATTAGATAAGTTAATAGGAGGAAAAGTCAGTGCAATGAAAACTTGCAATCTTACATGAAAATACTTTGACAGATGGAGTGATAAGATGTTATGACTAAATAACTGAGAGGAGGGAAATCAGCTCTGGGTTCGTGCTATAAGGGCATTTGTTCGCTAATGTACCTCAGTGAAGAGGTGAATCTTAATGAGTGACTTAAACTGTTGATGGAAGGACATTGTTGAATGGGTTCTGGTAATGCATTTCAAAGTCACTGGGCAATTAGTTAAAAAGGTCTTTAAATGAGTGAGTGTTAGATGTAAAAGAAGTGGATAAAAGATAATATTTCATTGTGGAATCTATGTGATAACTGATAAGATAACTAAAATACAAAGATACTGAAAAACGGACATTTCTGTAGAAGATAACAGTATAGTCTTTAATGTTAAAGTGGAGATGATATAATCTGTTATGTATGTATTTTTAAAAAATGAACAATTGCATAAGTAGGTAAGGAATACATGAATATAAGTGTGAATAGACACGTGGCTTCTCTGCTAATTGGTGACCTAAGGCATCTTCCTTGTGGCAAGAGAAATCCATTCTTATAGAGCATGCACTTACAGGTGGCAGAGGCCAGGGGGTGGCATCAGAGCTGCAGCATAGACATGACAAAAGTGGTGTGTCTGGAAACATAGAGAATGAGGTCCCTTCACCTAAGAGCTTTATCTAAATAGGTAACATCTAGATACATGTGAGAGGGTAGAAAGTGTCACAGCATGTGTATGAATAAGCATGTAATAATAATCAGTGCAGCAAATGCAGACATAGGGGGTTACAAAATAATGTAGTATTATATATATATAGTATATATAATCAGTAGGCTTATAGGGCTGATAGTTTGATTTCAGATAATAAATTGATTGGATGCCTGCCAGTCGGAAGAAAAATAGCTTCAGTCGTCTTTTTGGCATGACTAATCTTGCAGTTCATTTTTATTTGGACAAAAGTTTCATTGAATTGTTCTCTCACAACAAAAATTACAGCCAATATTTCAACCTGATCTACTGAATTATTGTGTGGGCCAGTCAAATGGCTGAAATATAAGTCCATATATACCCAGCCTAAGATAAACTGGGGAGAGGAAGACCAACAGATATTAGTATTGCTGATTAGAGTATAGTAGCAACAAAGGAACAAAGGATACAACAGCACTTTGGTTAAATGAGGATATGGTCCAGAAACAACTAAATATGGTTATATCAATAAAGCTCATGGACCAGATAAAATATAACCTTGGTAAGTACTAGATTCTGTGATAGGCTACCATATTGTTGCTAGTATAACTCACAGCCCATGTAGTTTTCAAAGTCTCTATGCACAAGTGTTTTTCCTATACAGATGTCTCCACACCGATATGGAACTTAAAAATACGATATGAACCTAAAATGACTTTAAAAGCTTCTTACCCTTGTTATTTACCAGCCATTTTTATAAAATTCTGTTCCTAGCAAAAGATAAAGCTTCTAAATGTACCCATATTCCTTGCATGTGCTGTGGGGGCTCTCATGTTAAAGCACTTAATTTAGAAGCCCATAAGGTCACAGTTCAAATCCCAAACTTTTATTTTTTGTTTCCATTTTATTCCTAGCAAAAAATAAACATTTTAAATATACTAGTGTTTCACATAGTATCTCTGTTGGATTAGAGGTATAAAGATTTGCTTTTAGCAAGACAGCGTACATGAGGTTGTAGGTTCAATTTCATAGACTTACTTAATTTTTACTGAAATGTTAATATTCTGTTTCTTATGTTCATGCTATCTAAGAAATACACTGCATAGATCACTTTTTTTTGTATAAAAAGCAAAGGATTAGATCATGATCAGGGCAGGAGCACTGAATGTGTTTGACTTTTTTTAACAATTAAAAAAGAGGGATTGTGGGAGCTGACCCTTAGTACCCACAGGTTAGATAAGACACAGCTTTTTTTGTATGTTTGTGAATGTGTTCTGTCTGATGGGACAAAGATACTGGAAAGATTGATACAGGAACATATTCTAGAGTTTATTTCAAGGCCTCATAAGAAGTAATCAGCATGGATTTAAAAGGAACAGATCTTGTTAAACAAAATTTCTTGGCTTTTATGAGTAAGTGAGTAGGCCTCTGGTATAGCAATAGATGTTGTATACTTGTATTTTGCCAAGGCTTTTCATACAGTCCCCCATAGGTGACTTTTGTATAAGATGTCTGTTGGGCTTGGGGGGCACATTTGTATATTGATAGAAAATTGGTTGATGGATCGTATGTAGAGAGTAGCTATTAATGGTGCCTCGACAATGTGGACTAAAGTTCTAAGTGGTGTGCCACAGGGTTTTGTTTGTGGACACTTCTTTTTAAAGGGCATGTCTAACCCCAAAACTGAAAAACAACCCACTACTGGCCCCAATGTGTAGTTTTAAAAAAATCCTTACCTTACATCTCTGCTCCTTATGGTTCTCCTGCAGTGCTTTCCAAATTCCAGGAAACTAAAGCGTAGGAGGTGTCTTCCTGTTCAAAATGTTTTTGCCTTTTCCTTTATTACTGAGAGGGCAGTGGCATGCGTAGGGGAGCCCTTTCCCTCCCTCCTACCCTCCTGATTCCTCCATAGCGTAAAATGTTTTTCGTATCATTTAGGGCATCCCTGCCCACCCCCAACCGCTGTGTTAGATTGCTAAAAATAAAGAATCAGAACTGTACTTACAGCCCTTCGCCCCCCACTGCGCTCCTGTTTGCATTGTCAGCAGCTACGTCTGTGATTGGCTACCTCTTAGCCAATTACAGACGTGGCTGCCAGTCTGGCCCCTGCTGCAAGTCCCGGCAAACAGAGGGCCAGATCAGAGTGCAGCGGGAGCGAGGTGCTGTAAGTAGAGTTTTTTTCCAATCTAATATAGTGGTTGGCGGTGTACAGAGATACCCTTTAATCTGTTTAGGTCTCTGTGTTTGTGGATGACATAAAACTTTGTCAACCATTAAAAGCTACACATGTGCAATTGTTGCAGGCAGATCTAGCTAGATTGTCACATTGGGCTGTTAAGTGATAGAGGAGATTTAATGTTGATAAAGAGCTTAAAACTCCTTGTGCTGCTTATACTATAAATGGCTTTGTAAGTAAATTTCTAATGAAAAAAAATTTTTTTTTCAAGTTTTGGTGGATAACAAACTTAAATGTAACAAACAGTGCCAGGCAGCAAAGGCTAGAGCCAGCAAGGTACAGAATTGTCTTGTATAAAGAGGGGCCATGGGTCAAGGGAGAAATATTATTCCCTCACTTAACAAAGCACTGGCCTCATTTGGAATATGCGTTGCAGTTTTGGAATCCTGTGTACACAAAGGACATCTTGGAAATAGAAAGGGTTCAGAGAAGTGTAAATAAGACAGCACAGTGGCTCAGTAGTTAGCACTGATGCCTTGCAGTGCTAAAGTCTTGAGTTTGATTCCACCCTTGGACACATCAGCAGTTCTCCCCGTGCTTGCGTGGGTTTCCTCCGGGCACTCCAGTTTCCCCCACAATCATAAAGACATACTAATAGGTTGTATGTGTCAACTAAAAGAGCTTAGATTGTAAGCTCTTCAGGGCAGGGCCTGACGTGAATGTATACATGTAATTGTAAAGTACCACGGAATATGCTGACACTATATAAATTCTCAATAATAATAATAATAATAAAATAGATTAAAAGTGGGATTGGGGATCTTGAATATGAAGATAGATTTATGCACACTAGAGAAAAGGCATTTGCGTGGGAATTTGATCACTATTAGGGATGGCATAGAACTCGAACGCGAGTTCGAGCCGAACTTTCGAGTGCCGGACGGACCCGGACTTCTCGAACTATCCCGGACGCGGACTTTCGATGTTTCCCGGACTTTCGATGATTTTCGAATGTTTGACCGTTCGATCGTTCGAACGGTCGAACATTCGAAAATCATCGAATTTAAAAAAAAAAGTGCCCACATGTCCAAAATCACCAAATGGCATCTAATTTGAGCATTGCCAGCCCCCTGGGTATAAAAAGCAATGTGACCAGTGCCATTTAGTCAGTGTGTTGGAGTGTATTTAGTGGAGACCTGACAGTGTAGGAGTTGGAGAGAGTTTTCTGAGCTTTCTGTGTGTGGATTTCAGCATGGTGGGTTAGCTCTTGTAGTTAACCACCCCTGTATTCACACATCTTGAGACCCAACAGTCCTATCTCCTTCCTAGCTTTCCCTTGCACAAAGCATACACTGAGGGAGAGAAGCCAATGGGGTATGGGGTCTGTCTGGAGGGGCCAAGCCTGCCTGGCTCTGCAATAATGTTGTCAAACTGAAGTGAATCTACTGCTACTCAATGGTGCTGTTCCTACAAACCGTATCTCCTTCCCAGCTTTCCCTTGCACGAAGCATACACTGAGGGAGAGAAGCCAATGGGGTATGGGGTCTGTCCGGAGGGGCCAAGCCTGCCTGGCTCCACAATAATGTTGTCAAACTGAAGTGAATCTACTGCTACTCAATGGTGCTGTTCCTACAAACCCTATCTCCTTCCCAGCTTTCCCTTGCACGAAGCATACTCTGAGGGAGAGAAGCCAATGGGGTATGGGGTCTGTCTGGAGGGGCCAAGCCTGCCTGGCTCCACAATAATGTTGTCCAATTGCAGTGGGTCTTATCTAGGCGCGAACATCAAATCCGTGAGTAAAGTTTCCATTAAAACCTATACGCGAGCATCGAATCTGCGAGTAAAATGTCCATGGTATCTAGATGCGAACATCGAATCCGTGAGTAAAGTGTCAATTAAAGCCTATACGTGAGCATTGAATCTGCGAGTAAAATGTACATGGTATCTAGGCGCGAACATCGAATCCACGAGTAAAGTGTCCATTAAAGCCTATACGTGAGCATCGAATCCGTGAGTAAAATGTACATGGTATCTAGATGCGAACATCGAATCCGTGAGTAAAGTGTCAATTAAAGCCTATACGTGAGCATTGAATCTGCGAGTAAAATGTACATGGTATCTAGGCGCGAACATCGAAACTAGTTCGAAAGTTCGAAAACGGACCGAACTTTCAATAGTTCGACCATCTCTAATCACTATAAATACATTAATTGGCCATACAATAAATCTGGTGCTTTGTTCACCAACAGCACATGTCAAAGGACACGCGGACATCCCTTGAAACTGGAAGAAAAGAGTTTAGTCTTTATGTTCGGACAGGGTTTTTGAATGTGAGAACGATAATATTCTGGAACTATCTTCCATTGGACGCGGTGATGGCAGGTTTATTGCATAGTTTAAAAAGCTGGATGAGTAACTAAAAACAAAGGAAGTTGCATGTTACTGGTATTGATACATAAAGTTGGAGTTGATCCTTGAATATTTCTGATTGCCACTTGAATTCAGGAAAGAATTTTATTCCCATTCATACTGGGGTTTTTTTGCTTCAGGAAATGTGGGTATTGCTAATTAGGTTGGACTAGATGGAAATGTGTCTTTATTCATCTTCAAATACTATACCATACTATACTACACTATATTATTAAATAAAATGAGCTTGCATGGGCTCTGCAATTTACATTATGTTTAATTAAATATTATTTAGTTTAGAAATCATTCTACATACAAAACATGCATACATATTTGTAAAATTACTAAAGATTTCAGAAATATATTTTCCAAGCAATATGGCTAACAAAGATTGTTTACCAGATGCAGACAGGTCGAGGGTTTTCCATGTGAGAGATTACAATCTGGAGTGACAAGGAAAACAGAAGGCGAAGTGTAGCACACTAAGGTTTAGTTTGTCACACTGAGCTGTTCATCCTCTATTGTTTGAAGAGCTGTGATTGTTAGCAATATGAAGTTAAGAATCTCTAAATCTTTTTAGATTTAATTGCATTTAATGCACACACACACACTCCTATAAAATTTTAATTGCTCAGTTAATAATTTGACCCAATGTTATGAAGCTGAATATAAATTATACTCCTGTAAACAGGAAATCATCATGAATTTGGTATGCTATATCAATCCATCTACAGAAATGCTCTGGCAATGGATTCCTATGGGATCACTTTGCCTGTTGTATTAACTATAAACATTTCACTATGTTACCTATAATATACCTGCTTAGATATTACAATGTGCAATGTTCAAAACACTGATTAGAAGGATTCAATCTTGCAATATGATGACCACTGTAGCTCTTACATGAGTTAGGCAGACCTATGGGTAGGGATGGACTCGAACTAGAACCCGAGTTCGAGACAAACTTTATGAGTTCAGGTTTGATTTTCCGGACTAGCGGGACTATTTTTTAAAATCCGAATGTACGGGGATTTTCGAATTTTCGCCAGGCCTCGAATGGCCGCTTACGAAAATCCCCGAATGGCCAGAGATTCCCGAAAATGGCTACTCGCGGATTGTCGAATGTTCCGGGGTCCTGCAGCTCCAGGGTCCTTACAAGGACCTTTGTGGCCCTTTGGGGCTTAAGGGGTCCCGCAGCTTGAACCGGGACCCCCCTCCCTGGCAAGGGCCCTTTGGTGCTTAAGGGGTCCAGCAACCCAAACCAGGACCCCCCCTCCCCGGCCCTTGTAAGGGCCCTTGCGGCACTGATGAGTGCCTTTGTTGGGGGTCCTGCAGCTTGAACTGGGACCCCCGGTGGCTCTAATAAAAGCTCTGCTGAGGCCGCCGACCCCGAGAAGTGCCTCTGAGGCCGCCAGGGGTACCTCTTGCAGAAAGCCCTAATACGTTTCTGATGCTTGGTTTACACGGTTTACATAACCAATCAGATTTTCCAATTTTCTGAAATCTGATTGGTTAAAGTAAACCATGTAAACCAAGCATTAAAAAATTTACCAATCAGAAATGGATTAGGGTTTTCTGCAAACCTATATAAAGAGTTGCACACCTCCATCAGAAGTCATCGCAGTAGATGGCAGAAGAAAGAAGTGGCTAGCAACATCGGCTCCGCTGAGGTCGGCGGTGCCAGCAGGCTCACTGTCGGCTGCAGTGAGCCTATCTGGCATCAGCGACTTCAGTGGTGTTTATGTCGCTATCCCGAAGATGTCAAGTCGGATCAAGACACCGGTAACATCGGCCTCGTTGAGTCCACCGGCGCCAGAGGTATCCCTAGCGGCCGCAGGGGTACTTCTCGGGGTCGGTGGCCTCAGCGGAGCTGGTTTCATCAGATGGAAGACAGAAGACACTGCCCAAAGCCCTTTTAAGAGAGGGTCCCGGTTTGAGCTGCTGGACCCCTTAAGCCCCAAAGGGCCCTTTACAGGGCAACAAAGGTCCTTGTAAGGACCCAGGAGGGGTCCCGGTTTCGAGCTGCGGGACCCCCGAACGATTTTCGGAAGCGGATGTTTGAGTTTTAACAAACATTTGGGAATCCTCGAACATCCTCGAACATGACCGAAAGCGGCACGTGGAAACCAGAAGTAGCGCGCGCGTTCGCTATGTCCGGTTTTTATGCTGTTCCCCATGATTGGACGTGTTCCCCAGATCATCTCCCAGGTCCCAGAGGCCTGTAAGGTAAGTTTACACTGCAATATTTCAGAAAGTTCGAACTTTCCAAACTATTTACCCCCATAAATGGTCCGTTTTCGAACTTTCAAACTTTTTTAGAAGTTCAAAAACGGACCAAATTTTCTAAAGTTCAGCCATCTCTATCTATGGGAAACACAGAGGAGAATTGGGGATTCTGAAAGGAAATACTAAGGAAATACTGGCTCTAGACTATAGACTTTTTAGAAATACAGCTTGGAGACTAAAGGGTGGCAAGAAAAAAAGAGATATAATTGCTTCTAACTGATAAAGTCCCATGAAGATGGTAAGAATAACACAGCATGTTGTGCTACTAAAGGTGAGGTGAATGTATACTTAGGGTACTAGCTGCGAGGAGTGTGGTTGATAGGGATTAACAGACCTTTCAATATACTGTATAATAAAATAGTTGCCTGATGGCCTGATCCTGAATCAGACTTCACAAATCTGCTGGAATCCGGACTTCGCGAATTTCTGACTTTTTCAGACTTTTCCAAACTGCGGAACTGGTTTTGATCATTTTCGAACAATCGAGAATTTTCGAATTTGCTAAATCTAATGTTTTAGAAATTTCTAGAAAATAATACATGAAAAGCCAAAACAGGAAGCTCAAAAAGTTTCCAATACTGAAAAATGTTTTTGGTTTTTTTTCCATTTTGAGCATAGATACGTGTTCCCCAGACCATTGCTATTTATACCTTAAATTTAGCTGGAACTATCATTTTTTTTTTTTCACAAGTGATAAGGCTCAATCTTTCTCAAGTTCCATAAGATATTTCACAAGTGTTTAGGCTCAATCTTTCACAAGTTCCACAAGATTGCTTTTAGCTTTTAATCTGACACAGTATCCTAGATATTGCTTCAAACTGACATAATCTCCTAAAAAGTGTTTCAAATCTACCACAGTCTCTCACAGATTGCATTCCATCTACATATTACCCCATTAAACATTACCACATAGTACAGAGTAGCAGAGGAAGGATAAAGTGAACCTGATATCAACACAGCTCTGCAATGCATTTCTCAATAGTCGCAAGAGTAAAAATTCACTGAAGGTGAATGAAACCTTGAATAGATCCACATTTTTGTTAATTACTATATTAAGCACTACCTGTTATCTAAGGTTCCAGGTTTTACCCCTATTCTCCAGGGAAACTCAAGGAAGTAGAAAGAGGCTGAGCACATGGTTGCTCTTCCCTTTATACTTTTATACAGCAGTCCCTGCTGGCCCAATTCTGTCAAAACAAGACTTAAGGGTAACTAGTTTATAGTTCCCTACATATATATTATATGTACCGATACTGTAATTAAATGGAGATGTATCCTGTGACAATTTATATATTTTTATGAGGTGTGTTTGCTTTAAGCATCAGTTTCGATAATATTATGTTAACAGGATATGTTTCAGGCAAGTGTATGAAATACTAAACCCGTTAAAAGTTTTGCACGTTTTTAATGATTAGATATTTATAAAAATAGAAGAAATGATGTGTAACTTCATTAGTCCATATTTTATATGCTGTGATCAAGTACACTCTGAGTTTTTCTGTGGAACAAGAGGGATTCTCTGCATTCTACTCTTGTGTCCTTGTCTTTACTAGGGATGGCATAGAACTCGAAGCCGAACAGTTCGAGTTCGAACGGACCCGGACTTCTCGAACTATCTCAGACGCGGACTTTCGATATTTCCCGGACTTTCGATGATTTATCGAATGTTCGAATGTTCGAATCCGCGAGTAAAATGTACATGGTATCTAGGCGCGAACATCGAATCTGCGCGTAAAGTCTCCATTACAGCCTATACGCGAGTATCGAATCTGCGAGTAAAATGTCCATGTTACCTCGAACGTTCGAACGCGAAAGCTCGAAAGTAGCGCGCGTGAGAGTAAAATCGATTTTACGAAAGTCCTGGATATTGGAACATGCTCCCCAGACCATTTCCCAGGTCTCACAGCCATTTACATTAAGTTACCATTAATATTTTAGTTGTATTTGACTCGAACTTTTCGAACTATTTGCCTCCCATAGACTTTAATGGGTCCGTTTTCGAACTTTCGAACTTTTAAAATAGTTCGAAAGTTCGAAAACGGACCGAACTTTCAATAGTTCGACCATCTCTAGTCTTTACTTTAAAGTCAACCAATGTTTGTAGGCTAATAAGCTTGTGGGGGTCCCTCTGATGCCTCAACCATGGCTGCAGAAATGTTAGTGGGATAACATTCTTCAGAATATAGTTCACTTACACCTGTAAAGCTTGTTATACTGTAGCTAAGGGAAAAAAATTAACTTTGAGCTAGTAAAGAGCTTTTACTGTTCTTTATTGCTGCATTTAAGGTTCCACTAACATTTTAAAAGTTGTTTTACAAATATTAATGTTTTGATTATTTTGTTTTATGTTTTTAATTTGTGTATACAAGACAAGGGGCTCATGAAGGAGCATAAGATGATCTGAGCTAGGTGTAGTACTAAAAGTGTCCAATAGGCAGTTTTGTGCAGAAAGCTCAGCATTTCTGTGTACACAGGTGTTGCCTAAATTCTGGCAATGGTAATATATTTAATTTAGATTATTATATATCTTAATATGAATATGATAAATTCCCATACATATCAATATATTTATTATATATTACACTTTTAACTATAAAAAATAACATTGAATCAGAAGCAGATAGCTCAGTCAAAATAACATTTATTTAAATACACAGTAAAATCTAACAATAACAGCTAAAAACTATTAATTAAAAAGCATGCTACAAACATAAAACCAATGAACAAAGACAAACAATACAAAACACGAACAAAGGGATATATACAAAGATAGCTACCTCTTGAATTGCATGGGCCTTAGGTCTTCCACCTCCAAAGAGTAGAGTCCAGAATTAACTGACCCTAATTTATGATTCAAGAGTAGAAGGACCACATTCCCGGGCATACCTTCATTGAATGCAATCAACAGATTAAGCCATGCACACCAACTTGTGCGTGTCCTGTGTACTTTACTGCATCTTACACAGCACATCAAGGTGACGTTTCAGTCACTAGTTACCTTCTTCAGAACAGAAAAATTGTTAAATTTTTCTTGTCTGAAGAAGGCACATAGTACGAACATCACCTTGATGTGCCTGTGTAAGATGCAGTAAAGTACACAGGGACCACGCAAGTCTGGTGTGCATGGCTTTAATCTGTTGATTATATTACTGACTACATTGCCTGAGTCTGCCATTTGGCACCCAGCACTTTATCCATAAATATTATTAGGTGTGTGCAGGATTACCTTCTCTTGTTGTGTTTCATTAGAATGCAGGTTTGGTGTCTCCACCTTGTGGAATGTTGATAACAGGTGTGTAGATATGTAAACATATCTTATTGTGCTCTTAATAATAGATGGACCATAAAAAGAGTCATAAACCAAGGAGTCCTGATTTAATCAAAGGTCGTAATCCTGCTTCTTTGTTATCTGTTGCTGGGAACCTGGACTTAAACTACAGTATTTACTATATTTCACTTTCCTTAAGGCACCAACCCATACACCATTATAACCTACTAGATACAATCACTAAATTAAAACCTAAAAGAAATTAATCTAAATATGTATATATATATATATATATATATATATATATATATATATATATATATACATTTAATTATTAATATACCAAAACAAAATTCTTATTCCGTAACACAGGTACATATGGATAGGGGGGAGGGTCCAAAAAAGTAAGAAAGTAAACCTTGAATACAAAATGTTTACATGTTCTCCAATGTGATCATACAGCAGCATTTACAATGTATATGCACAATTTAAATATTTCTTAATAAATAAAGAGTAAAATAAACTTTCCCTGGATGATAGGCGATAATAGGAATTAGCAACCCTCATTAGCAACTCTCTCCAACCTGTTCACTTTTCAGTTACAGGTGAATGTCAGTCTTCTTGGCTCTACAGTGCAAAGGATGCAGTGGTTAGGCCTTTAAGGGGGTAGATATTACACAAGGTGTTACCTACCCTAGTTATAGACTACATTTCTACACCAGGACCTAGGCTGTTCACCCACAAAGTATCCAATATGTATTATTTGTTTTAACAGAAGGTTCTTGAAGATGATATGAAACCATTTGTCAGAAGACTCAAACGAAATGTACACACTCTTATGGAAGGGCATGCTAAAAATAAAGGAGGGTTTTGAAATAGACTGGATCTAATCATATTGTGGTACTGAATTTGAAACAGGCTGTGCACAGAGAAAATCCCTTAAAAATGGCACAGCTGAAAATATGCACAGAGAATAAAGTTTATTTGCCTTTTAGTTATTTTGTTGTATTGCTAAATTAATGGCTGATACAACATTAACAGGGAGATTCAATAAAAGTTCTTATCGTTTAAAATGATGCTAATTTTGCCCCAACCAATCAGATCTTATTTAGCATTTGAAAGCTAACATCTGGTTGGTTGGGGCAAAATTAGCACCATTTTTAACAATAAGAACTTTTATTGAATCTCCCTGTAAAACTCCTGTTTTTAAAAGTTGCAGTATAGTTAAACACATGGATGGCTTAACTGCCCTGAAGTAAACAGCTGGTTTACAGGACAATCCTTTGGATGGTTTAGGATGCAAAAATAGATCAACATGTAATTAGCTCTGAAGATTACTGATTCCTATTACATAACATAAGAGCCCTTGGAAATATTACACAATACAGGCTATTTCTAGTTGGAATTCAGCGAAGATGCTAGTTTTGCAAAACTAAAGTGCAATAATGAAAACAAGTGTTTAATGATAACAATAAACGTATCTGGTAATGGAAGAAAAAACTATACTAATAGTAAATTTTAGGGTGGAGCATTAGAGGTTATGTCAAAAAGACTCTCATTAAATAAGTCTAATTATAAAAGATGAACAATTGTGTTCAAATGCAAATCAGTATATGTTCAGTTTTGTGTCTTTAAAATAAGAACTTGTTAAAATATCTAATGAGCATTGGTTTTCTTCACTGATTTGCAGAGTAACATAAACCTGTACTGGTAGGGCCACTTTTACCGCTGCAGTGTAAAGTTAATTTATGTTTTTCTTCATGTAATACATAAACAACTTAGTGGTGGTGAAGGGCATAATTATGTTAAGAACATTAGTATATTTTAAATATTGGGAGCCATAAAAGGCCAGTGAATACTATAAAGCAGGATTTTTAACCTTCCCTTCTGAAGCTGTTTTCAAACTATAACTCTGAGCAGCTACTGCCAGACAGTGACTTCCGTTATGTGCAAGATTAAGGGAAGATCTTCTCTAGCATTAGTCGTTTTATTTTATTATATATATTATATATAACAGCTTCAAAAAGGACTGCACTGGACTCTTGACTGTGTGGTGGACATCATGTACTTTTACAAAAATATTTTTAAAAAAATATTTTTCAATCCTGTGAAAAATAGCAATGTTTCCGGTATGCTAACATCCCCTTCATCAGGCGTAAACAAATGGCGCATGCATTAAACTCACAACATCAATTACTCATATATGTACTCTCAAAGGAAATGACCTCATCCCCTTCAGCCATCACAGATATCCCTGTACAACCTGCAACATGTATAAAGAAAATATATATATACTACATATTTACATATTTTTTTATAAGACAAGAGCTTGGAGCTTATAACACATACACACATTTAAGGTATATTTTTTACTGTATACACAGATGTACATCAAAATATCTGTTTAGGCCTGATAAACAGTGTCGGACTGATCCACAGGGTTACAGAGGAATCCCCCGGTGGGCCCACAGCCCATTCACCCAAGAAAACACCAAAAACTGACAGTAAGAAATGCATTTAAATAAACAATAGCAGTCAGTAGGAGTAGGATAGATATGTAAATAAGTGATAATAGAGATATGAAATGTCAGGTGGGCCCTTAAACTCGTCCTGGTGGGCACAGGACAGGAGTTTTAATATCCTTCACCCTAATGCTTGATCGATTTTGAGATATCTTTGATATCAATAATTGGGTGGTCTCCCCAATATACAATATATTGCGCACACAGAACCCCATTGAATTGACCTCATATTTTCTGTCACATGTGAAGTAGTTCCATAGGGGAAAAGATTGTCTCGTACCTGGATGTATAAAGGTCTCACTTTTATGAACACATTTGCACTGAACGGAATGTTAACAGGGATACACCCCCTTCTGTTTAATAGACAAAAAATGTGAACCTATCTGTCCTCTCTGTGTTCTTTATTCTAATCTTGTATGTGACTCCCTATTGTGCGTCCTCTACGAAAGGATAATAGAGGAGGCCCCATAAATTCACCAATATCAGGGTAAGCTTGTTGTAACATATTCCTATTTTCTCGGACTCTATGTCCTATGGCTTCGCTTCCAATAGGATTACATTACATTACATTTTACTGTCCTGCAAATTGGACTGTTAAGATTTTTTAACAATCTTTCTGGATAGCCTCTTTGTTTTAATCAGCATCTCTCCCACAACAGCTCTCATTAAACACAATTCTTTGTAACCAGATGGGCAGACCCACTGTCACGGCCTTCACTATATGCTTTAGGATGGAAGCTGCTTTATTTGTTTCTTAATCAGAACATACAAAAAGCAGATACTATTGAGATGAAAGTTTAATATATACTTTATATTTTGGTGATGAGAGTTATGGCTTTTTATTCCTCTAGAGATCCATATTCACCCTGCCATAGTTAGAAGATGTTGTCTATAAACCTCCCCCAGGCAACACAGTGGCTGGCAAGAGGTAGATGTATACTTCCTCAAGCCATGCCATAAAGGCATTGGCACAGGTCGGGGTAACATTTGATCCCATAGCAGTACCTCAATGCTGAAGATAAAACTTTCCAGCACAGGAGAAATAATATTAATCTCAAGCCATTTAATTAAAAATTGAATTTCATCCTGATTATATTTGCCACTCTGGACTAACATCCTCCTTAAAGCTAATACGTCATCCTTATGTGGGATTGATGTATATAATGAGTAGAGATGAGATTTGGGTCCGACTTGGACCCAGATCCGACACGGAACCCCTAGGTTCTGAAATTCGAATGAGCCGTTCAAATCTATAAAAATATTTTCGATTATTATAGAATGTTCAAGCTACTTTTGAGGATTATTGAAAATAGCCTTGAATGTTCTTTAATCCTCGAAAATACAATCAGAAACTCGAAAGTAGCCTCCGATCATATGTTTGAGGATTATCGATTATCGGTTATTCGATAATAATCGAAAATTCATTCCGTTTTCGGATTTTCGGATCTTTGGAATTTTCCCAAGACCTGGGAATCCGAAAATGGAATGAAACTGGTTAGTTTCAGCCATCTCTAATAGTGAGGTTATGTCCAATGTGGCCAAATTAATGGTATCCCAATCATCTACTTGTACTTTATGAATTTTAATCAAGAAATCTGTGGTATAAGTTTGCATACCCTGTTTCCAGCATGGTAGTCATTGGGCAAAAGATGGAACCCATCCCTAACAAAATGGGTCTATCAGGAGTCTAAACAGGGTTCTTGTGTACCTTGGGCAGGGTATACAGGGGTGATGAGGTGTGCAACTATTAAGAACCTCTTACTTTATGTGTACTCCATCAACAAATCTAATTCCTTTTTGATATCCCAAGTGGGATGTCTTGCGTTCCATTCATCATCTGATTTTAACCATCGTTATTATTTAATCATAATAGCATTTAGTATAAAATATAACTATGCCGCTCCCCTTGTTCGAGAGCTTAATAATAATATCAGTAATTCCCTGTAATGATATCAGACCCTTGTGTTCTTCAAGTTATAGTGAGTGAAATCATCCCCAATCTGATCACTGAGTTCTATGGTCACTTCATATTTCACTTTCACAAATGTCTCCACCCCCAAATATGTAGTAGGAGGTATAAAGCTACTTTTTTGATAAATCCCCAAATCTAACATAGTCAATCCATTCATTCAGCACAATTCTGCTTTAAATTAAAATGTACTTTCAATCTGATATGCCCCAGGTTTTCAGGGTGCAAGATATCTGGACTGAAGGGCAGGACACTCAGAAATTGGGAAACTATGAACAGGCACATGTCAAAAGCCAATAAAGACAAGTAGAAACAGGTACCTCAGGAAGCAGGAGAAGGTGATGACATTTCCAGGAATGAACAAGTTAAGTCAGGAAACACTGCCAGGAAAATTGACCCAGGAATACATACAAAAGCCAACAGAAAAGATGAGCTAAATGCTTAAAAAGGCAAAGAAACACAGATTTAAACCCACTACAACCAATCACAACACAGAAACCCCATACATGCATGGTGATATGAGGGGATTGTTGGGTAAATCCCAACAATCCCCTCAGCTACACTGTTTGACTCAGTGTTAGCTAAGAGAGAGATGGAGAGAGAGACAGGCAGCCCTTATGCACAACCATGAGGCAGAGAGGGGCATGTGCAAAGCAGAGGAGGGTGTGTGCATGGCTGTACCTAGATGGTCACTGGACACAGCTGAGGACCTAAGAACACCACAGGAAGGAAAGACCAATATGTGAGGCCAGAGAATATAGGCAAAACATGGGTACAGGAAACAGTTAGGGAAGTTATGACAGTTTATAAGTGTAGTACTATTTGTGGTTGTAAATTGGTAACTAAATAGCATGTTTTGTCTGCCAGAAATGTTTTATTTTGTCCAATCATTTAAATAAACAAATTCCAGGGGATTGTGTAAACATGTATTAAGGGTTTGGTTATCATTAGAGATGTCCGAACTTCGCAAAATCCGGTCCGTTCGAGGATTCGTGAATTTTCAGAAAAATTTGAAAATTCGAAAATCTGCGAGCGGACCCATTAAAATGAAAAATATCCTCGAAATTTACGAGATTTCTCGTAATTTCGAAAATCCGAGAAATCCTCGTACGTATTTTAGAAAATATGAGAAATCTCGTAATTTCAAAAATTTTTGAAAATACGAGAAATCCGCAATTCGGAAATTCGGAAGGCTGAAAATCTGGAAAAATCCATCGTTCGCGAACGGGATAAATCCGCGGCAGATCCGGGTTCGGATCCGCGAAACGGCCATACCTAGTTATCATAGATATACTGTGGCCTCTATGGAAAGCAATTGTCTTTTGCAGGCTCCTCTTTGAGTACCATTCATACAGTAGAAATGCTATATATTGGTGAGCAATAATTAAATGGCTTGTCCACCCAATCACTAACAGCTGTGACCAGGAAGTGCCCCACTGCTGCTGTTCTTGCTTGAAACAAGCTCACAACAACAGCAGTGGGTGGTACCCAGGCGGTTAGGGATTGAGCTTGTAACTTTCTTTAGCTGCATCATAGGAAGAGGTAAGTAAAATGCAAGTGGGGTTTGCGGGGGTCCTGCAGCTGTACGTAAAATTTAGATTTATGGGTAGACATGCCCCTTTAATGTAGATTTTATTATATAATACTATTCTAAAAGGGAAGGGGGAGTTGTAAATATATTTACACATATGAGTTCATTACTACTTTAGGCATTATTAAGCATGTATGCACTATTTTGGCAATCCAATTACATTTATTCCTTTACCTAAAAGCTTTTTCCTACTTTGGAATAATTCTGGCCTTAACATAATACTTCTTCTGGCACTGTATAACCCTCCCATTTTGAGCTGAAAATGCACAATTATAAAACAGGACAGATATATTGCTTACACTTAGAGTTATGTAAGTTATATTGAGCCACTTCTTTGATTCTAGATAACTATGCAAATGCCAGTCAAGGGAAATCATCTCATAATTTGACGGTATCCTGTTTCTGTATACTTTGTTGCTGCCTCAGCACCTTCAAATTGGAAATAGGTTGTAAACTTGATGTAACACTGATCTTAAATATTTAAGTTAAGGCAACATATGTTGGCTTAAACATTGCTAAACCCTGTTCAACTGCTGTAAATATCTTGTGCTAAAACTATATTGAGATTACTTAAAAGAAACAGCCTGAATTGACTAGGCATACTGGAGATAGTATGACATGCTTACAGTAGATCATATTTAATATGATTTACACTTTTATTATTATTTCACACAACTTAATTTCTTACATTTTTTTCTGGCAGTACAAGTGCAGATATTTTTGTACTTCTTAAAGTGAATAAGCAAAGGGCATCCAATCAATCATGAATACTTTATGAAAATGGAAAATTGTTATTAAAATTGTGCACTTATATCTGAAAATGTTACACCATATAGTTTTATACACACATAAATTGTATTTTAATATCACTGCACCTAGTCCTTTATAATGGAACATATGTCCCTTTTGCACACAAATAGCATTTCCCAGATTTATTCATGGATCTTTAGTATTCACAAACATTGCCTGGGTTTTTAACACTTCAGTCATTGTCTCTAGAATGTAGTATTCAATACAATTCCAATCAAGGGAAGTGGATTCAAATCTGCTTAAAGGAAGTGACACAAGCTCTATATTTGTATGTATGTATGTATGTATGTATGTATGTATGGTTTAGTTTATTTATTTAGCGCTACTTGGGGACACAGCTCTGTACAATAACAAATAAAAAGAACTCAAAAATATACAAAAATATAAATACATAATTAGTTTATTACATAATAATTTTAGAAATTACATAAATATATAAGTGCTTAAACCTTGCAACAAGAGGAAAGGAGGTGCATGCCCTGTAGAGCTTACAATCTAGTTCGGAGTGTAACATACAGGTATAAAATAAAGGGTAGAAGTTCAGTTGTGAGACTTATGCAGTGCATAACCAGATAGGTAGGATGTAAGGATAGATTTAAACCTGCTGATTGAGGTTTCTTGGTGAAGGAAAAGATTTCCAGAGATTGGGAGCCACAAGAGAGAAAGGTTTGGGGAATTTGGGAGCAGTATGAGTGGGAGGATTTTGTACAGGAGATGGTTCTGTGATAAGCAAATGGTGCAGACAGGAACATATGGGGACACTAGAGAGGAAATATAAGGAGGTACAGCAGAACAAAGGGATTGTAATGTTTTGAATACAATAGGATTTTGTATACAATACTGTTAATTGG
This sequence comes from Hymenochirus boettgeri, assembly GCA_019447015.1. Taxonomy (NCBI): domain Eukaryota; kingdom Metazoa; phylum Chordata; class Amphibia; order Anura; family Pipidae; genus Hymenochirus; species Hymenochirus boettgeri. Next base: position 120,101,342 of record CM033472.1, on the reverse strand, counting down.
GGAGCCAGGTTGTTGTCTGGTATAGGATCTGAGATTTGATATTCTGTTTATTAGAGAGCGAAATAATACATGTAGAAGAGTTTAGCATAGACTGAAGGGGAGAAATATGGGAAGCATGTATAAGAATTGCAGTAGTCAAAAGAGATAGGAACCTGCAGATTTTCGATATATTGTGGGAAAAAAAGAGTCCGTTTTTTGCAACATTGTTAATGTGGCTTGAAAAGGAGAAAGAAGAATCAATAATTACACTTAGGCAGCATGTCTATTGGATAGGGTAAATGGAGGTATTGTAAACAGAAATAGAGAAAGATGGGACAGGACAAGGTTTAGGTGGGAACATGATTAGTTCAGTTTTAGAAAGATTTAATTTGAGGCAGCATTGTGACATCCAGGAGGAGATGGTAAGGAGAGAAACGGAGACACATGTCAGGGGTATTTGTTTACCACTAATCTTCTGGTGCCAGCTTTTAGGGTGCTTTATGCTAGAGATTCAAGGTTTGTTTATTGTTTGCTTGCCTGTCCCTTTTGAGCCTTTGCCTGTCATTTGCTTATACTGCTTACAAACTAATTTCACGATTTAATGTAATTTCTGTGTGTCCTGTTTATGCTTTGTGTGGTGAAGTAAGGTAGGAGAGCAGCATGCATCTACTTAAAGCACGAGAAACTGAATCACAAAAAATAATACTCACTGCTTTAAAAGTTCCAAAGGGGCCAACATAAAAAGGAAAATATATCATACTTATGAAAAGCATGTGACAAGAGAAAGTTGATGAAACTAAAATCATGTGGCTTGACCCCCAATATGTCCTCCCCCTCATTAACATATAATCACTCTTGTCAGTGATAGGAAGTGTCAGAGACACTGATTGTGGGAGGAACCAGAAAGCAGTTAGTTACCGTGGACCCTTTCCATAACCTTTAAGATTGACATTGGGCAGGAATATGCCACCCCTACAGTGCCTCACAATTTTACATTTCTTTGTTTCTATTCCATTGATTAATCAGGCTTCACTTGTCTAACTTTTCCATTGTATTCTGTAGATGTAAGATATAGGTGCACCTCATGCTCAAGGCCATTTTAATCAATTATTTATACCCAGACAGAGATATTTTGTTAATTCAAAAGTCTTTTCCATCAGTGCCCCATGTTATGTATAACTATTACCAAATATGGTCCACCAAAAATCATCTAAATGTGGTGAGAAAGAAAAATCACTTACAGACAGTTAAGTTTGTTCATGCATTGGATTGAAGTAGGACTGATTTGATTGATTCCTATCTGATATGAAGTCAAGTAAATTGTAACTTCAAGGAGACCAGCGGTTTTACCTGCCGACATTCCTTTGATGTTTCCTGGACAGATATTCGTTTTTAATCAACAATACAGGTGTAATCATGGTCGCAAAATTATCGACCTAGTCAGTTTTTGAAATGTAGGAAAGTTGGGAGGAAAGTAGAATAATGTTTGTGTTGCACATATGCCAAATAACTTCAAAGTGCAAAAGGGTGGTAGTAATCAGGGTGTATAATAATCTGCAAAGAAATAGAGGACTGCTTTCACTCTGATGGAAACTGGGAAACTGGTGCAACTTCAAAATGTTCCCACCAGAAACAGTTACAATGATTTCCCTTTCCATTGACAGTGCAACAGTGATGCAGGGGAAATGTGTGCTTGCTGCACAATATCTGTATTATATCATAGTGGACATTATAATCATATTACTACTGCAAACTAACATTAAATCAACAATATTTATAATGGGGATGTCATTTTAACACACTTTAGATATGGTCAATCGACCCCGTTACCCTTGTTATAGTGTGGTCAGGACAAAAGGGGGCCAAGCAATAAGCTGACTGGCCCTGCAATCAGCTGTTTTAAACAGCTGATCATGTGACTTTGCAGCTGCTTAAAAAGGAGGTGTGTGGGTGCATGGCAAAGAAGTTTGCATGGGGTCCAAGCAACCTGTAGTTTCACGATTAACTAGTAACATAATGATTCGGTACTGGGACTTATAGTGGCAAGTTTTACATAGATTCATTAAAACCATTTTTGTCCTTGATGCCAGGCATTATTGAGATTTTTAAAGACATGTGTGGTATACAGAAGTGCAGATTAGTACAATAAAAGGTGCTTGACACATGTCATTTATACTAAATGAATGCAGCATAACCTTTTTGGTCTTTCATTATCAACAGATTTTACCTTGATTTATAGAAAAAAGAATGAGAAAATGAATGCTTCAGGCATTAAGGCAAATGCTGGGTTCCCTTATGTGTTTACTGTGATGATTTAAGTACATTGAACAGGTAATATAATTACATTAATAAAGCCAACAGCTTTAGCTTATGTTATGTTTTCTTGTTATATTATCATGTTTTGTGTATCCATTGGCATAAAGTGTACAAATTAACCATGGCGGTGATGAGAAGCACAGATAAGTTATGCTCATCTAAAATAAATAAGCCGACGGAGACAGTTCTGTGCTGCTATAAAAAGAGTTGCATATGCTTCCTGCAGGTTTTCTTAGGGCAGTAGACAGAGTTTACGAAACTCAGAGGCTGCTGGATTAGCCCATATGGGAAGGCGGTCTCTCGCTGATGATTCTGCAGACAGAAATTGCCCATCTGCACTGTTTGCAGGTGTTTTGAATGATTATATTATTAGCTCTGTCTGTTCAACTTTGCTTTTTTATGATGGCTTTAGTATTGCAGTAAATAAAAAAAAAAGAAATATATAAGCAGCCATCTGGATTCCCTGTGTTCTTTTACTAGCAGTCTTTGTCAAGAAAGAAAAGAATTGTAATATAAAATTGTTTGTGCAGAATCTGTCTGTGCAGTTGTTAAACAAGGAAATCACTGCTAAGTTTGTGGGCCAAATTAGCTCTATACGGTAGAGCCTGGCCATTTAAAAATAAACCAGTGTACATTCAACATCTAATAAGATTTATTAATGATAGATTACTGGTATAAAAAAGGAAGTTAAACAGAAATGATATTGGATCACTATGTAATAGGTATTGATAAAATCAGGGATTTAATGAGGAACAATAATCAGGAATAAAATAGACAGGCAGCTTTAACCGATAGAAACTTGTGCCACAAACTTATTAATCTAACATAACAAAATATATGAGCATTAGGGAGGTATTTAAAAATAGTTAGCATGACTTTAAGATGGCAAAATGCGCCAGCTGCATGCATTTCGAAAAAGTAACGTGCAAACAATATATTATTGCAATTGTAGTTGTTCTGTGTGGAGATTTTAATGTCAGCCAGACGCCTGGAGTTAAAATCACTCAGCCCTCAACACAAGAAAGAGATTCACCAAGAGCAGTAGTGATCTTAAATCGCAATAGCGGCTACACAGGGAACAATTGGGACTCTATTAATCTCGCCAACTATATTTAATATTCTATCACAGGAGCAAGCAGAGAGATGATTAAAGGGTATTTCCACTTGTACATAAGCTTGAAGAACAGGAGGTAAAGGAGCTATCTCTGAGCAGACAGGGAACACAGAGAACTTACCCACATTTGCGCTCCAGCGCTGGCTTCTCTGACACCAATGCGCCCTTCCTCCCCTCTTTTTTGCCTTCCTCTGGATCAACTGTTAGGTAGGGTTAAAAAGGTTGGACGTATGTCTTTATTCAACCTCAATTACTATTTACTGACTATTTAGCATATTGTATCAAAGTGTTCTAATTAGGCACTACTGTCCCTCCAACATCAATCAAATTCAGGTCTAGTTCTTTCTGTAAGATGCTACAGCAGTTTTTAGGTCTGTTATTATAGCTTGTTTTAAATCACATAAATATTATTTAACTAAACATTTACATTGGGTGGGGACAAATTATTTTTGAATTTAAGAGACAAAAAACTCTAGAAGACAACTAAGCCAGTTCCTTAGACATCATTTAAAACTCCTTCAAAAGATTTATTGCCAGGGTAAAATTTCTAGGTGCTTTAGCTACCTGGCACCATGAAGTTGTCCAGCACTGATCAATGCAATGTAAAATCTACACCATTACAAAGTAAAAATTCGGCAGTTCTCTAAAGACAGAAAATACAGGGATGGGGAAATTGTGGATGCAATAGGTGACTGCAATGCACATTATTGCTTTTCTTTTGATTTTTTTCTGCTCTGCTCTAATCTATTTTTTATTGATCAACTATGATTAGATGATTATTTTTTGTAAATAGTACACTTTCTTCTTTTTAATACACTTTTCGATTGTATATATACAAGTGGATCTTGAGATGTATGGTCTATCTAGGTCCCATTTTCTAAATGAAATGTTGTATAGGTATTCTGTTGCTACAGTTCAGGCCATATGTGATATCTATATCACTCAGTGGTGTGACACGGTTTGAAGTAACATCATTATCTTCCATTCAGAGTCTGATAGTTCCCTCTACTCCTCAGTATTTTATTATCAGTGGACTATAAATGGATTGATGATGAACTAGAGGTCATGCAATACATAGAACACTCAAAATCACTACCAGTATATTAAACGCACAACTAATGAAATAGACTATGCACAGCAGATAGTAATACAGAAAAACACGCATTTCAGACACACATGATTTCCAGTATTTGCCCAATACACAATGAGGGTTTCTTATTTTAACTTGACAGCCAAAAATTTTAGTGAGATATTGTGGTGCGGTATTGTGGTAGGTAATTAGCCTAATAAATTCAATTTCAATTGTCTTTAAATAAATTAACTGTGGCAGAATTTAGATTACTCTGCTGGATTACACTGTTAAAAAGGGTAATTTTGCTGTTTCCAGTGGGGTGTAAACCAAGTTACTTGAAATTTGTTCTATTTGTTTTTGCTCCAGATTGCTAGTCAACATGTACAGACGAAAAAAAGCTGATTGGGTGTGTCACTATCAGGCCTCTCTTGCTTGAAAATTCTGCTGGACAATCTTGCTATGAATCGGGGTTCAGTTTATTTTCCTGCCATCTTAATGGAATAATTGTGCTTTATAGAGCTGTTCTACTATAAATATTGATTGGTTTGTATGTTCACCTTATGATAATGCTTGTTTTGTGACCCAATTAAATGTTTCCTCTCTCTTTAAAACTGGTAAATTGTCAGAACATGTTTCCATGTATATATGTTGTATTCAATTAGATCAACTGGACTTGAAGTTTAGTTCTTGAAGATATTCATCTGACTGGCTTTCTCAATTCAAAATGACTTGTACAAGAATCTGTGGCAATTATGTACCCTGGAAAATCCCAATTAGCATATCACAGCCAGGTCTTAAGGGCGGGATTGCATAGTGGCTAAGAGGTGTTACAGGAACGCCCAGGGTAAGGTCAAACAGCATTGTACATGGCAGACAGTTGGTTCCTTTGCCAATATGTTAACATTACAATCTTCAAAGGTGTGTTCTTTATCCTTAAGATGCAGGTACATGGCTGAGTCCTAACCGAGGAATTGGCTCTTCTCTGCTGGGCTATATGTTGATGCAGTTCCTGTTTGGTCTCCCCCACATACAAATCATAGCATTCTTCACTGCACTGCATATGTATGTATATGATGTCTCTTATCTTGTGTTTCGGTATTGGGTCTTTCGGATGTACCAATTGCTGCCTCAGTGTGTTGTTTGGGTTAAAGCAGACAGGTATACGGTGTTTAATGAAAATTCTTCTTAATTTCTCGGAGACCCCTGCTACATATGGGATGACCATGTTCTTTCTCCTGTCTTGCTTTTCCCCTTCAATGTTGGTATACCTGTTCTTTTCTTTCCTTCTACTTCTTTTGACAAAGGCCCAGTCTGGATATCCACAAGTTTTAAGGGCTCCTCTGTGATGTTTCATTTCTTTAGCCTTCACCTCTGTGCTAGTGGGGATGTTCTCAGCTCTGTGTTGCAGGGTTCTGATGACACCCAGCTTGTGATCTAAAGGGTGGTGGGAGTCAAACATCAAATACTGATCTGTGTGTGTTGGTTTTCTGTAAACCTCTACTTCCAGTTTACCATTCTCCCTGACTTTAACCAAGCAGTCCAAGAAAGCCAGTTTGTTGTTTTGTACCTCTTCCCTTGTAAATTTGATGTTTTGGTCTACCGCATTAATGTGTTCTGTGAAAGCTTGTACTTCCTTCTGGTGGATTTTAACCCAGGTGTCATCCACATATCTGAACCAGTGGCTGGGTGCTATGCCCTTGAAGGTTTTAAGCGCCTGTTTTTCTACCTCCTCCATGTAAAGGTTGGCCACAATGGGTGAAACTGGAGATCCCATAGCACATCCATGTTTTTGCTTATAGAATGTGTCCTGGTACTTGAAATAGGTGGTATTCAGGCACAAGTCCAGTAAGGAACACACTAGTTCTGGGTTGAGATCAGTTCTGCTGGTAAGAGTGCTGTCTTGGTCTAGCTGTTTTCTCACCATGTCAACAGCCTCCTTGGTGGGTATACAGCTGAAGAGAGATGTCATATGCTAATTGGGATTTTCCAGGGTACATAATTGCCACAGATTCTTGTACAAGTCATTCTGAATTGAGAAAGCCAGTCGGATGACTAGCGAAACGTCTTCAAGAACTACATTTCAAGTCCAGTTGATCTAATTGAATACAACAGATATAAACTTAGCTTGTTTCATGTAACTAATGTGTTACTACATTTTTAATTTTTTCAGATGCGGTGCAGTAGGGTCTGTACTTCCTGTTTAATAGGTATCCCATTCCCATTGGTTGTATGTATAAAAATATAAAATGTACTTAAAATTTCTCAAAAATTCTCACATGAAATTTTGTATGGACTTTTATATGTACGTATATCATGTGGATTTTGGAACCTTGGACTATGTACTTAAATTTAATGTATTACTGCATGTTGTATTGTGTTGGCTTCCACCACTAGAGGGGTCATCTTGTGTTATACATCTCACCACAAAAAGCACTATCACTATTGGTATATATACCAACACATGGATATGCACTGTAAGCACTTGACAAAGGCAATTGGGCCAGAACATTCTGCCTTGTTTGTTCTGCATGGTTTTGTAATAATACTAGAAATATTTGCCTGGTCCTCCGCATCCTTTTTACCAAGCAACATTAACAAACAAGGTTTTGTGTAGAGAAATATATGCAAAGCCTAAGAAGTGTCAATATATACTTTTGTGAAAAGATATTCATATCTTAATAAATTTACTTCAAATGCATTTGTTTAAAACTTCTTACATTTATGTAATTTCTCCATCTAATTTGTGTTTGCTATGAAAAGAATGTTTCATTTATTTCATTCTATTTAAAAAAAAGGGGGGGAAAGTCAAAATAAAATAGTATCAATACATATTTATCTGTAAATCACACCAATGTTCATCCTTTGTAAACTTCATATTGATCTTATCAATTATAAGAATTATTTTAATTTTTGATAAACATGTTTGACCTTAACAAGTTCATACAGTTTTATTTTTTAACAACATTTCGAGAATGGATGAAGGAAGGTCCATTTATCTTTGACATCATGTTTCTAAAAACACAATAAAATACATAATTATCATGATTTACGTCATGTTCTGTTTGTGTTCCTGAGTTTTACTTTATCCTTTTGCAACTAGTTTAACAGAAGTTAAAATTACCTCTTGTCATCCTCCATCACAATGCTTTCTACGCTCTACAGTATGAGAACATTAATCAGGGAGTATTCTTTTGTCAGCTGCCTCACAATCAACCTGCTCTTCCTGCGTTTCTTTAGAAACCAAAATATGAATAATTATTTTGCAAGTCTTATTTAACTAATTCATTAATGAGGTTTAAGGAATGATAATGGGAAGGAAGAAACATTAAACAGATCATTTTTTTGTTGTGACCAACAATGAGAATGTATTTAACTTTGACTTTTATTTGTTCAGAGGAGTTTTCATACTTATATTTCTTATATTTCTACTAAACTCTGGGCACATGGGGTTCCCAGTAATTGGTTAAGTAATAATAGCATTTTATAGGAATTTTATATTTGTATCTGACTTTCAATTGTTTCCTGACTTTACCTAAGTAAGTGTTGCTCTCCATAGTAATTTGTATTATTTTAGGTAGAATTATTATTATTATTAAGTTATGCCTCATACAAAGGCATGGATGTCATTAAAAACAACCTTTAACGTGTTCTGCAACTGTTTTCATTTGTCCTTTTTAAACCACTATACCAAGAGGTATGCTAAAAAATATTGAAAATATCACCTGTTGAAAAATATAAAGCATGCTTACATAAAATATCTTAGTTTAAAAAAATAATAAACATCAGAGTATTTTATTCATCATACACTACATTTTCCAGTTGTGAATGGAGAGAGGGGATTCTTAAAACTGTTATAGGAATGGATAGCCTTGTCCATTCTTTCTCTTTTTCAGTTTTTAAAATAATCATGAAATAATTAAGGTTATACTTACTTGAATGGATGATTTTTCTCAAGCAGATAATGTGTGTGTGGTTAATAGATTTACAGATTTACTATGTGACTGATGTTGCAGAAGTAACGCTGTTTGCAAAGCATTATTCCTGTGGGAGCTTACTATCAATTTGAAATTTGTGTTGGATCAAATGTCAAATGGATGTGACATCAGGCAGTTGTATGACTGTCATGTCTTTTCACTTTGGTATAAGACTTTTAAAATTTTCAGAATAAATATAATTGCTATATCATTGTATGTAAAGCTACTTGTTTATTTGATTTTATTAGGCAGTCCATATTATTTGAGCAAATCAGAATTGAATACATCAGTAAAGGAGCTATGACTTCAGGTTAACTTACAGGAGACCGGAAAGAATATACCGGCAATTACTCCAGCACTGGCTTCTAACAGGTTGACTTGATCCATGCTCCCTTGCACTGTGTGTGCATGTGGGCACAATGCAAAGGACTGTGGAACCTGTCAGAGAGAAGCCAGCTATTCATATATTTGTAACTGTCATTCTGTTCAGGAATAAACAGGAAGATGCAATATCCAATGCTAAGGGGAAAAATAAGTATAAAAAACCCACACTACCTGTTGTACTATTGAATTAGCATGGGTTTTGCATAGCCCGCGCCATTTGCAAAGACTTCTAAATAGCACAGTGCAAGCGAAACAATACATTTAACGATGATTTTTAAACTAGTTTATTGCACAAAAATCAAAGCCTTTTTAATTGTGACTTTAAAGCAGTGCAAAAGACTACTCACATTTACACAATACAATAATGTCCGCAAAGTGGTTACTACATCGCAGAAACAAGTGCAGGTAAGTTGCGATGGGGAAATGTGTTTCATCACCCCTAATTGTTTAAGTGTTTGAGTTTATATTGTTACATAAGTTGTAATCATAGGTGCTGTGATATTCCCACTGAATAAGACTTTCAAGAATAAGTTTATATGTGCAAAATATATATTACATTACTTAAGGTGTAAGCTTTTGTTATTTAAGGTATATGGCTCCACTAAGAACTACTATAAAAGGAATTCCATGGGGTATGAACTCTTACCCTGATGAAGTGCACAGGGAGGGCATGAAAAACACATTGGTTAGTTTGGGGACCTGTTAGGAGCCACCAGAGATGGGGTGTGGCTGGCTCTGCTATGGAAAGTGATACTGATCTTGCCCAGTAGCTTGATGGTGGAACATATGGATTTATATATGGTCGAATGAAGGGTAAGACCACTACTGTTATACGGCTTGTAAGTCCTGATTTGTCTATTCTTTGAGTGTTGCAGTTCACAATGTTTTTATCTCCCTATTGGCACTTGAGACTGAACTTTTATTTAGGGTCTTCAGTTTCCTCTTTATCTTTAGTTGGCTAGATGTTTGAACCATCTGCAGACCCACAGTGATTACTGGTATATACACAAGTGTATGGTTGTGTAATATATATTTTGAGGTGGTGTTACACTTTATTTTGGTACGCCCTTTTAATTATTTTTTAATGAGGGATTTTTTTCTACCCTTTTTTCTTAAAGGGGTTATTTGTTAGTAGGGAGCCTTTATTGAAACATGTTTCTGACTAAAAACTGTCCCTTGTTAAGCAATAAATGAACAGGTGAATCCAGGTATATATAAAAAAAAGTCCACAAACCCTTGTTGTATATTGAATCCATAGGTAATGGTTTGTGAGGAACAGTCCTGCTTTCATGCTGCTTCCATAGATAACCATAGATAGATTCCATAGATAGTCCACAAGTGAAGCAATCCTGTGTTAACCCTTCCCCACCCAAATTTGTTAAAGGGAAATATATGTTAGGTGCACATGCATCATCTTAAAGCAATAAAAAGATTACAAAACATTAAAAACTGCAGTTCCTTGATTCTATTACATAATCTATACAGACAATCTACTAAATATACCTTGTATTATATATAGCTCTATCTGATCAAGCATGAATTTAAAAGTGCAGTTTCAGAACTATCTTATATTATATAAAGGGTATTTATACAAGGTATTTATATATCACCTTTTACTATGAACTCTAACTGTTGCTTCAATTACTATGAGTTCTGTAAAGAATAGAAAAATACTATTCAGTACAAACACATATAAACCGCATGTCCTTCTTCACCATGTGAATGTCGTGGTATGACTGAAAGGTATGAAACCACTGGCGCTAAGATAATAGATCTATCTAATATCTAAGTTATGTATGGGCACATTAAAACTGTATAAGATTACTTCATTACTAATCTACAACAAAGCATTTATATTTATACATTTCAACTCTTAATTCATGCTAGTTCACAATTGAATAACCAATGATAAGTTTCCACTGTGTTTTTTTTTTTTTACTGGGGCTTAGTGACTGAGGCACAGACCTATACATATGTATAAGTGGATACGGGCCATTAGTGCTATTGACTTAGGTGATTTTCAAACTAAATGACACCCCCTCCCATCTCTTTTGGGATTTTGTACAGATATTAACATACATATGAAGTCTTCAGTGCAAATAAATTCAGCTCCATATTTTTGTAATGTCCTAATCCAGGAGTACTCAAAATTCTATTAATAACCTGCTTGGTGATCATGAGATTTGTTGTAGGGTCATAGCATCTACACATAGCACTCAAAACCCACTAATAAATCCCCATATGTGAGTGGGCATTACCACTCCAGAAAAAAATCACAGAGTCCAGTTGTCAAATAAAACAAAAAACGACTTTATTCTACACATACCACAAAGCCCTTAAATAGTAATACCCTACATATAGCACTATTGTGCATACTTAACGTGACCGGGAGGGGTCCCAATATTCTGAGTCAGAATTACCAAAAATGAAATACCGTCTCTATGACTCAGTTTATGGTTGTACTTTCACCCGAATGGCTTATCAGAGTCCTAATATAGTCAATGGAAACGTATCAAATGAACTTAAATGCAGTTATACCACGACAAAGGTGTATATATAGTCTTGTTCCATATCACTGATCCACAAACCAAGTATAGCGGGAAGCCAGTCCACTCACAGGGGATTCTGGGTAGGTAAGATTTATTGGAGGCTTAAAGCCTTGGTCCGAAGGAGAGTGCTAATGCAGGAAAGGACTGAGGACACATTGAACTCTGTTTGGCGGGAGATGGTGAAGCTCATTTCTAGAGTGCAGAGGAACCAGCAGTATTGGAGGCCTTACACACAGGGAAATCTACGACGAGGAACGGGTGAAGTATGCAGTATGTTCAACTAAGTCCCATGAAGTCAAGTTTCATGTGTGTATTGAGAAACCATAATATATAACGCTGTTGGGAGTCATCTGTGAAAAAATTTTTTTCAAGACACCGGGGACCGATAACAACAGGGTTTGTGTACCCAGGACCCCCTGTGAGTGGACCGGCTTCCCGCTATACTTGGTTTGTGGATCAGTGATATGGAACAGGACTATATATACACCTACTGTATGTAGTGGTATAACTGCATTTAAGTTCATTTGATACGTTTCCATTGACTATATTAGGATATAAGCCATCTGGGTGAAACTACAACCATAAACTGAGTCATAGAAATGGTATTTCTTCTTTGGTAATTCTGACTCAGAATATTGGGACCCCAATAGCACAAAAGTGCTATATATAGGGTATTACTATTTAAAGGCTTTGTGTTATGTGTAGAATAAAGTCGTTTTTTTGTTTTATTTGACAACTGGACTCTGTGATTTTTTTCTGGAGTGGTAATGCCCACTCACATATGGGGATTTATTAGTGGGTTTTGAGTGCTATGTGTAGATGCTATGACCCTATCGTACATTAAATCTATATATATCTACTAGCACCACCTTGTATATTAAGGTTTCTAGCCCCCTCCCTTTGTATATTTACACTACAAGTGTGATGAGACACAATTGCTTATAGATCATGAGATTTGTGTCAGGGAGCTCCTCAGAATATAAATGTTGCAAAAAGTACATTTTAACAGTATTTCTGTAAATCTGAAACAATGTCATTGGCGTCTTTACACTCTTCAATGTACACTGCCCTTTAACCCAAATTAGTAAAGATTATAGCAATATGGGTAACTAATTAAAAATATCTACAAACAATGTTCATTTTAATAAATTTGATACTTGATTAGTTAGTTGCAACATATAACAATAATGCAGAAGCACTTGACATGGTAATGATGTAGCAATAACATTTTAACATATTGTGTAAGTAGTGGGAAATAGATGTGCACTAATATTCTATTTTGATAGTGATACTAATTGTACTACTTATAGCACTCTATACAGTGTAGATGTGCAAACCCCCATTTTGTATACTAAAGGCAAAAAAGCTATTCCTTTATTGATTTCTCTATAGGCCATCTATTATTACAGTTCTGTTGCTAACACCAATGATAACAAGCTCTTAACAATTCTACATGCACTGTACTTGTCAAGACTTTGTTTTTCTTTTTTACTTTCATTTGCAATTGACAGAGATTGTTGACAAGAGGGTGAGTAGATTCTACATGACATCAAGCAAAAAGGGAATGATTTAAATAATTAACACCACTCCGAGGTGACTTTGAAAGAGCATTATTATAGCACTATCTTAAAACATTTATTCAAATCCATGACAATGGCTAATTAAGAGAATTTTCAGGGCCAAACCCATCGTTGACAATTTCTTAACATTCATCCTTGTATGTATTTAAAATGCAGCTATCATTTACACATGTTTTCAATACCTATAAGAAAGGAAACCACATAATTTATATAGGATTTCATCTGTATGATCATTTACCAGATTAAAGATATCTTTTGTTACAGGGGCACAGCCAAGGCAAGTCTCCTTAAAAATGAGGACAGTTAATTAATGTCATTTAATTGACAGATTATTTTGATATGATAATATGATAGCTCTTAGAAGTGATGCGATTGGAGGTTGTTTGATTACAATTTAGGCAGAATTTTTTCAACACTATATACACCAATGACAATGTTTTAATAAAAATATACAGTATAGCAATACATTCATTTGGAAGCAGAAGTACGTAGCCTAGATTCATACCTACAGAAAAAATCTCATTCTTATATTAATTTTTAAAAAAAAGCAGACTGACATTGTTTGTTATAGCTACAGTAAGTCTGGGAGAGTAGTCCTAAAGGGACCATATTCAGCATATACCGTCTGTATTTGCTGAACATGTGTATGGATAGGTTATTATGCAGATGAAATACCGCTGTTGGCATCATAACCTATTGGTCTGAATTCAAAATTTCTGCCAGCTAGTTATCGCCTCCCTATACTACAGTATAGGGAGCTGATAACATTGTTGCTATCAATGAGTGATTATTCTTTATACAATTGTACAGAACAATCATTCCTGTGTATGCCCGCACTGGCAAATGCACGGTCCAATTTAATTTGATCGTGAGGTTGTAACCAAGGTCGCATGTGAATTGCTAATGGGCACCTTAAGACCTTCCAATATAGCTTATAGCTTAATTTTTTTTATTGCAATACGTATAAACCTACATGATTGGATCAGAACCTGGTTCAAAGGCCTGCAGATAAATTAACTTAATGATACATACAGTAAATCACAAGAAATAGAGAATTTAAATAGAAGATAATCATTTAGCCTTGACACCTTTGAAATATGTAAATCTCGGATTAGACAATATCCCAATCACATTTTCCCCAAAAAACTTACAGTTTTTCAATAAAAGTTCTTATTGTTAAAAATGGTGCTAATTTTGACCCAACCATTTAGATGTTAGCTTTCAAATGTTAAAAATTAGCACCATTTATAACAATAAGAACTTTTATTGACTCTCCTTGTTAATTTCTATTCATTTAATGAGCCAAATATTCAGAAAACTATTTTCTGAAAGATATCTGTTGTATTCAATTAGATCATCCAAATTCAGAATGACTTGTACAAGAATCTGTTGGCAATTATGTACCCTGGAAAGTTACAATTAGCATATCACATCCAGGTGATAGGGACCTTCTGAATGCAAGGCGTGGTTACATTGTGGCTAAGAGGTGTTATAGGAACTTCCCAGGGTAAGGTGTCAAACAGCATTGTACATGGCAGACAGTTGGTGTTGAACCCCCCCATATCTATTCTCCATTCACCTTGACATCTCTCTTGAACCAGTCATGTTCCTTTGCCAATATGTTAACATTACAAATTTCCAAGGCATGTCCTTTTTCCTTAAGATGAAGGTACACGGCTGAGTCCTGACCTGAGGAATTGGCTCTTCTGTGCTGGGCCATACATTGATGCAGTTACTGTTTGGTTATCCCAACATACAAATCACAGCACTCTTCACTGCATTGCACTGCGTATATGATGTCGCTATTCTTGTGTTTGGGTATTGGGTCTTTCTGATGTACCAACTGCTGCCTCGGTGTGTTGTTAGGTTTAAAGCAGACAGGAATATGGTGTTTTTTTGAAAATTAATGAATTTCTCGGTGACCCCTGCTACATATGGGATGACCATGTTCTTTCTCCTGTCTTGCTTTTCCCCTTCACTGTTGGTATTCGTGTTCTTTTCTTTCCTTCTACGTCTTTTGACAAAGGCCTAGTCTGGATATCCACAAGTTTTAAGGGCTCCTCTGAGATGTTTCATTTCTTTAGCCCTCGCCTCTGTGCTAGTTTGGATGTTCTCTGGTCTGTGTTGCAGGGTTCTGATGACACCCAGCTTGTGATCTAAAGGGTGGTGGGAGTCAAACATCATATACTGATCTGTGTGGGTTGGTTTTCTGTAAATCTCTACTCCCAGTTTACCATTCTCCCTGACTTTAACCAAGCAGTCCAAGAAAGTCGGTATTTTGTTTAGTACCTCTTCCCTTGTAAATATGATGCTCTGGTATACAGCATTGATGTGTTTTGTGAAGACTTGTACTTCCTTATGGTGGATTTCAACCCAGGTGTCAAGGTTGGCCACAATGCGTGAAACTGGAGATCCCATACCACATCCATGTTTTTGCTTATAGAATGTATCCCTGTATTTGAAATAGGTGGCATTGAGGCACAAGTCCAGTAGGTAACACACCTGTTCTGGGTTAAGAACAGATTCTTGTACAAGTCATTCTGAATTGAGAAAGCCAGTCGGATGACTAGTGAAAGATCTTCAAGAACTAAACTTTAAGTTCAGTTGATCTAACTGAATTCAACAGCTATACCATGACCTGGATCAATGAGAACCTTCACAAGCATATTATCTGAAAGGAACTGCATTACAGTTTGTAGGATCTGTGAGACAAAGAATTTAAAAAGTATATCATGTCTTAACATAAAGCTATGTTTGATGATAGTTATGTACCCAATAAACAATACTTTGTAGCTGGTTAAGAATAGTTCTTGATTTAAGGCAAACAGGATGGATTTAATTTTTAGAAAACTAGCACTGAATTCTAAATAACCTTATACTGTGAGTGAACGTAGCCATTATGACTGCATATTATAGCACTTCCTTCATCATACAGCTGCCACAATTATCACAGTGACCCTGGACTTAAAATAGCCTCAGAGTATCTCTTGTAATGGAAATGAACAAAGTACATGGTAATCATGAATACAATCACAAAAGCATGTCTACAATTCAATATATTTTTAAGTTTTTTTGTATACCTAAATACCCCAAAAACTTTTTGCATTGCTGGAGAAATCATCAGATTATCATCCACTGTAAATCCCAAGATTTTAGTCTAAACAGGTCATTATTAGAGATGTGCAAAACTGGCGAGTTACGTTTCATTTTCGGAATTTCAATAGGAGATAACCCCCCCCCCCCAAAAAAAAAATAATTAAGGTATACATACTAATAGGATGTTAGTGGGGAACACTTACAAATAACCAAACCTTTATAAAAAAAAAAAAAAACTTTCTTTATGTTCACATTGAATATTAAAAGTACAAAGTTCAACACTGCGAGTGCTTAGAGCTTTGCTTCAACAGAATGTTAAGCCAGACACACACTCTAAAAATCTTAGATGACAGACAGAATCTTTAAGATTGTCAGACAATTGTCCATAGACGATCCACTCATTGTATAACTATGATAGTAGCGTCTATGGACACCATAAGGGCTTGGCCACACTGGTGCCTTTTCTCACATGCTAACAATAGCCATTATCATTAGAGCTTTGCCCACCTGCGCTACTTCCATTTTTTGCTGTTCTTTGTGTGGAACGGAGCTCAAACGGACAGTAAGGCACAACACACTGACAAAACGGTGCCCAGAACTTTGACTTTTTTACCCAGGGCATTGGCACTGGATTTAGATAGCTGAATCATTTTCGAAAAATCCCAAAATTCCTAATTCCTTTGGAACTATCAGTTCCAATTCGTATCTGGTAGATTTTTAGTGCATGGCAAGCTTAACTTCCTTCTACTGGTCAGAATTGTAGTGGTTAAATTATTCTGTTTTCTCGAGCAGAGAGGAAAAGCACCATAAAAAAAATAGAATTGCCGATAGCAGCTCTCCGTACATCTTCCACTACACCAATGAAGAAAGCATGGAATCATAATATGAACACACTAAAATATCTTTTAAATAAATTGTGTTTTTTTGTTATTACTATTTTATTATTAAGAGAAAAAAATAAACAGAAAAACTGCAGAGCCAAAATGTTCCTTTAGATATCCCTTGTAGAAGGAACATCACTTCACAAGTACAAATATGCAGCCATTCTTAGGATAGAAATGTCTGTATTATTATTTTAGAAAGGTATGACAAAATTTACAGCAGGAATGAAATAAATAATTTCAAACAAGTAAAAATAGTTCCATTATAATTTTATGGCACTTTAACTCTTTTCTACATATACCGTCCTGAGCTGTTGGTAGATTTAATACTATCTTAGGCTCTGAGGTTATTGCTTCAAGTAATTGTCATTGTTTTTCTCCTTTTATACATTCAAGTTTTATTGTTGATTTCACCAAATTAAATGGATTCTGTCTCTGCCCAATGTTCTGCCATGATCGATTTCTTTTACTCAATAAACAAGGGCACATAAACCTTAGACGGTAAAGATCAGTCAGGTAGGAGGATAACACTGTGATTTCTACTCGAGTAACAATTATATTCTTTCATTTGCTTCTAGATGAAGCTGCAGTGTTGCATGTACCAGGAAAACACGAGTGTATAAATTCTAGAGAGAAAGAAAGGTTTGTTTTCTGTGTAAGAAGACAATCCACTTTAGGGTTAACTCTGATAATTGCAATTATAAATTATTCATGAAAATTATTAAGAGATACTTGGTAAGGACAATTACAAGGATTTTCGATTTAGGACCGTGATTTCTTACAGCATTTCCTATATATTCTATGGTAGTCAGTAAAGTTTTCTTTGTATGTTGTATGCCTGTGCTATATACAGCATCTGCAAAGCACAACATAGGCATATCCAATTTTACCAGACTTTCTAGAAGCCCTTAAAATATTTGCATGAAATAAACCCCAGTACTTTGTTCATTTTTTATAAATATTTTTGCTCTCTTGTAGCCTTGGTACCACAGGAAGCTTTACCAACATTTTTGGTAATTAAATTTGGGGAAATAAATTTAAATAAAATTCTAGAGGAATAACAAGTACAGTTACAATAGATTTGCATAATGAAAATAAAATTTTGATAGACATCTAGTACTATGGACAATGCTTGTTTTGAAGAGAACTCACAACTATAAAACATAAATGTGACAGGTAGTGGTCGCTACCCAAATGGATAATTTTTTGCTTGTTCCCTTTTTTTGTCATAGTGAACATTTCATTCCCTAATTTTACTTAGAAATAGAAATGTTACTTTTTGCTAGGAACAGAATGCAAGCAAAAAAAAACCCCCAAAACATAAATGAAGCAATAAAATAAGCTTTCTATTGTTTCTGGTAGGCTATTCACAAAGCCCAGTGGCTGGAAATGGAGGGTAACAAGCAGCTTTTAACCTCTTTTCACAGACATCCATATTGGTGTTGAAGAATCTGTATAGAAAATACCTGTGTAGAGATGGTGAATAGTTGAATGAGTGATGTGACCAATAAGTGCACATGCTCATAAGGCTCTTCTAAGACTACATGGGCTGTGACTTGTCCTGGCAAAAACACGGAAGCCTTATAGAAGTATAAGTGTTCTGGGAAGGAAAATGTTTTTACATTAGGATGAAAAAAGTACTGTGAGCCTACCAAACAGTTGAACCAAAGAAAAGAAGATGTTGATCTGTATGCTACGCCTAAGTCTTTCTACTAGTACACCCAAATCTTTTTCTAACAGAGATTCACTTAGCACATTTACAGGGAGATTCAATAAAAGTTCTTATAGTTTAAAATGGTGCTAAATTTGCCCCAACCAATCAGATCTTATTTAACATTTGAAAGCTTACATCTGATTGGTTGGGGCAAATTTAACCATTTTAAACAATAAGAACTTTTATTGAATAACCCTGTCTGGGCCTCATTTACCCAGATTCGCAAATTGCCGTAAGCAAATGTGGCTTCCAGTATTAAATATTGGATTTGCTCCTGTGGCTAAATCCCAAAAGGAATTTTACCCCAGCGCCACTTTAAGACCAGATATTTGCTGGTCTTAAATTGTGGAGTTAAAGGGCATGTCCACCCCCAAAACTATGTTTTAACCCACTACTGGCCCCACTGTGTAGTGCATAAAAATCCTTACTTTACATCCCAGCTCCAAATGGCTGCCCTGCAATGCCCCTCCAAAGTCCCAAAAACTGTCCACCAGGAACTGTCCATATAGGACTCTGCCTCCTGTCTCATCCAGGAGAATTTTGCCTTGCGCCCTGCCCTCCCCCCCCCCCCCCCCCGTCTCTCTCCCTCCCTCTCCCATCCATTTAGCTCTCCCTCCCCCTACTATAAATTCCCTTTGTTATATAGTAGGTCTCCCTCCCCTAGCCCCAACCGCTATAATAGATTTTCCAGAGACTCCCCTAAACTCTACTTACCTTACCTTTCTCCACCGGCATTCTGTGCAGCCCGCAGCTGCATCCGTGATTGGCTGCCTCTCAGCGGTCACCGGTCCGGCACCCTGCTTTCAGTTTCATGCAAGCAGA
Organism: Hymenochirus boettgeri; assembly: GCA_019447015.1. Classification (NCBI taxonomy): domain Eukaryota; kingdom Metazoa; phylum Chordata; class Amphibia; order Anura; family Pipidae; genus Hymenochirus; species Hymenochirus boettgeri. The sequence goes on along the minus strand of CM033472.1, from coordinate 120,081,861 downwards.
GGGCTGGGACAGTACACCCCGGAGGAAAGAGGCAAGGTAACTAGAGTTCGGGGGAGTCTATGGTAAATCTATTATAACAGTTGGGGCTGGGGGAGGGAGCCCTACTATATAACAAAAATTATTAAATGGGGTGGACATGCCCTTTAAAAGTGGTGCAAATCCTTTAATAAATACACAGGGAGATTCAATATTCAATTTTATAATTTAAAATCGTGCTAATTTTGCCCCAACCAATCAGATGTTAGCTTTCAAATGTTAAATAAGGTCTGATTGTTTGAGGCAAAATTAGCACCATTTTAAACGATAAGAAATTTTATTGAATAATCCCAACAGTGCGCCATTTACATGGGTGTCTTTTGTGAAACTCGTGCAGCCGGGGCAATTATGGAGCTAAATTTCACTAACGTATCCAGGCAAAAGAGAGTATGATAATATAAGGAACAATGGACTAGATAAAACTGAAGTTACCTCTCGTAGGACTCATGGATACATTTTTCAGGTTTAGAAACTTAATTGATAATAACTTTTTTTTTCTTTTACACAATTCTTATCACTACATTCTTTGCTATTAGTACTAGATTGCTCTATAATGTATACAAAGGAAAAAAATGGTATAGCACCTCCTAAAAATTTGCAGCAGACGTAGTGGGCCAAGTCACTTTTCGACGGTGTGTTAAGTAATTTTGTTTTAACTGGCTAGGTGTACATGGCCCTACTACCACTTCTCCTTCTAACAGATCTACTCAGCCATATACTCTCAGTAGTCTGTTTGTAGAAAAGAAAGTCGTTCAGCAAAATTTTAAGTCCGATTGACTGAATCCTGTGTATAACAATAAATAGGATCGACTGATAGTTACCAACATGCCCTATCTATTTTTAGGTGAAAATAGTCTGTAAAATATTAATTATTTTGGAAATTCTTGGAAATATTTCAGCCTAACTTATAATAACTATTTCAGAGTTTATTATGAAAATACAATTCATTACTTCAATACTTATTGACAGTGTGGTAATTATAATGTACAATTGGGTAAACCAATTTTTCCCCCAAGTTTTTTTCCCCCAGCTCCGTGGCTGACAACACCCAACTCTCATACAACTCTCGAACAACACCCAACTCTCAACCATCTTCTACTTGGATTCACAAATATATTTTCGATTATCAAATTGACATTTACACCAAAAATATACCAGCTTAGCTTTCCACATATGACCTCCAGCCCTCTAGCACAGTGTGAAGGTATCAACATCAATATTGTAATCTAGACACTATGTGTCACTCTTTATTTAATCTCTATTCAGCCCCTTTGAGATTCTGTCAATCACTGCAAAAATAAAACAAATTTTATGATGTAAGGCTGCTTAAATTTTAATTAAAGCATTGATTCTTTGAAGTCTTTCCTTATTCAGACAATCATTACTCTAGTCACTTATGAATGCCATCAGTAAGATCATTCATCTTACCAAATTGCAATCCTTTTTCTTTTCTATGCCAATTTAAATTCTAATTTCATCAATAATTCATCTTAATTTCTTCTTATCACTTATCACTTAAATTTGCTCAAGTTTATTTATCTTATATCATGGTTCCTTTGTTTCAGTATAGAACTTCCCAAATCCAGTAGGATATTACCCACGTTTAAATATACAGGGAATACACTGAGATTGATTCCCTATTCCATCTTAATGTTTGTTTGTATATACGACCTGTTATCTTTTGCCATTTAAAAAGCACTTAAGTCCCACTGCTCCCATCGTAACACCTTAAAGGCCATTTAAAGTGAAATTTACACATTGCTCCAATCCAAAAAAGGTTAGTGTATGCTGCCTTATTCCCATCTTCCTCTGTGGCTCCATGTTTGCACACAGTCTGATTTACTGCAGAGCTCCCCACACTCTCCTCCCTTCTCTGATAATTCGCCCATACATATAATCTGTGAACCAAGACGCTCATGCGCATTAAGCCTCACGTCACTCTAACCTTTGTAAGCAAAAAAAAAACCTCTGTGTGTAAGCAAGTCTTGTAACATAAGGAGCAGGATCCGATTCCTGCCTTACCACTGCAGCCCTATCTCCATTTGACAGGCAATAAATTGGTGAAAGCTTGGGAGGAGAGGAACCCAGTGCTGCTCTTTCTGATTCATTCTCCTTTCTTTTACTTTTTAACCAAGTATTTGCCAAGCATTTTAGTGAGCAAGAAGGAGTCGTTGGGAGACTTGCTGTAAAACTTGTGTAAACCTACACACTACACCAGCATGCTGTTAGGGGATTTGATTGACAGCTCAAGTAGGAGGATGTATTGAAATCTTAACTTCTTTTAACTTGTATATCTCATGACATAGGAGGAAAATGAAGAAAATGAAGGTACTCTGGGGGTTGGGGGAATTATAGACCACATAGAAAGGGAAAAAATACATTTTCCTACTATAGATGCCATTTAGTACCTAGAGCACTTGCGCTCTTAAGACTCCCAACATTTCCCGTACAAACTCCATTAAACTTTTTTCTCAACTGTTGAGTGAGTTGTGTTTCAAAAATCCAAAAACAGACCCATAGAAGTTAATGGGCGTTAAAAAAGTTCTGATTAAATTTAAGGTATAAATAGCAATAGTAAGTTAGCGTAAAAGGTTTACCCATGCCTATTAGTCCTTAAATAAATATTAAAATATTTTTTTAAAAAAAAACACAATTTCCTAATCCAGTTGTACTAATCTTTAAAATTGCTTTAAAAAGGATTTTCTACATTAAAAAAAAGTGGATGGACTGTAAAGCCAAGCATGTATAAGGCTACCTCCTACAACACCAGGGATTATAGATTACAGTCAAAATTTATGTTATCTAAATTCCTGTATCTTAATATGAAGAAATAGAAATGTGAGTGAAGGGTTTAGATTACTTTCCTGTTCCCCACACCCCACAAAGTGTGTCTATAACAAGTGCTTTCCAGACTCCATAAAAAATAACAACAATACTAATAATAAAAATAAAATACAAAATCTGCTTTAATGCAATTATACCCTCTGCATCTTCTGTACGTTAATTATTACTTCTCTAGGGTCCCATGTCCTGATTTCTGTGAAAAAGAAACCACTTACCTGCTGATCTGAGCAAAACTCATCCATCTCTTCTTGGCACCAAATTCAGAAAGATCATCCTGAGGGGACAGATCTGCCAGTTTGTACATTGTTTTCACTCTTTTGAATCCTTAGTTTAACAGCTTATCCCATTGTGTGATGAGGCTAATCAACTGTAACACAATGTGATGTGACAGTTAAAGCCAGGGTGAACACCTGCAGTGATTTAAGGTGACATCGAAAAATTTTTGTATTAAAACATTTAATCATTAGACTAATTTGTAATTTTAAGATTATTCAAGTATTTCATTATTTTATGCAAATAATTAATATTATCCTGGCTGTCTCTGAAACTTGCAAGTAGTTTAATATTTATTCTAGGCATTCTGGTAAGATCTCAATTGACAACATATTTTATGTAAAAAATTGCAATAAATATATTATAACTGCCATGCATGAATGCCCCCCCCCACACACACACACACACACACCACCAACACGGCCATGCACACACACACTTTTCAGAAGTAATATTAAATATAACTGCAGATTTATTTGCAGAAGAAACACACATTCTGATCTTCTATATATTTCTGGCAATAGAATCACAGAACTAGCAAAATGCACACTGCATATTAGATCAGTTGGGTTATTATTCTTCCAGTAGATTAATAGAAAATTTATCATATAAAGTATTCCCTAGAAATGCAACAAAATGGAAGAACTCAGCTGTAGGAATAGAGACCCTGGATAGATGTAGGAGCCACTATCAGAATTGTAAGAGATGGTGAGAATTAGGATAGCCAGTGATGGGAGTTCAACAAAGGAAACAAAAGAGAAAACAAAATAAATACTTTAAAGAGTGTTAAAAAGAATAACATAGCCTAGGGTCTTTGAATTAAAAAAAACATTAAAAAAAAAAACCCAGTAATTTGTGTATCATGAAAGTCTGTCTGATTTTGTTTTTTGATTGATTTAAACAATGAGCGGATCTAGTGATCTTGGAACCTAAACCATTAAATAATTATGCCAAATAACATGGATTTTGATGCAAAACTCAGCTTTAAAGGGCATGTCCAACTGATATATTTTACACTAGTTTTGCATTCTAGTTCCTTTTTCAAGCTGATGGTAATCAGCTTGAAAAAGGAACTAGAACGTTCTGAAAGCTTGCTATGATTATCTTAGTTAGCCAATAAAGGTATCACCTTTATACCACTTTTGTTACTTTTTTTTATTTCAAAAGTGTTACCCTGTAAACATAAGTCAATTAATTAATGTGTTAGTCCCATGACATTATCTGGCATGGCACTTGTTAAGGGTTGTTACAAAAAGTATAGTGAAAATTGCTGAAAATCTTTCATGTTTTATGTTTTTGTGAAATTGGGCCGGATGTACTGAGGAGCCCTCGACAGTTATTTGGAATGTTAACCGATTAAATATTGGTTTACACGACTGTAAGATCTTCTTTGCACTGGCTGCATGGGGTATGACTAAAGACACCAGTGCAACTGGTGCAAGGAATTTAATATTGCATTTGCGCTAGATTTGGAGCAAGTTTTTAAAACTAAAACAAAAAGTTTTTTTAAAACTCAGGCTGTGAGTAAATCCCTGATATTAATTCGGGTGGGGAGGTTTACCCGGAACGTTGCTCTGGGAGGCTCTGGGTAAATCTTCCTGGTTGTGTTAGAACCTTTAGTTTGGCTGGCTAATCAAACTCTTTGAATGTAGGAGAAATTCCGCTAGTTGGAATATTTGTGAAAATGTAAATCTGCTTCTATAACAATACTAAATAATGCTTCCTTGCATTTTAATGTACTTGACCACTAGCTGTTTTATACCACTAGCCTCATTATAATTGTCATCATCATTAATCAGTGGAATAGGAATAAAAAGATTGCTAATGTGTATATACGAGGGTTTGCATAAAACAGTCTAATCTTTCTCTGTAGGGGTACACGTCATGTCCCCTTAGAAATATGACTTTTTGTGGCTTTGAGCTTCATACATCTGCAGATTGTCCTTATCAAAAAAAACACCAAAAAACAATTCACTGAGAAATTTCTAATATACATTACTTGTACAATAAAAAATGTTATACATTTATTTCATTAGGTGATTTAATAAGGGCAATCTTATGAAGATGTATTCAAGCTTTTCCTCACTTGGGAAATTCCCTTAAATAGAATCACATGGAATTTACATCAGGACAGTCTGGACACCATTAGAAAAACACAATAAATGTGTGTATTCTGTAAAAATTTTAAAATTAGCTCCAAATATGCACTAACTACAAATATGCACTAAGCCACCCCTGTATCTTCCTGTAGCACATGAAACGCACTGCTGTGAAAAAGTGGGTTTGGTGAAATGGAGGACTGACTTAATGCTAGTTGGTGGACTGGAGAGCTGACTTAACACATACTGGTGAGGTGAACTGGAAGGCTAAGCAGGGCCTTCGTTTTCTAGTGGAGTATAAGGCGTGCTGTAAGCAAAATTTTCAGTTTGCTTAATTGTCGGTGTGCCCCTGCTTACTTTCTGAAAGAAGATGTTTACCTTAAAGGACAACAATATAAAAAAAAACAACATCACCCCCATTGCATGTCCACACTTCCAGCAGCTGAAATCACTTACTCACATTTACAGCAGTGCTGCCCTCCCTTAGATATCACAAAGCAAAGATGAGTGCTAAAAGCACGCCTCCTAGGCTATGATTAATATATCACTTGTCATTTGCTGGTGGGAATGTCTGTTACAAGCTCTCTCCTCCTCCTCTGCCGGTTAAACAAACTTGAAATGTCAGGTTGCTAGGATACAGCCTACATAATCAAGCTATTATTATGAATTACCCCACAAAACACTAAACTGTAATAGTTTGAAATCTGAAATATATAAGTCTAATCTGAAATGCTGCACAATGTCCTGTTTCCCGTTTCTGCTTCCTGGTTCTTACAGTTAGCAACTGTCAGTTAAGGATTTGACACAGCTAATGACTGAATGTTAACTCATGTCTGCCTCTTCTGAGCATGTCCAGGCTTAGTACAGGCTCAGTACAGGTTTCTAAATATCTCAGTTTCCATTAGGCATCCAGAAGCATAACAGGCATACAGTAATGAATTTATATGACAAAGTATGATATATCAACATATTTTAAAGTGGACATTCTTTCTAAAAGATGTTATGAGGGTGGAGTTGCCCTTTAAAGTCTAATGGACAGGCAGACTTCAAGGTATATATCTTCTTTCAGAAAAGCCTTTGAGCAATATAAATAATGTGAAAGTAGGGTTTGGGGGGATAAAAAGTTTGTCAGGGGGGTGAACATGCCATTTAACGCTACACTTAATTTCTGAACAAGGAAAAATGGTTTTCCACCATTACCTGCTTTATATTGTCTGCATTGTATAGTTTGGCACTAGCAGTGCTCTTAGGTCATGGAGTATGTCAATGCATATACATTATACCCAGCTCCTGGAAGCTCCACAAAGACATTCATGCTATGCAGTGAAGTGAAATGTAACATTCATTGCATTCTCTAACTCTAGAATCCTTATAGAGGAATGGTGAGAGTTGTAGTTTTCTGAGATCTATGGGTTGCCTATTCCTGACATAGATGATAGGAACCTTCTGATTGCTGAAGCAGGTGAACTACTGTCCTCTAAGTATGCACCATACTGGCATGAACCACCAATATAGGGAAAGGTCATATTTGTCAGTTCATACTGCTGTTGCGCATAGCCTCAAAATGTGCCCAAACCTATCCTGATTTAAGAAAAATTCATTTTGTAAGCTGTATTAAAAGGGCATGTCCACCCTTAAAAAAAAAAAAAAAAAACACATTTATTGCTGCATTTTTAGCATCTAGACAAGGGCCCCAATACCTAAAGTTGGCTCCAATACCATAGACTTTGATTGGTCAAGTGTTGGGAAAGGGGATTCCACACAGTGTTTGCCTAGGACCTAAACCCTGGAAATAAATTCTATATATAATTTTTATGATGTTACTATAAATAACAGAAAAAATAAAAATATACAAATATTTATTCAGTCTCTAAATGACCTGGTTAAAATTCTACTACTGTAGTTCAACAGCATTCCCTAAGCTTTATTCATATTTATCTGATAAAGTTTATAGTGAGTTTGTGAGGTATTCTGTTAGAACTTCTGTCATAGCTATTTGTCCTTATAGATTCGTTATTTAGCACATTATTCATAAAATGTAGCAATTGTGAAAAAAGATGTGGGCATTTTCCCCAGGTGGTCTTCAATTATCACATTGGCAGCAGTATACTTATCAGTAGGCCTGCAAATGATATTCAAAAACACTTTCAAGTGAAAAAGTTACATATGCATGATTATGTTCTAAAGATTTATCTGAGGATAAAAGAATGAGTGTTATAAGGAAAAGTGTGACATTGTAACATTAGGATTTAAATGTGTTACATTTCTTCATCGTCATTTACTTCAGTATCTCTAAAGAGTCTTTGTGTGTGTCCTAAACAGTAAATACAAGGAACTAGGAGGGGAATGATTAATAAAGGAGAAGTACAGTCTAAAACACATAAATCACATCCCTTATAGCCCATGGACTGTTGATTAAAATGATACATTACGTGCCTTCAGTGTGATTTCAAGCCACTTCCTACCACACTACTAGAGATGGGATCCGGGTCCATCTCGGGCCTGGATCCGACACGGAAACCCTTGGTTTCCGAAATTCGAATGTTCCGTCTGAAATCGGAAGGATCATTTGGATTTCGGAACTTCGGAGCCTATTTTCTATAATTACCGAATGTTTGAGGATTATCAAATATAGCCTCGAACCCTCGATAATCCTCGAAAATACGCTCTAAAACACATAATTAGTTGCTTAGCATCCCTTCAAAGTCTAGCCCCTCCATTTGTCTCCTAGCATGCTTCATCGTCACTACTACAGAACAGGGACTCTTATCTCTTCTCTCCATGACATGTCTCACCCCCTGCCTCCTCGACCTTATGCCCTGTAATCTTATTATAAGAGCCCTAACTTTTCTCTTTAACCTGTCCCTTAGAGATTTTCGAAACTCTTAATTTCATTCTATTTTCGAATTAACAGAAATTATCCGAAGATCCAAAAATCCAAAAACGGAACATACTTTTAAGGGTTCTGAAGTTATTTTCTAGGGTTACCGAAAGTAACTGCTTTTGAGTTTCCAACTGTATTTTCAAGGGTTAGCGAAAATACGAGGTTATTTTCGAGGGTTACAGACCCATACCGTAACCATTAAAAGTACATTCAAGAGTTCCAAAAACTGAATTGTCCGCTTGATTCCGGCGGAACGTTCAGATTTCAGAACTGAGCGGTTCTGTGTCTGACCCATCTCTTTCCATCTACACTGATAATTTTCCTCCACATTTAAACATGCTGTGGTATCTCCTATACTTAAGAAACCTTCTCTGGACCCTTCCGCTCTCTCCAGCTACCGAACTGTCTCCTTTCTCCCTTTTGCATTGAACCGGCTGGAAAGACATTCTATGCTGACCTGGTTCACCACCTATCTACTAAATCTAATAAATGCTAAATCTAAAGGACACTACTCCCTTCTTAGTCTTCTTTACCTGTCATCAGCTTTTGATCACCCTCTACTTCTTCAGATCCTCGCCTCTTTAGGTATGCAACAATGCTCTTTCTTGGCTATCTTCCTATCTCTCTGACAGGCCTATTAGCATTTCCCACTATGGAATAAGCTCCACTCTGACCCCTCCCTGTGGGGGTACCACAAGGTTCAGTACTTTCACACTCTTCGTTTCTCCATTTACACCCTTGCCTTGAACTTAGTTCATTTGCATAACAATGTAAACTGTATGGTGATGATACCCAAATATACATCTCTGCCGCAATCTTCCTACACTGACATCCAAGGTAACTGCCATCACTGACGTCATGTCTGACGTCATGTCTTCTCTCATCCACCCTTGTCACCTCATTTACACACCCGCATTTCTGACTTTGCTCTGGAAATCCATTCCTCTGTCCATCATACACCATCCCTTAATATCTTAAATTGTAACCTCAAATCCCACCTCTTTAGGCAAGTATATTACATGGCCTAAGACAATACCCTATACACTAACCCAACATGATCCTTCCCGCTTACAAATTTGACTGGTATTCTACTTAAAGCACACCCATTAGCTTTACCTTATGTGTCACTGGGCAGGGTCCTCTTTCCTTGTGTATCATGTTATTGCTGGGCATGTCCACCCCAAAACTAAAATTTAACCACATACTTCCCCCACTGTGTAGTTTAAAATAATCCTTACCTTACATCACTACTCCTTATGGTTTTCCTGCAGTGCCTTTTCAAAGTCTAAGATAGTGAAAAGTAGGAGGTGTCAATGAGTCATCCTGTGCCTGTTTCTTCCTCAAACTCAGCAAGAACTGAAGCATGCACAGGGGAGCCCTTCCTCCCCTCCTACCACCCGGATCCATCCTCTGCAGCCGTGGCACCTAACGTGAATCCCTTTTTACATAATGTAAGTGACCGATGTACACCCCCAACCGCTGAAATATTTATTTTAAAAAATGCTTAAACCGCTAGTTACAGACCCTTCTCTCCTGTAGCATCTACGATCAAGCAATTTGATCTTGCACCTCTCAACACAGGTTCAGCATCAAGTTAAGAGATGGGAAATGACCAGTCCCTAGACACTTTGGGGAACAGGGACACAGTGAGAACGAATGAAAATTTATGAAGAGGAGACAGCTGCTGTTTAATTATAATATTTTTGTCTAGAATATGGTCATTTTTTGTTTGATTGGCCAAGACTGCCACATGTTTTAGAAACAGCACATAAATGTGTGTAATACTGAAATCTAACAGAGGTGTGTCTAAACCTTCCATTTTGGATATTCCATTTAAAATATGGGTACCAGCTCTGTAATTTTTTTGGTCATTAAAATGGTAATACTGTGGAAGTACACACACACACACGTACATCTTACCTATATGTAATATTATATAACACCCCCCTTATTGATAGCTCCTAAAAACTCATCTGGTTGCCCCTACACACGCTCGACTCCATCCAAGCCAAATAGGTTTATCTTGGTCTCATTAGACAATAGCACATGGTTCCAGTAATCCATGTCCTTAGTCTGCTTATCTTTAGCAAACTGCAGGCTTTCTTGTGCATCATCCTTAGAAGAGACAGAGGGCAGCAAATGGGCTGAGCACTGAAAGGCTGACCTCTCACCCCTCTGCAGCAATGGTGGTAACAACCATACATCTATAAGCAAAAGACAACCTTTGGATATGACGCTGAGCATGTGCACTCAACTTCTTTGGTTGGCTATTACGAGGTTTTTCTGAGTGGAACAGTAGTCTTGGCCATTGCTATTTCATGTTGTTGCCAATCTTCTTATAGCCTAGGCCATGTTTACATAGAGTAATTCTTCTTTTCAGATCCTCAGTTTTCTTTACCATGAGGTGCCATGTTCAGCTTCCAGTGACCAGTATAAGAGAGTGTCATATGGATAACACCAAATTTAACACACCTGCTTCCCAGTCACACTCGAGACCTTGTAACACTAACATGTCACACCAAAATGGCTAATTGGGCAAAATGTCATCATTTTACACTTTTTTTCACAGCGGTTTATACATTAATGGCTGTTATACAAGCTGTACACTGACTTCTTTACATTGTAGTGTCATATGTTCAGTATTGTCCCATAAAAAGATATACTAAAATGTTAAATGTTATATAGCAAGCGTGCACTTACAAAAAGTAGAAAATGTAAACATTTTAGAGAAGTAGCAGATGGTATGTAATCTGGAAGAATATAATGAAGGATTTATTTTTTATAATTATTATTTTTACAAACTCTAATTTTTGCAACAGATTTCATTAATTTGATTAGAGAAACAGTTATATGCAAGAAAAAATACACCATCCTTAATGTGTAAATGATAAATATGCAGGCAAGCTGTGGGGAGGATATATGATTGTGATGAAAACATGAACGTTTTCTTATTATGCACACTGCACTGGTTTTATTTAGGAAGCAGTCTCTTGTATTGTTAGCTGTGTGCTTGATGTGACACCCTGCAGTGTAAAGCTCTCTACTAACCTCCTATGGCTAGGTCCATTATTTCCGATCAAAACAAATTTGTTTTTTCCTCCCCTTGTCCCAGAATAATGTATCAATATCTTATTTATACTGTCTACCACATTAGATTACTGTATGTCTGGTTCTGGACTGCTTGTGGATTTTTGTGTCCAGTTCAAAGGTATCCTGGCATCAAGGAGAAAGTGAAATGCCGAAAAATTATTTTTCATGCCAAACCAAATTAGTAAACAGTCATCTTCCTTTTAACCAGTGTAGCTTCTGTTTTGGGGGTACAAAGAAAAACTTGCAGCAGGAATTAAGATAAGTAAAAGAAAAGTGAGCACTCGATCTTAGGGCTCGTTCACACTAAAAACTGCCAGAAATGCACAGCATGCGTTTCTGTCAGTTTCTGACCATTTTTTTATTGCATTTGTGTCCATTTTTTCACAATGCATTTTCCATAGGTTTATATAGAAAACGCATGCAAAAAAAAGGACAGGAGTGCTGCATGCAGTGCCTTTTTAAAACGCAACGAATCAGAATGCAAACAGACACAATCAGAACGCAATAGTGTAAATGGTACTAGTGTGAACAAGCCCTTAGAATTAAAAAAAAAAAATTGCAATACACAACAATTATATGCTAGTTATTAGGGCTAATTTATTTTGTGCCAGGGCCCTGACTTCTCAGCAGTCATTGGTCAGGGTGTGGGAGAGTACAGAGAGACAGACAGTGCTGTATATTGCTTCTGTGTGCAAATTCCCACAACCTGCCTGCCAGATTCCATCAGTCCATATGCCCGATAAATATTCCAAACCAATGGAAGATGCTACCTGTAGATCCCGTATTGTGAGTTGATAAGGAACATGTACTACGGCTATACATAAGACAGAATTATGGGTAGTTAAGCAAATGTTACAAGGTACAAGTGTTTTATGCCATCTGCTGGGGCACATGGGAGAGTTGGAGAACACCATGTTGCCACTAAGAGGTTTAATTTTGACCACACTCTATGCAGCCTCATCACAGCCAGCTCCTTAAAGGGCAAATAAGGGTTAAATTAAAGTCCTTCTGTCATGAATGAATCCTGGATCACATCTCTAGGTAAAACTTGTGAGAACTTCTATTGCTGCAAAAGTTTAGCAATATAAGTTGCTGAACACTTCCGGCTTTCACCAGCTTGTACCCATGTAACCAGTCTCTGCCTGTATTAATAGACCCCCTACCTCTCAACTGTCAATTTTAAGTCTGTGCGTGTACTTTTTGTCTTTTCCAGCACTGAATTTTCAGTGAGCATTCTCAGACCCCAGGGACAGGGAAGGAGCAGAGGGTCAGGTGATGCCACTAAAGCTATTGGAAGCAGTATGTTTGAACATACATTGTGCAACATTTAACAAACTCCTGGGCCAACAATTTTGCAAGCAACTTACAATAAAAAAATAAATGGGCCAGAATGGGGAAGGTTGGGATGTAATACCTTCACAGATAGAAATATTAGATTGATTGCCGATCAAACGTTAAACTGACCCAATATCTGATTGATGTTATTTTAGCACAACTATGTTTTACTACTAACTTTCTCTTGTATAAAGTCAGTATGTTCTTTCTTTTAAACATTTATAGTTAAAAATCAACATATTTTCATTTCAAAGGGAGCTGGGTGGGGGTTTGAGGAAACTCAATAACTTCTAACTAAAACTTGTTTTTTTTAAAAAAAAATATTTGGGTAAAATGCCTTTCACATTTAAATAAGTAATCTGGTTTTACAAATCTTGTTTTATTTTCTTTAACACACACATGGGACAAATACCATATACTTTACCACTTCATAAATAGCAATGTGTATCCTTCTATTGAAATTGATTCTATTATCCAGAACATGCATTTATGTAGAAGCTTTTTTTCCCGACCAGCCATGTTTTCACACTTCAGCTATCGGCTTTCTCAAACACAATCTGGAATTAACTCCTACAATAAAGAAATTGTTTGTTTTTTAAGATTATAGCCTTTAAGCTAACAAGTATCTGTATCCATGTATCCATGTATCCGTGTTCTTTATATTTAACCAGTGAATTGACTGACATTTAACTACACCAGTGGATGTAATTATGTAATAGCTCGGAAAGGGTTTTTCACTGTGAGAACGGTAAAGCTATGGAACTGTCTCCCAGTGGATGTTGCTATGGCAGGTTCATTGGTCAGTTTCAAAAAAAAGCTGGATGAGTTTCTGCAAACAAGGAATGTTGCAAGTTACTGGTATTGATACATAAAGTAGAGTTGATCCAGGGAAATTTCCGATTGCCACTTGGAGTCAGGAAGGAATTTTTTTGCCTTCCTCTGGATCAACAGTTAGGCAGGAAATGAGGATATTGCTAGATGGGTTGGACTGGATGGACGTATGTCTTTATTCAACCTCAAATACTATACTATACTATATAAGAAACCCATTGTATTTCTAAGTAGTTGACATATTGAAAAAATTAATTTACCACTAATTACTATAAAAAAAAAATTTAAATATTGCCAAATATAAAAAAAACCCAGGCATATAAAGATATTTGGGGAGGATTAAATGTCACCCAGCATTAAATTCTCACTTATGAAGAGCTGCATAGGAACTTGTTTAGGTTGCGGCAACTGTGCAAGCAAGGGGTTAAAGTCACGCTAAACGGTTGTGAATCCCCGTAGTGGCTGTGCGACTCTGTAAATGTCTCTAATTCTCAAGATGTTCACATGATTTTTCGCCCCAGTTCATCATAGATAAATATCTTCATTGTTTGACTTTTCTATTTACTTAACAATGTATTTTGTGTTAATTTATAGTATTTATCTTGCTTTCTAAATAAGAATAGGGTATAAAATGTTTATCTGCTTTTTTAATTACTTTTCTTTTTTTTCCTATAGGAAAATTCCCATTGCTGTTCCCCTAATAAAGACTAAGCATAATTCCTCTCGTTTTAAATAGCCGCTTGGTGTTGTATAAAATTGTAAGAGACACGATGCAGATCAGGATTCTGGTTTGAAGTGGAAAAGAGGAACAAGCAATGCAATAATAAGCAGATTTTAATGATTTACTATAAATCAGCATTTTTGCCCTGTCAGTGAGATTGAAGAGGCAGACAGCAACTCACATGTCTGCCTAGCAAATGTCTTCCTGATGAATCATGTGCTCTGAATCACTGATCACAACATTCAAACAGCACATCCAAATAATGAGGAAAACATATACACACAATTCTTCTGCTTCATCTAAAATGGAAAGACATCTTGTTGTGTAGGTGGCAGAAAACCAGCGTTGATACAGTTGATGTTCTATGTATGGTATCTGAAGTACAATGTTATTGGTCTTTCTTTGACATCTTATACGGAAGAAAAACACTCGTGTAGCCTTTGGACAAAATCTAATTGCCGCATATTTGTTATTATTATTCTTTTAAAAAAAGGGGGCAAACAGAGGTCAAAGAGAATGTAACAAGCGTCCAAGAACGGAAATCTTTAGTAATTTTGTTAAGAGAGCAGATGCTGGAAGAGACCATCACCCACTATCTAAGTTGGGGAAATTTATCAAGCCACAATACAGTTGTAAGAATGGTTGAATTGCTTCTAAAAATCAGTGTTAACAGTCCACAGCTCAAATCACTCCAGAAAACATATATATTGTACAAAGAAAGCTCAACAAATCTTAGACATTAGTCTTTGTTTACTCTTATTCTTTTTTTAAGCATAAGGCTACTGACCTCAATCATCCAGGTTAATGTATATGGCTCATTCAGCAAATTACAGATTTTCTAAACTATAAAGCCATAAACTGGTGTAATGAAAATTGGAAGCAATTACAACAGAAATCTTTATATATAAATTATCAGCTGAGGTTGCACGATATACCCCTAATTCTTATTTGTTATTAGTAGAGATGGACTCGAACTTGAACCTGAGTTCGAATTGTATCTTACGAGATCGAAAGATCTCAGACTTTTTGCATTTCGGACTTTTTGAACATTCAAAGATTTTTTTAAATTTCAAGGATTTTATTAAATTCGTTGAAACAATCCAGCCACATGTCCCAAAGGAATCAATGACGCTATTTTAGGCCCCAACCACCTGGGCACCTGAGGAAGGGCAATTGCACTCCCAAAACATTGTATCATATTGTTTTCACATTCAAATTTTGAACTATACCAGTAGTGTGCTCCTCCGCTTTTGTTCTTCATTTGGACACCCCCCTGGGTTGAAGTGAAATATTACCTCATGGCCCACTTTCCCCTATAAGATGCAAATAAATCTTAAGATAAAAGGGGAAGTTCAGTGAAAATAAATATAAAAGAGCAGTATTTTTCCATCCTAATGACTTTAACCTGCCCATTCAGCATTTTCTCTGTGTATAAATAAATGCTTCCAAAATACTGACTTCCTGTTTGCAGTACCCCTAACAGAGGGTTAGGATCTTGCCATTGACTCAGCGCATGGGTTTGATTTAGTTGCTCAGTTAAGATCTGAGCAACTGACCCATCCAACAGCCAATCAGTAGAAATTAAGGTGGTTATACACATTAACGATAATTGGTAAATCCCCTTAGGAACCAACAGAATTTACTCAGTATCGACAGTGTGTAGGGACCGAAACTTACAGACTGCAATGTCGATGCATGAACAAAGATGGCATTATGGCATTGAAGTCTTTAGTGAGTTTTTTCTGATTAAAATTTCACATACAAAAAAATGAAATATTGAACACTTATAATTAAAATCATCAATTCTCTCTGTTTTTCGGAAGTTACTTGCTGTTTCTTATTGACACCTCCAGTGATGTATTAGTTGACAGGTCATTCATACATATGCTTGAAAAGCTGAAAGAATTAGTACCCATGCACAATAATCACTGTAGGTTAATGCAGAGGATATAGCTATGGCCCAAAATTTTCTACCATTGCTTTTCAAAAATTGTACAAGGTCCAGCAATAAACGTCAGGAATTGATGAAGTTGTCTCATAACCCAAAGCGGTACAGGGTCACCAACACTTTCCATTTAAAAATGATGGGCAGCTTCATAGAAAACAAGTGCATTGGTTAATTCAACAACACTTCTTTGTTTCCAAAATGTAGATAAGGTTGGATGTATAAATAAAAAAATTTTTATCAATGGTAAAATTGATTATAGGTGTTGTTGAAATATGTGGATCACATGTTCTCCCAGTGTAATCTATAAACTATAGAAGATAATAGGTTGCTGAGCTGGCATATGAAATTATTCTTACATTGCCTTCATTTGAATAGTGTGGCTTGCTATTCATTTTAAAATATCCACTGCTACTATTAAGGCAAGTAGAAATATGGGCAGCCGCACATCTGGAACATAAGTGTAGGAGTTATGTTCCAGATGTGTGGCTGCCCATATTTCTACTTGTTCTGATGTTTGAGGTGTCCAGGGATGGGCCTGGGGCATGCTGCACCTGGGTCACCAGTAGCGTTTGGTAAGTGCTACACTTGTATCAATTAATAGTAATATTGTATCCGCTCCTCTTGTTGTGGGATCCTTCTGTTTAGCTATGTGAAGGGTTTAAAGGGGGCTATGCACCCGGACCACACTTGAATATAAGTGAGTTCTATTAGCATATTTAGAACCTTATAATCACCTATTTGAGATTGTTTATTTTATAAAATGTTGTTAGCACCAATTGGATGTATATGTATACTGCTATCATTAAGGGAATTGTTTAATATCTTTTTCAATGCAAATGTATGTATGTAGTTTATCCTTTTGTTTATTTTTTTGTTTTATTCAAATAGTGTAAATAGGAACATTGTTGAAAAGCATAAAAGACCAATCCTCCATAAGCTTTACTTAAGTATTTTGAAGTATTTTCCAATTTTAGTTAAATTCACATTTTATTATATAAAAAAAAATTAAAAGCAATGCTGGAGTATAATTAACAAAAACATTTTGTAAGCATTTTCAGTTACAGATTATAAATGTACCCATATGCAAAACACAAACACACCTTAATGGAATTTGGAATAGGCTAAGAGAGCATTGTTGGCTGCTGATTTCTGCAAAAAAAAAAAAGAAAGAGAAAGAAAATCTGGAAATGAACTGCTCCATTAGCACAAATGTACAAAAGTCTTTAGAACCCATTTCTTCAAAAGCGTAATTAGCTATTTATTTCAAACGTACTAACATCTTTGCAGTAGCTAATAAGATGCAGCCCATTTGAATATTAATATAATAAATGATTAAATTAAACAGCAAGATTCAGACTCAGAAATAGCCTTTATAGTTCCCAGGAGGTCACTAAAACTATGTTCCATTCCTTCCTGCAGTTAACATAGTGCAAGGGACATGAATGCATAAAGCAATATTTGTCTTATGAAACATGAAGCTTTAAATTGTGTTCCTCAATTTTATTACTCAATGGTTTGAAAAGTTAAGACCGCAAAGGCCAAAAAATATCTTGATTGCCAAATGTAAGAATTTTCCATATCACTATTTGATGACATCACTAGTTCATTTATGAACTAGTGTATTTAATAAGGTTTATTTGTAAAAATGTTCCTAGTATTCTGCATTGCAGGGGTTGCCTGAACAAATCTGGCAACATTAAACCTAAAGTTCAAATGTTTTTTCAAATGTTTAAAAGGAAATTGTAAGATTATGGATTCATATTCTTACAAGGAATTTACAAATGTAATCCCTTCCACGTTTAAATACAAAACAAAAATTGCATTAAGCACATCATCAAAACGAGAAGGGACAATTTCCCAAGGTTTATTTAAGATATAAACTCCCCCCTACCCATACATGCAGATAAAGAAAAAACAAATAGCTACAACAACTATAATTGGCCATTACATCAAAAACAATGTTTCCATTTTTAAATACTTTCCAAATCCCATGAACCTAAGGGGTGTTAATAAACAGCTGGTCATTGGTTTGCTTAATTAGCAATCTGTGAGTTTGGATTCAAGTTTGTTTAGGGAAAAAAAGTTAAACAACTGCAAAAAAAACAATTGATTTTGTTTTGTGAACAATAATTTTGTTGAAATTTAAACTATGTAACTAATACAAATTCTCATGAAAGAATCTTGATTACACAGTCATACAAAAATAAGGGGAAATATTGACCAAAAAGAGCAATGCAAGAAACTAGTTGGGACCTTCCATTTATGTTTTATACTGGCCTTAGCAAAATTTACCTCCCAACATTCCAGTAATGTTTCCTTGGCATTCAGACAACCACCTTGCAGATCATTTTGCAGTCATTATACAAAACTGTTGCAAAATGTAATAAACTCCCTATGTTAGCAATGTGTGGGTACCCACATAGAAGCTATGATTATAAATGATATGCCTTTACTCCCTTACATTTACACAGCACTAAAATTTCCCCCTGGAGTGACACTATACATGCATTAAAGTTGCTTAATTAAATTTAGTATCTCTCTGAGCATTGTCCTTTTGGTCTCGTTTGGACATTTATTATAGATGGATACATTTGATACTCTCTTTACTTTAAGATTAACTCTGGTTAATGGATAGGTGGGGCTTATGTACCTTTTTATACTTGCATGTCGCATTGTACTTATTATCTAAATAGCTCAGAATAGGGTGATAACAATGTTTTATAAAATGTTTGTGTGTGTGTGTATGTAGACAATCTCTACAAATATTTATCATTGTGTACAGCACAGGGGGAGAGCTGCAGAAGACAGTGCTCATGGATCTTTTGCTGCTTATATCTAGGCTTGTGAGACAGTATGGGATATAGGAGCAAGTTCTCTGATCTTCTAGCAAATTATGGAAGGGAAGGTCAGTAGGTGTGTATACCTGTGACAGGTTGGGGGTATGTGTTTTTTGCATTTTTGACTATAGAGATCCATTCAGGAGCAGGAGCTCTTTTTGTCAATGGTGGTTGAGTGGAGGTACTTCTCTTTGATCAGCAGTTTGATCACAGTTCAGTACCTGTACTGACAGCTTACTATAGTATTTGTGAATGAATCAAAGGGATCCATTCACAAAAATATTTTTTTTTCTTAGTCTTTGTTAGTCAAAGACTTAAAAAATCAAAGACACAGATCAGAACTCATTACCAAAGTATTAATCTTTGCCATTGTAAAAAACATCCACCTGGGGGAGAAAGAGAAATGAAAGGGGGGTGGTACAAAGTACAAGTTAGCTGGCCTAGTGGAGAGTATAGTATAAATCTGGCCCTGGGTATCAGAGTCAGATATAAAAGTCAGGTATCAAAGTCAGGTATTATTCATCAGGTATCAATGTCTGGTATCAAAGTCAGATTCATTTTACTACTTACTGTTACATTCAATAGCTTTATCTTCTTCTATCATAATAATTTAGACTGTACCAATGTTCTGATTAGAAAATCAGTTCACTTCATTCTTTGAAAGGTTGAGACTATTTAAATGAACCCTTTTTACTGACCAATTGACATTCTGTAAATATACGGTATATGTTAAATCTTGGATTTTGTATATATTAATTGGTACAGAAAAATACATCTTTGTGTTTCAGGTTTCATGTACACCTAGATGTATTTTTCTGTACCAATGAATATATATATATTTACAGAATGTCAATTGGTCAGTAAAAAGTCTTAATTAGAATACTTTCAACCTTTCAAAAAATAAAGTGAACTTATTTGAACTGATTTTCTAGTCAGAACATGGGTATAGTCAAATTATCATA
Source organism: Hymenochirus boettgeri (assembly GCA_019447015.1). Lineage (NCBI taxonomy): Eukaryota > Metazoa > Chordata > Amphibia > Anura > Pipidae > Hymenochirus > Hymenochirus boettgeri. Next base: position 120,062,001 of record CM033472.1, on the reverse strand, counting down.
GAAGAAAATAAATCTATTGGATGTAACAGTCAGCAGAAAAATTAATCTGACTTTGATACCTGAGTCTCTAAATGGGAATCAACGCGTAAGGCTATCCTGTGGTTATGTATCGCTTTTAAGTAACTAATAAAAGCTAAGTTTTACTCCAAACGGAACGGCTGTTACTGTGTATTGAACCAGTGTGCGCTATACCCTATTTACTGTGATTGCTGTGGAGTGTTCGAGTGACATTGGATCAAGCGAGGGGTCCAGGCCAAGCAGCACCTGGGTCACCCAGACTTATGGGTGAGTCTTAAGTTTTCGCTATTACAGAGAGGTGCAGATGCTATTAGCAATGTAATTGGGCGACAGGTCCGGGGCACAAGCACCCGGACCACTATCTGGCTTAAGTGAGTCATTGTGTTAATTAATTTTTAATTCAATATTTGATCTGAACTGCGCTCACTTGAGCCTCACTGCACCAAGGTGCAGTGGTATGTAGAGGGGAGAGCCTACTTTGTTATTTGATCATACCTGACTCTCATACTTGACTTTGATACAGTACCTGACTCTGATACCTGATTCTGAGACCTGACTTTGAGACCTGACTCAGAAATCTGACTCTGATACTTGATGAATGATACCTGATGAGAGATAACGGATGAATGATACCTGATGAGAGATTAGGGATGAATGATACCTGACTCTGATAACTGGACTCTGATAACTGAATTTGATACCTGACTCTGATACCTGACTCTGATACCTGATCCATGATATCTGATACATGAAACCTGATACATAAGGAATGACACAACAATGTATTTTTCTGTACATTTTAGGACATGTGCAGACTGTTACACCCAATAGATGGTGCTTATTTCTAGCTTTATTTTTAGCTTTTTTTTTTTAAATTTGGCTTGGAGAGCCAAATTACTGTTCTTTCAATTTATTTTTCTTCGTCTTCTTTTCCTTTATTGTTCTGCTTTTTTGGACTGTATCTCCTCCCACAGATTTTAAGCCAAAGGCAGGAAATTCAGTACATATCTGCGGGACACATTATCGACAAATCCCCCATAAACTATAATGGGACCAATCCTTAAATGTGGATATTTCGAGCTTTAAGGGTCATGTTATCAAAACAATTGGTTTTATGGTCCTAATTGCAAACACTAATACTTCCAACCCCCACACAGACACAGGTACACCCACCCACTGACCTACCCTTCATTTCTGTGGCAGCCATACTTATACCTGCTCCGGATGCTTCACCGCATTTATCTACACTTACTGGTTGCTGCTCTCAGTGAGAGCTGTGATGCTGACATCACAGATGTTTGTTACCAGTCGTTCCTTTTTTGCTGCTGCTCAAGAATGTCAACTGAACTTATCAGCAATAGAGGAGGCTGAATGTGTGGCAAGGGATCAGGAGCTGGTAAGTATGTTTAGGAGCAGCTAGGATGATTTTAATAGAACAAATGTTATGTCCACCCCTAATAAAAAAAAAATGTTAATCAGGGACCCCCAAAAGCTAGGTCATGTTTTGCTAATCTATCTAATGTCTGTATGGCTAGCTTAATACACAAAGCTGATACATGATACCTGATAAATCATACCTGATACATGATAAATGATAACCGATCCATGATACCTTACACCTGACACATGATGATGTCCTACAATGGACACCTTTCATTTTAACTACGTCATTTGAAATAGGGGTCCCAGCTCTGTAAGTACTTTTATAAGTTTATAGATTTTGTCTTGTACCTAAGAAAAGTCAGTACTATACTTTATATCGATTTATTTGTATTCGTTTAGATGGTATTAGTGAGAAATTGCACAAATACATGTACATCTTTCCTCATGGGTAGCACCTAAAACCTTAATGCAATCTCCTATGAATTTAGAAATAAGCTTATACTTTAGGGGGGATATATATACATGTACACATGTACATATATTATCAGTACAGTGTAAGTTTTCCTTAAGTAAAATGGACACTTTTGCCTGGTAAATTGAAGTATTAAAGTTGATCTTTGCCTATAAGTTTGAAATATGTTAAAATGCAGACCATTGGCAGAAAATGACAGAAATGTGCAATAGCAAACACTGTAAATTAGCTACATTAATCAAAAATACTGGGATGTAAATCAAAAGGAATCTTCCTACTAAACTTTATTCACATCTGTACCGTTTTAAAAAAAATTAAGGTCAGTTTTGTGGAACTAATAGGGAGTTATGCCTATATATCTTAAGCTCTGTGACAATGCTGAAGAGGAAGATTTATACACTATGGTTGCAGATGCAGAAAAAAGATATGAGAGATCAAATGGAAGTGCATGATAAAAAATGAAAAATGGTCCCCACAGCCTATAAATTAATTGTGGAAAGAAGGTTGTCATTATTTGAACATGTTTTAAAATAAGGTATGGGGTCCAGATGGCAGAGGAAAGATAGGCCAACAAAGTTTGAGTAATTGATGATTTAAAAATAAAACAAGATCTTAAAGAAATGAATCATGTAAGAAGAAGAAGTATAGGAATATGAGATGAAAAGATTTTAGGCAAAAAAAAAAAAAAAACGAACGGTGCCCTGTAACATTGGCTATATAAGTTTAAAAAAAAAAACAAAAATGGATTTCATGTTTCATTCTAAAATGATGTTACATTATGTAAACAGTGACTATTTTATTTATATATTTTACATGTACAGTCATTGGCTACTGTGTCATAAAGCAACTCTGTGTTAGAAAGATTCTCCAGGATCTTAATACTCACCACCAATACTCACAACATTTTGATGTTGTTTTCCTCTTCATAAAGTCATTTTCAAATCCTAAGTGTGACTGCAAAACTCAGGTTAAATGAACAGGAAGGAAGACCCCCCCACCAGGGTAAAAGGTTTGGACTACTAAATGGACTATGTGTTTACATCCTCCTATACTATTTTACCTTGTTGCTATGTTGTATCTTATCAGTTCTGGGTCTTTCATTACTGTAGAAACTATTCTTCAGTGGATTTCCAAGGAGTTAAGACCAAATGTTAACTTGTGAATACATAGATCCATCATTAAGATACATAACAAGAGTTTAATTCCAAGAAGTCCTATTTTATCAATGTTTTGGTACCAGCAGATTAGTTTATATCAATGTTAAACATTACCAGTGCTAGATACTCACAAGAAAAGTGAGGCTTTCTTACTGGAATGAAAGTGCCTACTGTAATCTATCACTGGAAAACAATTCAGGCAAACAGTATTCATTAACATTAAATAATGAGCATGCAGTAAAATCATTTTACCTTTTCTGGTGATCAATTGACAGTTCTATTCTTCCTGGCTGTGTCCTGTTACCTTGCATAAGTTAAACTTCAAGAGCAAAAGATGGGTCAAAGAAGATGGGGGGGCATTTAAGGTTGGTGGCAATTACCGTATATACTCAAGTATAAGTCAATCTGAGTATAAGCTGAGGTAACTATTTTTACCTGGAAAATTTGTAAAAACTGATTGACTCAAGTATAAGCCGAGGGTAGAAATTATCACCACTACTGCCTTCTGATTTCTGTATTGTTTTGTGGCTTAAGTTGCCCTTTAAATGGACAGCAGAATTCCTATACATTAATAGCCAAATCCAGTGTACCAGTAACTCCCAATTCCTTGGCACTACAGATGTTTTCAAACTACAACTCCCAGCATGCTTTAGTTGCTGGGAGTTGTAGTTTCTAAGCATGTGGAGTGGTAAGGTTCAATAAACTTTTAAGATTACCATCATTTACAATTCTCCTGACCCCCATATAGTTAAAAATGTCACCTAAGAGTTGCAATTTCAATTGTCATTTGCACTGAACTAGCAGACATTTTTTGCCCCAAACTAAGAAGATCCATCAAATTTACAGCATCCAGATGAGCAGTGACAGTGCTGAGTGTGTCCAGCAGCCAGACTACAGGAAGCAGGAAGGAGTGTAAAGGCAGATCAGCTGCTCCTGTAACTTTCTATGCTGTTTTTTTAACACAGCGCCACTTACTTGTTACTACCCACAATTTCAGCATTTGGAGCTAAATTAGGACTTGACCCAAGTATAAGCCGGGGTTAGGTTTTCAGGCTAATTTTAAAGCCTAAAAATCTCGTCTTATACTCGAGTATATACGGTAATCGGGTTAACATGGGTTTTAGATGGATTTTAGAGCACAGCACCATTTCCAAATGTTTTTGCAGGGAAAGGTGGTGTACCGTGTTAGCCAGTCAAAATGTTTACAGGGTAACCCTTTTGAAATAAAAAATAACAAAAGTGGTATAAAGGTGATACCTTTATTGGCTAACTAAGATAATCATAGCAAGCTTTCAGAACGTTCTAGTTCCTTTTTCAACCCTCGAATATAGCCTTCAATTTCAGTAACCCTCAAATGTAGCCTTCGGTTTCAGTAACCCTCGAATGTAGCCCTCGATTTTGGTGACCCTCGAATGTATTGTTCTGTAACCCTTGAATGTAGCGTTCGAGTTTGGTAACCCTCAAATATATCATTCGATTTCGGTAACCAGCGAATGTGTTGTTCAGTAACCCTCAAATGTAGAGTTTGATAACTCTCGAATTGCCCATAACCCTCATATGTAGCATGCGGAAACCATTTCCCAGGTGCAACAGCCCTTAACAGTAAGTTAACATTGATATTTTATCTGTATTTTATCCAAACTTTTCAAACTATTTCTCCCTAATGACTTTAATGGGTGGCTAGAAAATGCAAATGCAAATATTTGAAGGTATGTATAGGAAGTTGAATGAAACACACAGAAGAGAAATAACAGGGTACAATGGGGGAACTGTGAATGTTCTGGCAGTTTTAGCAGCTAATTACATCATAGTGCATATCATGTTTGATACATACAATTCTATTACTGCATGCCATACTCCAGTCATATACTGTAGATCATAGTGCATATCATGTTTGATACATACAATTCTATTACTGCATGCCATACTCCAGTCATATACTGTAGAGAAAAGAACATATTAGCCGCACTCTCAACACAATCAGCAAAATTAGCACCATTTTAAATGATAAGAACTTTTATTAAATAGCCCTGTATATGTGTAGATATATTTTTCAAGTAGGACAACATATGCAAAAATTTCCAAATATTGGATGTAAGGGTCCTTAACCCTTTGCCTGCCACAGATCGTGAATATACGTTCTGTGCAGACAAGTACCAAACTGCCACAGATCTGCAGCACTTCCGGGTCCTGGAGCTGCATGGCCGAAGTGAGAGCGGGGAAACCGCTTCCCCGCTCTTGCAAATCCCCTAGGCAACGAGCAACATCGGGTTACTTACCTCTCCCCGGTCCACGATCGCCGAGGAGCCAATAGGAAGGCACTGACATCAGCAGTCACATGGGCAGTGACTTGCTGATGATCAGTGGGAAGGAACCGCCCCCTGCTGGATTTTTCTCACAACTTACCTGGTGGATTACGTTGCTGGAGCCCTCCTGCTGTGATCTGCTGTGTTTCCTGCTGGGATTTACCTTGCTGCCTGCTTTAGATCATCTGTCTTCTGGACTGGTACAGTATTTACACACACTACACACATACATTTAGTTTATAAACTTTATAAACTTTTTTTTTGTATTACACACATCTACACACTTTAGTACACACTAACACACACTTACAAACACATATTTACACTCTCACACACACACACACACATACACATACACACAAAAATACACACAAAATCAACATATTTTTTTATTTTGTATTTTTCATTCATTTTGATTTTGACAGTTTTTCTGGATTTTTTTTGCTGTTTCTTTTATTTTGGTGTTTATTTATATTATTTCTATAATTGTATTTGTTTTTGTGTGTATATTTTGTGTTTTACCCCTCTTATATCCCTATATACCCCTCTTATATCCCTATATACCCATCTACCCCTCCCCCACCCCCAGACCCTCTTACTGATAACTTGTGGGATTGAATTTACTGTTAACATCTTTATTACCCATCAAGACTAGTGGGTCTGTCATTTTGACCCCCAGTCTTGCTGTGCGGTAAAGTTATTTAGCCATTTTTGTTTTTGTGTTGTAATTTTCTGCAATCTCAGTTTTATATACTTTTTTTGGTTCAGTTACCCTTGATTTCTTTATTACACAACAAGACTAGTGGATCTGTGATTTTGACCCCCAGTCCTGCTGTGTAGTGAAGTACTTTTGTGCATTTTTTGCTTTTCTGTGCTAAATATATTCAGTGTCTTTATTATATTTTTTTTTTTGCTTCAGTTACCCTTGATTTCTGTTTTATAAAGTTATCTAAAATATATAAAAGTTATTTTCTGTATTTTGGAATTGTACGGTGTTAAATTTTGTATACTGTTCATTAGGTTTAGTTTTTTATAGTATTTCAGTTTTCTGGTGCTTTCTAGAAAGTGTTGAAAGTTGGAAAGTTGAAACATTGTTACTTAGTTTGCTTGAGGTCAACCTCAGGTCTTTTTTGCTGAAGGGGTTAACTTCAGGTCTTTTTGCTGAAGGGGTTAACTGCAGGTCTTTTGTTTGGTACAGTGACTTTTGATACAATGGCTAAGAAGAAGAGCTTTTCTGTAGAGGAGGCTGCTAGATACTGTATGCTGACCAGCTCAGAGGAAAGTGATTTTTCTGATGCTGATGCTGACCCTGAGTATTTACCCAGTGGATCAGAATCATCAGATTCTGACGAGCATGGCAGTAGTGACACTGTCACAGCCTTAGAGAGTAGTGGTTCTGCTGATGATGAGGCTGGTCCTAGCATTGTTGGTCCTATGGAGGTAGATGATGGGAGTGTTGCTGGTGCTGCAGTTGGAGGAGAGCCTGCGTGGAGGCCTCCCGCTAATTTTACCCCCCAAATTCCTGATTTTTTAGCAGTCCCTGGCGTGAAGGTGGACACCAGTAATTTTGAAGTGCTAGACTTCTTTCAGCTGTTTCTGACGGACGCAATCCTACAGGATGTGGTCCACTATACTAATCTATTTGCCGAGCAGTATATTGCCACACACCAATTAGGTGTATATTCACGTGCTCGTGCATGGTATCCCACCACAATAGTGGAAATGAAAAAATTTTTTGCCCTCACTCTTTCAATGGGTCTCGTAAAGAACAATACATTGGAAGGCTATTGGGATACCACCACTGTAATTTCCCTCCCCCTTTTTTCAGCTGTAATGCCTAGAAACCGCTACCAAATCTTATTGCGGTTTATGCATTTTAACGATAACACCACAGCTGTTCCCCCCGGTGCACCCGGTCATGACAGGATTCATAAATTGAGGCCCTTTATTGATAGCCTGTCTAAACGCTTTGCAGAGGTTTACATCCCTTCCCAGAATATCTGTATTGATGAGTCCCTTATGCTCTACAAAGGGCGCCTAATATTCCGTCAATACATGCCAAGTAAGCGTTCTCGCTATGGCATCAAATTATATAAGCTCTGTGAAAGTAGTACTGGGTACACTAGCAAGTTTATGATATATGAGGGCAAGGACTCACAGTTAGACCCCCCTGGTTGTCCACTGGATTTAACGGTCAGTGGCAAGATAGTCTGGGAGCTCATTTCTCCATTGCTGGGCCAAGGTTACCACTTATATGTGGATAACTTTTATACAAGTATTCCCTTGTTTAGATATCTTTATTCTTTTGACACCCCAGCCTGTGGCACCATAAATCCTATTCGAAAAGGGTTGCCCAAGGCTTTACTGGATAAGACACTAAAGCGTGGAGAGAATTTTGCTCTAAGAAGCGATGAGCTCCTGGCTGTCAAGTTTTGTGATACTAAGGTTGTATTCATGCTGACCACCATCCACGATGAGTCGGTAAGAGTAGGGCACAGAAGTGGTGGTAGGCCCCCCAAAATTAGACCACTCTGTAGCAAAGAATACAACAAGTACATGGGTGGCGTTGACAAAACTGATCAGATCCAACACTACTACAACGCCACGAGAAAAACAAAGGCCTGGTACAATAAATTAGCCATTTATCTTTTGCAAACGGCCCTACATAATTCGTATATTGTTTACAAGACAGTGGTACCAGAGCCTGTACTGTCTTATTATAAGTTCCAGCTGCAGCTTATTCCAGCTATGTTGTTTGGTAGTGTAGAGGAGGTCCCGGAGATGCCTAGTAATGATAATGTAGCTAGATTAGTAGGAAAGCATTTTTTAGAACCCATTCCACCCACGCCTAATAAGCAGCATCCCCAGAGAGCCTGCAAGGTTTGCCGTAAAAATGGGACTAGGCGAGATACAAGGTATTTTTGTCCTAAGTGCCCTAGCAAGCCTGCTTTATGTCTGAAGCCCTGTTTTGAGTGCTACCATACCCTGTGGTGCACTTTGGAAGTTAGATTAGGAGGCTCTCTGATTTGGTGGGTTCCTAGGCCCTATTTGGCATGCTCCGGGTTCATTTGCCTTTTTCTGAAATAGCTTTGTGGTTTGGACAGGTAAGGTCTCCTTCTAGTTAAAATAGTTATTTACTGTAAAGGGGGCATAAGGTACAATGTGTTTTATTGTTCAGTAATGTTGTACTAACCGCTAGTTTATTTTTCCCAAGGATTTTTGTCTTGCATTTAACAACTGCTTTTATCTTTCAAGATGTGCCGGAAAAAAACTGGAGACGTAACAACTAAACTCCAAACAGAAAGCACCTAGTCTTGTGCTGGGGCAGAGTTTGTAGGTTCAAGGGCGCTTGTGGCAAATGATGAAATAGAAAGTGAATTTTATTATTCCTCTTTCGATCTGATGCTACAAACTTTTTCACAGCAAAAGCTCAATACCTTCACTAAGCTATCAGATTTTCTCAGTAATGCAAATAGGCAACACACAGAGGCAAAGATATCCGCAAGGTAGGAAGATTTGAAAATATTTTCCAGGTTTTCCAGGCACCGGATCAATTGCGAGTTCTGTCTGCTAAAAGTTCGAAATACTACTTTGAAAGCGGCTACAAGATTGCATGTATGAACAAGAAATGGCACTGTTATATAGCTAAAGGTTGTAGATTCCAAAAATATATAGTTGTGTGGGGTATTCTGAGTTGAGGGGGTTTACCGTGAAAATTCTGGAACATTGCTGTAATTAAGCCACTGTGCCTTGTCTTAATTTGTGACTAGTCGCTTCCACGTCCGTGTGGTGTAACCACACATATGGACATACCGTTTGATTCAGGACTTAGGAGATTGGTATTTGGTAAGTTTTTTTTACATTACCATGGGGTTTTGGTGTGATTTTGTAACTTTGAAATGTATTTTTCTTCTATTTTTCCAAAAATTGTGTAGAATTGCCAAATTCTACGAAGAACTCTGCGCCCACACCATTGATGGTATGAATGAACGAACTACACGCGTTACTAGCTGAAGGTATGTAGATTCTGATAATATATTTGTGTTGCGGGGGTATTTCCAAGTTAGAGGGGTGTTCAGTTGAAAAATCTGGGAAATGCTGTTATTGGCTCACTGCGCATTGTTTTACTTTTTGACTAGTCCTTCCACGTCCGTGTGTGTAACACACATATGGCATACCGTTTGATTCAGGACATTTAGGAGATTGATATTTAGTAACTTTTTTTTACATTCCATGAGGTTTGGCATGATTTTTACCTTTGAATTGTTTTTTTTGTTCATTTTTTCAGAAAAGTGCGAACTCTACGAAGAACTCTGCGCCCACACCATTGATGGTATGAATGAACGAACTACAGTGTTACATAGCTGAAGGTGTGTAGATTTCAGGAATATATGTTTGTGGGGGGTATTTCTGAGTTATCAGGGTGTTTTGTGGAAAAAAATGCATACTGTTCAAATTTGGATTGTGCTATATTTTCGCTGTTTTGAGCCATCATCGCATTGTCTCACTTTGTGGCTTCGCTTCAGGTCGCGTGAGTAACCCACACATATGCATACCGTTTGATTCAGGACTTTGGAGATTGATATTTAGTACTTTTTTTTACATTCCTAAGGTTTTGGCTGATTTTTACCTTGTTGAGTTGTTTTTTTTCATTTTTTTCAGAAATTGTGAACTTCTAACGAAGAACTGCGCCCCACCATTGATGGTATGAATGAATGAACTACAGTGCTACATAGCTGAAGGTGTGTAGATTTCAGGAATTATAGTTTGTGGGGGTATTTCTGCGTTATCATGGTGTGTTGTTGAAAAATGCCATACTGTTCAAATTTGGAGTTGGCTAAATATTTTCGCTGTTTCTGAGCCATCATGCATTGTCTCACTTTGTGGCTTTTCGCTTCCACTCCCGCGTGGAGTAACCACACATATGGCATACCGTTTGATTCAGGAACATTTGGGAGTTGATATTTAGTAACTTTTTTTTACATTCCATGAGGTTTTGGCATGATTTCTACCTTTTGAAGTTGTTTTTTGTTCATTTTTTCAGAAAGTGCGAACTTCTACGAAGACTGCGCCCACACCATTGATGGTATGAATGAACGAACTACAGTGCTACATAGCTGAAGGTGTGTAGATTTCCGGAATATAGTTTGTGGGGGTATTTCTGAGTTATCAGGGTGTTTTGTGGAAAAAATGCATACTGTTCAAATTTGAGTTGGCAAATTTTTCGCTGTTTCTGAGCCATCATGCATTGTCTCACCTTTGTGGCTTTCGCTTCCACGTCCGCGTGAGTAACCACACATACTGGCATACCGTTTGATTCAGGACATTTGGGAGATTGATATTTAGTAACTTTTTTTTACATTCCATGAGGTTTTGGCATGATTTTTTACCTTTTGAATTTGTTTTTTTTTGTTCATTTTTTCAGAAAGTGCGAACTTCTACGAACTGCGCCACACCATTGATGGTATGACTGAACAAACTACAGTGCTACAGCTGAAGGTGTGTAGATTTCAGGAATTATAGTTTTTGTGGGGTATTTCTGAGTTATCAGGGTGTTTTGTTGGAAAAAAATGATACTGTTCAAATTTGGAGTTGGCTAATATTTTTCGCTGTTCTGAGCCCATGCTTGTCTCATTTTGTGGCTTTTTCGCTTCCACGTCCGCGTGTAACCACACATATGGCATACCTTTTGATTCAGGACATTTGGGAGATTGATATTTAGTAACTTTTTTTACATTCCATGAGGTTTTGGGCATGATTTCTACCTTTTGAAGTTGTTTTTTGTTCATTTTTTTTCAGAAAAGTGCGACACTTCTACGAAAACTGCGCCCACACCATTGATGGTATGAAGACAACTACAGTGCTACATGCTGAAGGTGTTTAGATTTCAGGAAATATAGTTTGTGGGGGGGGTATTTCGAGTTATCAGGGTGTTTTTGGAAAAAATGCATACTGTTCAAATTTGGAGCTGGCTAAATATTTTCGCTGTTTCTGAGCCATCATCATTGTCTCACTTTGTGGCTTTTCGCTTCCACGTCCGCGTGAGTAACCACACTATGGCATACCTTTTGATTCGGACTTTGGGAGATTGATATTTAGTAACTTTTTTTACATTCCATGAGGTTTTGGCATGATTTTTACCTTTGAAGTTGTTTTTGTTCATTTTTTCAGAAAGGTGCGAACTTCTACGAAGAACGCGCCCACACCATGGATGGTATGAATGAACAAACTACGTGTACATAGCTGAAGGTGTGTAGATTTCAGGAAATATATTTGTGGGTATTTTCTGAGTTATCAGGGTGTTTAGTGGAAAAAACTGCAGACTGTTCAAATTTGGAGTTGGCTAAATATTTTCGCTGTTTCTGAGCCATCATGCATTGTCTCACTTTGTGGTTTTCGCTTCCACGTCCGCGTGTGTAAACCACACCTATTGCATACCGTTTGATTCAGGACATTTGGAGATTGATATTTAGTAACTTTTTTTTACATTCCATGAGGTTTTGGCATGATTTTTACCTTTTTGAATTTGTTTTGATGTTCATTTTTTTTTGAAATCTGGTAAAAGTGCAAACTTCTACGAGAAGCTGCGCCCACACCATTGATGATATGAATGAACAAACTACAGCGTACATACTGAAGGTGTGGTAGATTCAGGAATAATAGTTTTGTGGGTATTTCTGAGTTGGGGGGGTGTTTTGTGGAAAAACTGCAGACTGTTCAAATCAAAAACTGGCAAATTTTTTTTTGCTGCTACGTACTTTTGGCACTGGTCCACGCTCTGGGTTAGTTGGTAGCCATGTCTCTGGGTACACACCATGAATGTGGCATTACCGTTTTATTCGGGAGGGGTTAGGCTTTCATATTTGAGATGCGTTTGAACTTTCCTCCACACTTTTTAGCTGAAATTCGCATTTGATTTGTCTCTGTTTTTACAGTTGAGGAAAAAAAGGAAAATGTGAGAAATACTTCACATTGGACGAAGAGCTGCAGCCCGGGTATTTGCATTTTGATCGAAACTTACCTCACTGCGAAAATCCTGAGGGTGTGTATTTTCTACAAAATATCTCACTTGTGGGGATATTTTAGTTAATTTGGTAGATATTCTATGTTAACTGTCAGTAGTGGTTATACATTTTAATTTGGTGTAATATTCTTGAAGGTGCAGTTTTAGTTTGCGGGGGTCTCCTGTACAGGAAAAGTGGGGTACCTACATATATCTGGTATCGTTGTACTCGGGAGTATCTGAGCTTTTAGAACAGTAAGATTTTTTGTGTGTAACCTTAAGATAACTAATAAGTAAAAATGGGAAAAATCCATGAAAATTTGCAAATTTTTCATTTTTTTTACATATTTTACCCATAATTCCAGTAAAATTTCCAGAAAAGTTACAAAATTCTGTTACCATGTTAAAGTACACTTTGTGCTGAAAAAAACAATGTATAATATTCCTGATTTACTGCAAGGTTTCCTACTGTAAAATTAGTCTAAAGCGATTGAGGGCAAAATCCTGAAAATTCTTCTGGCAGTTAATGCAAAAAAAAATGAAAATCTCCTGGCAGTGAAAGGGTTAAACCAATTATTTATGCCAAATACCACAGCAAAGCAAAACAGAGTTGAAACGTTGTTTTGCTTTTCTGTGGTATTAGGCATAAATAAATGGGTCAAGCACCCTTAAATCCAATATTTGGAAATGTTTGAATGTGCTGTCCTACATGAATTGTATTCTCCAGTCATATCAATTACTCACCAACCTTAATGCCTAATTACATTAATAACTTTTTGCTGAAGTGTCATGTCGGATTAATAAACATTGCTGGGAAGCAACATGCTCCATTCTACCAGACCATAGGAGATCTCTCAATCCTTGCTCTCTTCTCAATTGAACAGAATTGGCGTTTAACAACTTAGAACCCCCTTGATTGAGTTAATTGCTAAGGACTAAGTGGGTATTAAACTCTTGACCATAACTCCACCAACTTAAATATTAATACATAGGGTATTTCCTAGATATCCACCACCAATCCCCAGCCAAAGATCTTCCACTTATATTCATCCCACATAGAAACTCATTATGGTACTAAAATAATCTACCTATGTTTTTTTTATGGATAAACTAGTTTCATGGTAAAAAAAAACTACTCCAATTCCCTTCCATACCAATGAATAGTATGATATATGCAAAGGTCTTTCTTTAACATAAGGCAAGAGTTAACTAGACTAGACAGCAAAACATAACCTGTGCCTCTAACTATAGATGTATGAAATAAAGTTTAGATATCTAACTTTTTATGGATTTTATCTCTATAGTTGGACACTAAAAAAAGGAATATATATATAAATAAATTTTAACCTTGAGGACGGCTCTATAGCTGAAACGTGTAGATATATAACGTGTTTAACTTTATCTAATAAGTTTTAACTTTTCACAAAAGACCTGTGACACCTACTATATATCAATAGTAAACAAATAAATGTATGACACTTGGAACAATCACTTAATTCACAAGCTCTAGATTTCCAACCCCCCAGCATGGAAGTATCTCTTTTAGTACAATATGAAGCATTGCTCTGCTCTCTAGATAAGCTATCAATCTCCCTTTTTTTACTGCACTGGTGCCTTCTGAAATTTCACCTCCACACTACACATTGAGGAAGTGGCTATGAAGTACATTCTATATTTATTACTTTTCAGTACATTAGAGCATTTAGTGCCTTTAGAAGGCACTCATCCAAACACAGCTCCATGTAAATGTGTGGTGTACAAGCCAAGACGCAAAACCTCAAGGCTGAAGACATAAATAAGTAAATATAGTATGGTAAGCTGAATTGCACCACTTGACTGTTATTCATCAGGCTTACTTACAGCACTTATTTAGCTATGCTAACGCTTTCCCTTCTAGTATAACATAATAGTTTTAAGACTTTTCAATGCGTTTACAGTTGGTATTATATACAATAATAAAATCACTTTCATTTAAAAGCACGGAAACATAATTTATTTTGGGGGGTTAATTGTAAAAAGTAATGCATTTGCTGCACATTTTTTGTAAAGTTTAGGGGCGAGATGCAATAAAAATGACTATCCTCTTAATGATTGTAACCCACGCTGCCTGGTGTATTATTGGGTTTACCTCTGGACCATTTCCACTACTTTTTGGAAACAGTGAAGCACAACCTTTGCAATAGATTTTGCTGTAACATTTATGCTACTGTTTAGTGTAAAAACACCTTTTTATTTAGGGCAAAAAAGCCAAGCAAAAGTTTACAACTTCCCACTTTCCTTTCTGTGATGTATTAACAGTCGCAAAATGATGATAAATACAAAAATTTCAAATGTGCAGTTAAGTTGAGATAAGGAATTTGCATCTCACCCATAATGCATAACTTTAAAGGGTAACTGTGCTCCCCATACAAGCGCCCTTTATTATAAAGAGCACAATCCTACCTTTAAAATTACTCCAGGATCATGCTTTTAGCTGCAGTCTATCTAACGTTACAGCAGTATAAATGGTGGTGTATGTATGTACAGTATGTATGTATAATTTATTTATAAAGTGCCACTTGGGGACACAGCGCTGTACAGTAACAAAATACAATAAAGTCATACAAGGGGGGGTAAATACATAGATAGATCAGTACATAAACATATAAATTATATAGTGCTAGAGCTTTGCCACAAGAAGAAACAAGGTCCCTGCCTTGTAGAGCTTATAATCTAGTTAAGTGGGTAACATACAGATACAAAGGAATGGGTATACATGCTGGAGTGAGACGTATGCAGTGCAAATAAAACAATCATATATCTGTACTGATTACCAGATTGGTAGGATGTAAGGCTAAATTTAAACCTGCTAATTGAGGTTTCTTGATGTAGAGAGAGGGGAAAAGAACTCCAGAGGATGGGGGCCACAAGTGAGAAAGGTTTAAGGTGAGAGGAAGCAGTATGAGTTGGGGGTCTGTACAGGAGCTGGTTCTGTGATGAGAGGAGGGTACAGGCAGGAACATATGGGGACACTATTCAGGAAATATAGGGACTAGGGAGGAACAGCAGAGCGAAGAGATTTAAATGTTAGGAGAAGGACTTTGTATACAATGCGCTGTTTAACGGGGATCCAGGTTGTTGTCTGGTACAGAGGAGATTTGGGATTCTGTTAATTAGAGAGTAGATATGTAATGTGGGTTTGAATAGAACCCAGTTTCAACTCGAATCTGAGGGTTTCGAAGTCCCGTCGAAACTTTCGGAACTCCCATATTTCACAAAACCCAGTTTTCGATTTTTATCGAAAATTCGATAATTAGCGAAACCGAAAGTAGATGATTATCGAAATCAAAAGTAGATGATTATCGAAAATAAAAATCAAAAACGCAATAATGATCAAATTTATGAAGGCAGGGTAAGAGGACGAGGCAGAGGAAGAAGTGCCTCTGCAAGTGATGTTAGAGGCAGAGGTGGGCCCATGCAGTCTGCTGCTGCTGCTGGGCAGGAGCCACCTGGCCCTTCACAGGGCAGGGCAACAGTGCCCGATATGTTCTGGGGTAGCCGGGCTAGCCGGACTATGTGTGGTGCTAGTGTGCTTGAGGAGGAGCTTTGCACTGATGCACAGTCCTTCCTGATGCATGTGGCAGAGGAAGAAAGGGTTCAGTGCACAGGGGGACAGGAGGCTTAGCTTATCATGCAGCAGTCCAGAGACAGCAGCCAGGGAACTGATATAGGGGGGGTGTTTCCAGCTGCTGCTGCTCATGTTAGTGACACAGCCTCCAGTGCTGCTGCTCATGTTAGTGACACAGCCTCCAGTGATGAGGGGGTGCTCGTGGACGATGGTGTCATGGATCGTTCATGGGTGCCACAAGAATGAGAGGAGGACCAGGATAGTGTGTCTGAGGGAGAGCGCTCAGAGCATTAGCACGAGCCTGAACCCAGAGGTTCATCCACAATGGTAAGACAATGTGGGCCTGTGATGCTGCAAAGGAATGCTACCCCATTACTCACTTCCCCTTGCGCTATGAATACCCTGAGGGAGAGTTGCTACTAAGGTGTGGGGTCATTCTACCAGGGCAAAGCCTGCTGTACTACACTGAGCCTTTTCCTGTACTACATTGGGCCTGCTCCTGTAGTACACTGGGCCTGCTCCTGTAGTAAACTGGACCTGCTCCTGTACTACAGTGGGCCTGCTCCTGTACTCTGTGGTGATGTAAAAAATGGTACCCCATCACCCACTGATGTATGTGTGCAGTAAATTATAAAGACAAAATTTTTAAGTTTTAACATTTTTAGTATATATATATATATATATATATATATATATATAATATAATAACAATATCTACAAAAAAAAATGCCACTAGTTACATTAACATATTAACATTAATAGGTAATAAGAAGGGCTTTACACAAATATAAACTATAATACAAAAACTTTCTTGACAATTATTTATGTAAATAAATGTGATAATATTTTATTATTATTATCATTTGCACCTGCGATTTAAATTATGGAAATTACGGGAATGCAAAAATTAATTTATATGTGGGGTGCCAGCCAGCATCCCATCATAATTACTTCTGGCCAGGTAGGACACCATGAAGCACTGCCCCTCCATGCTTGGCATCCTGAGGCTGTAATCCAGATGTGGGACAGAACAGCAACAAGCTTCCGAAAACCCGAAGTAGTTTCCGAAAGCAGAATTGCCGATTTCGGTAACAGTCAAAAATACAAGCTGATTTTGGTAACCCTCGGAAAAGAAGGACCCAATTTCGGGAACCCTCGAAAAGACAAGACGATTTCGGTAACCATCGTATGTGTCGTATCGCTAACCTACGAAAGCAGCGATCGATTTTGGTAACCCTCGAAAGTACAGGTCTGTTTCGGTACCCCTCGAAAGTACAGGTCAATTCTAACAGCTCTCGAATTTCTAAGCCTCGAAAGTAGCAATTGATTTAGGTAACCCTCGCAAATAAAGATCAATTACAGTGACCCTCAAAGCAAGAAACGATTTCAGTAACCCTCAAATCTGTAATATCGGTAATTCTCCAAAGTAATGTTCGATTTCAGTAACCCTCAAAAATAGAATGTGGAAGCTCGAAAACAGCCCGATCAAGAGGAAAGATAAGAATAAGTTTTGGTTATATTTAAGGGTTCCCCAGACCATTCCCCAAGTCTCTGTGTCATTTACAGTAACCTACTATTACTATTTCATCCTTAAAATCGATAGAAACTTTCAAAAAAAATTTTCGAATCTTCAAATTTTTAGAAAAATTAGAAAATTCGAAAACAGAAAGAAACTCAATAGAACATCTCTATTAGACAGCGAAACGATACGTGTGGCAGAGTTAAGTATAGACTGAAGGGGAGAAAGGTAGGGAGCAGGAAGACCAGTAGTTGCAATAGTTCAGGCGAAATAGAATGAGAGCAGGGTCAGGAGAGAAAGAAACCTGCAGATTTTGGCTATATTGCGAAAGGAAAAAGTGGCAGATCTTCGCAAATTAGTACATGTGGTTAGAAAAGGAGAGAGAGGAGTCAATAATTACTCCAAGGCAGCGTGCCGATTGGACGGGGAAAATGGGGTTTAGGTAGGAAAATGATCAGTTCAGTTTTAGAAAGATTTAGTTTGAGGTAGCATTGAGACATCCAGGAGGAGATAGAAAGGAGGCAGTTAAAGACACCTGATTGGATGTCAGGAGTTAGCATAGGTGTGGTCAAGTAGATTTGTGTGTCATCTGCATATGAATGATATTTGAAGCCAAAAGAGCTAATGACTTTTCCCAAGGAAATACTGTAGAGGAAGAACAATAAGGGTCCAAAAACAGGCCCCTGCGGCCGCCACCCCCCCCCCCCCCCCCCACTAAGAACTGGAGAAGAGGTGCTGTTAGCATAAGATACAGAGTAAGTTTGGTTAGAAAAAATAGGATTTAAACTACAATGACACTTTATTCTGAATGCCCAAGGAGTGAAGTATCTGGATTAGGTGGGAATGATCGACTGTCCAAAGCAGACGAGAGGAGGATAAGAATAGAAAAGTGACCATTGGTCTTTGCCACCTGCACATCATTCACAGCCTTACACAGAGCTGTCTCAGTGGAATGAGCAGGATGGAATCCAGATGGCAAAGGATCCAATAGGTTATCAGCATGAAGGTAGTTAGTGATGGGCGAAGACTAATCGTTCTAGCAGTTTAGGGGCTATTGGTAAGAGAGAGACCGGGCGGTAGTTAGCTAAAGAGGAGCCTAGCGAGGGCTTTTTAAATGTTGGTTTAACATGGGCATGCTTAAAGATTGAAGGGAAAATCCCAGATGTAAGGGAGGCATTGAATATATGGGTGAGTATAGGGGTTAGCACACGATTACAGTGTTTCAGTAATACAGAGGGCATGGGATCAAGAGGGCAGATCATGAGTGGACATAATAGAAGCAGGTGAGAGACTTCTGAGTGGGTCACAGGAGTAAAAGATCCAAGAATAGCAGAGGGAGGAGAGGGCAATATAATCTGAGAGTCATCCCTAGGACCAGAAATATGCATGAGGATGGACTACACTTCATTTTGAAAGTAATGCACAAAGTCCTGGGGAGAGTGCGGAGAAAGGAGATGGTCAGCAAGAGAGGGACACAGAAGGGGAAAGATACAGAACAGGCGATGTGTGTTAGATTTTTTGTTATTTATAAGTTTCCGGTAATAGTTCTGTAACTAGAGGAATGGGCAGAGAATAGTTGCAGGTTTTTCAATAGCTTCAGACAAGATCGTTTTTTGGGAGGTGGGGCTTCTTAAACAGCACATGATATGACTCACTTCCTAGTTTAACCTGATTGTCTGACTCCAACTTTAAAAGCCTATAACTTAAGACCACAGTTGGGTAAACACAGTAACAAGAAAGGATGTGATGGTTTTCGTTACTGTGTGTAGTGCATTTTCTGAACGATCATGAGGCCAACATATAGGGAGTCGGACACAGCTGAGGGAAAACTGCAGTCCCGAGTCTGGAATCTTGCAGATTCTGTCTGACACTTTCTTCTAATCGTGCAAGTGTGTACCTAGCTTTACACGTCAAAGGGCATCTTCATTCTACAATTTTTAAAAAAAATATGTTATAGGCCATCCCTGCCCACCCCCAACCGCTATATATAGGGTATTCAGTCTTTGGCTGTGATGTCAACTGTCAAATCCATAACTGACAGCTGCTAACTGGAAAAACCAGGAGCAGGAACAGGGCCAATATGACATTGTGCAGCATTTCAGGTTAGACATACTGTATATTTTAACTTTCAAACTATTACAGTTTAGGGGGGTGATTTACCTTTATATAATTTTTCATTTGAGGGCGGGACTTGCCCTTTAATACAATTCTCAACACCCAGTAAAATCAGGAAACCAAGATTACAATTAGCAGCCACTGTAAGCTTGAAAGCAAGGAGGTTGGAATTTATTTAAAACAAGAAGGCAAGAAATATTTCAGGGGAAGGATAGTTTCCAGCCAGATTGATCTGAATTCTCAAGTCAGTGATTTATTTTTCATGGGCTCCATAAAGCAGATTTGTTTGCAGACAAATGATGCAAGGCTTTGTGCCTATTAGCAGGGACTATTGCAACCCAGATTCTACAAATAACTGAGTAATGAAAAGAATAAGACAAGCTGTGCTGTGCTGTGGTTTGTACCTATAGCATGTGTTGTTTTTGCAATAAGGAAAAGGGAGAGAAAAAGAGAAGAAAGATAGAAGGTACAGAGAAAGCAAACAAGTATGAATGTAATTAAATAGAAGAAAGAGGATAAATGTATCATTAAGGAAGGGAAATATGATAAGAACATGCAAACGAGTTTACCGTAAATAAAAAAAAAATAACCTTTTACCTATACTTCAAGTTAATTGGAATGTATAAATTTACTAGTCCTAAATATATATTATACTATACAATATAATACTGTATATACTAAGGATTTATACTAAGTATCATGTAATATGTATGTATAGCACATTAAAACCTATAAGATGGTTAAACCAGGGGCGTATCTAGGGTCTAAGAAGATCAGGGGCACCCTTGGGTACTCCATGTGCCGCGCGCAGCGCGACGAAAATTTTTTAGGCCACGCCCCTTTCTCAGACCCAATTTGGCCACACCCACTATGTACTTAATAGAGATGGCCAAAAAGACACAGACAGATAGACAACCACAAACAAAGACACACAGGCCGATAGTGATACATACAGAAAGACAGTGAAATAGACAGACAGAGACAGAGATCAGAGAGTTGGACAGAGAGACACAAAGGCACAGTAAACTGGTAATTTCATTATATACTGGTAGAAATTTGGTCATTTTAAACTTACTGCTGTGTTCAGTTGTAGTCAGATGCTTGCCCACACCTTGGGCCAGGGAGACATTCTTGCACCTTCTACATGGACCTCTGCCCCTATCTATCTCTATCTGTCTCTCTCTCTCTCTGTATATCTATCTCTATCTCTATATCTGCCTCTTGTTTATCTATTTAACTATGTCTATCTGCTTCTTGTCTATCTCTCTGTCTCTATCTATCTGGTGCTGTTTTTTTTATCCAAAAAATAATCCCCATCAGATTCAGACATCAATCAGGCCTGAGAGAGAATTGTCCAATCTCTGGACAGTTACTTACAGTTGTCTTGTCTGTAGGGAGTCGTGACACTGACACTGTAGTGAAAAAATTACACTGACACCTCCACAGGCTCCTCTTCACAGCCACAGGCTCACAGTGACAGTCGTCGCTTGGCAGATCCTTGACCTGGCTGTTTTGTTTTCAGTCCATTGTTCTGCTCCACATAGATGGACCACAGTCTGGCTCACTGGCTGGCTGCTCCCTCCATAGTCTTGCCGCCGCGCAACTCCTCCTGACCATGTGACTTTACTCTTTGCCTGCCGCGCGGCAGCCTATCAGCCACCATATCTGCTCCACATAGACGGACCACAGTCTGGCTCACTGGCTGGCTGCTCCCTCCATAGTCTTGCCGCCGCGCAACTCCTCCTGACCATGTGACTTTACTCTTTGCCTGCCGCGCGGCAGCCTATCAGCCACCATACGCAGCGCGGGAGGGAGCCGCGACTCCCGCGTCCCGCGAGAACTTGCAGCGCGGGAGGGAGCCGCGACTCCCGCGTCCCGCGAGAACTTTACTTTTACTTAGTACTTACTCAACCCATTTAAAAGTAGTGCTTCTTGCGCCGGCCTGGTCACACACTCGCGCTGCTCATGCACTTTAATGATCCATAGCGCCTGGTCACACACTCGCGCTGCTCATGCACTTTAATGATCCATAGCGGCCGCGGCGCCAGCGTTTAAAGCATTTTTAAAAACCTTCTGTGCCGCTCCTCTGATATGACCTATTAGTGAACAATGCACCAGAGAGTTCACTGTATGGGCCATTAATATATTTGTATAAGGTTATCATGTCCCCACGCAACCGCCGCTTCTCCAATGTAAACAGCCCTAACTTGTCTAATCTGCCTGCATATTCAAGCCCCTCCATTCCCCTTATTAATTTAGTTGCCCTTCTCTGAACTGCCTCAATTTCCAAGATGTCCCTTTTGTATATGGGATTCCAAAACTGCACCGCATATTCCAAATGTGGCCTTACCAGTGCCTTGTAAAGAGGGAGAATAATATTTTTCTCTCTTGATTCCATTCCCCTCTTTATACAAGACAATATCTTGCTAGCTCTAGCTGTTGCTACCTGGCATTGTTTGCTACAGCTAAGTCTGTTATCTACCAGAACCCCCAAATCTTTTTCCATTTCAGATGCACTTAACACAGAGTTATTTATGGTGTAGGTGGCACAGGGATTATTAAATCCCAAATGCATCACCTTACATTTATCAACATTGAATCTCATCTGCCATTCTGCTGCCCATTTTGATAATCTATCTAGGTCTGCTTGCAGCACTTGCACATCATTGGAAGTTTCCAAAGCTCTGCATAATTTAGTGTCATCAGCAAACACAGAGACCTTGCTCTCAATGCCCCCTTCTAAGTCATTTATAAACAGATTAAACAGAAGCGGCCCCAGTACAGAACCCTGAGGAACTCCGCTTAGAACTTTAGCCCACATAGATGTAGCTCCATTAACCACCACTCTCTGTTTGCGGTCCAATAACCAGTTCTCTATCCATGAACAAATGTTTTCTTCAAGGCCAACAGTCCTCAGTTTATACATTAGTCGCCTATGTGGCACAGTATCAAAGGCTTTTGCAAAATCCAAATATACCACATCCACAGCTGTGCCTGAATCTAACTTCTTACTCACTTCTTCATAAAAACCAATTAAATTTGTCTGGCATGATCTATTTCTCATAAATCCATGCTGACTACTACTAATAAGATGATCTCTGGAGACAAAGTCAAGGATATGATCCCTTAACAAAGTTTCCATCACCTTCCCTACCACTGATGTTAGGCTTACAGGTCTATAGTTACCAGGCTATATTTAGGACCTACTAAATATATCTATGAGTTTATCCACACCTATTATTCTATACAGTTATTTATATATACCTAAACAATACTTCTTCTATAGTAGCGTAACTTCAGAGACACAGGTTCGTTTTGGGATATACTCAGAATAAGACAATTAGTCTATAAATGATTTTATATCATTTATTAAAAGTTGACAAAAGAGTGCATAAAAAATATACAGAAAAACTAAATTGAGTTACTGAACATAAAAATGGTAACACACAGGTGAGGGTAGAATGGGGTAAAGAAAGAATACTTAGAGATGAATGGCATCTGAAAGTCCGTGAACAGAGTCCAGAATCTTGTAAATTTAAATATGAAAAGAGTGACAAAAGAGTAAAAATATGAAAAGAGTGACAAAGTTCAAATTGATAGAGCCAACGTATGGTCCGTCCGATTGGCTAAATGTTCCTTAAGATGTTATGACGAACTCCTTTCCTTGTTATGCATCTCCTTATCTACCCCTGACACAGGGTGGTACCCAAGCTTTCTTAGCCAATCACCTACAAGTGTAGGTTGGGCTCAGGGTATGCCCAAAACGTTATTACCCTCAGTATGGGCCACTCAAAAAACTAACTATGCTGTCAGTACCCATACCTTGGAAAATAAACATCTTACATTTTTTATACCCCAATATTAATCAATCTCATGAATTTTCCAAACTAACAAGACCAAACATGACACATCACCAATATGTACATTGGTATAACAGTTTAAAGTGGGTTTCTGGGATACCCTAAAGCCTAGAGTGATGGTGTTTGGGTCCCACAGGATTCTCTCGTCTACCAGAATTTTGGATGGTACCGTTATGGTAGTTGCCGCACAAGACAGGTTATGACGATTATTGAAAACCTGGTGTTATAATCTCCCATTAGAGTTGACACAAGGGTGAAACACTCATAGTGGACACAAGGGTCAAATTGTCCACCTGCTGGCTTTACGATATATAAGGAGGGAAGGACATTGTCCGATTGAGTTTATGGCACTTGAGCCACTTCAAGGGGAGAAAACAAAAGGTACAAATATAATAAAACTAATGGAATCTGCTATTACAGACCCTAAATTATTATTAACTACATTAGATCTACTTGGGGAAGGAAGCTCAGAGTTTACAACTGTTCAGGCAGAAATTTAACCTTGTGACTGCCTGCCAGTTAAACAATGTGGGAGCTGTCATACTACTTGACATGCTGGTAAAGTGAGGTACTTCGAAAATTAAGAGTGCAATTCCAGATGTCTTTGGGGTTTTACATTGGACTCCTGTTCATTCCATGTTAGTGTGCATTCTGGGAAGTAGGAGGACTGTTACAGAACCTGAAATGTCAGCTCACTAATATCAACAGTAGGGAATAACAAAGGGTATAAACTCAACTGTTATTTTTTAAATGTAAAGGAAATATGTAAAATAACTAGGTATGCATAATGTAAACTCAACATTTATGTTTATAATATCTTCCACTAAACTTTCCCTTAAAAGACAGAATTAAAGACAGATTATTTATTTTTTTAAATGTGTACCCCCTTTTGTTAAGGTATGCAACAAGGAAGCATTGCTACTCCATGCTAGGCATGATTCCTCTTGTATAATAATGAGCACCCCTTTTTAAAGGGTATCTCCACTTATAATATTGACTTTTAGGAATCCAGCTGTGCCTTACCTTCCGTTCTTCAATAGAACAAACAGGAGCCATAGATCTATGTGATCTATGCGCATAGAAGACATGGTCCGTCAGGACCTGTCAGACTAAGTGCCGGGGGGAGAACAAGCGGGTAGTTTCTTACCTTCTCTCCTGCTCCTGTTTGTTCTATTGAAGAACAGAAGGTAAGGCACAGCTCTTTACCTCCTGTTCTTCATAGAACTGGATTCTTTTCAAACTTTCTCAGAACCGGATTTGCGGATGTTCTGCCATTTCTGTTTGTAATATGGTTATTAGTTTCCTGGAAGTTTATTTTTAATTGCAAGTCAAAAATAAATATTTTGGCCTTCCTTTAAAATAAGGAAAAATAAATATAGACATTTTTGCACTGTGATTTACGCCTATTATTATAAAGGCCTTTTTAATTATTCTTTTACCTCAAAATACTAGGAGGTTCTTTTATGGATTATACTTTTAAAATATCATAGCTAACATGAATTTTGAATGCACAACTACAAATCTCATTTCCATCGTAGATGTTTAAATAAACAGTCATTTGCCTGCAAAAAATGCAACATCTTTCATAGATTCTCTACATAAACTAACATTGTAGATAACAGCCGGGAAGTTTATTGGACGTTGTAAATGAAGCAAAGGATCGATGCCAATACATTCCCAAGTTACCCCTAGCCACAGCCAGGCCTTTACTAGGATACTGCCATGGACACACAGCTAATCTGTAAAACAGATGCAGCTCAAAATCAAGATAGCATTGTTGCTGCTCCTTATAACCCCCAAAGGCTGAGTAATATGATAATAGCTTTGAACAACTTATAAAGTTTCCTAGAATTTTAAAAATGTGGTTCAAGTTGATCATTATTAATTCTGTAAGAACTGGCCTATGGTGATGCTGTAATAATGATCAATTTGCTGCAGTTACAGTATTGCAGGAGAGCATCAGGCAATCTGCAATTTGAAGCAGAGATTGGACATCAGCTACTTAGCTACTTTAAAATGGGGGGAACTCTCATGAACAGTAATGTTTGATTTTTTTTTGGCACTAAAGGACCCTTGTGACATTGTATCACCTGCTTCCTCAGCAACTAGTTTTATTAGAATCCCACCTGTATTGTACCTGAAATATATTAAATTATTTAAACTATACATGTAATTAAATATACTGCTTTTGTGAAAACCAACATTCTGTTAACACAGGTTTTGCAACACAAAAATAATCAGGTATTTGACAAAGGAGAATATATGTACATTTCCGTTATTTTGTTATTTTGCACGTAGGCTACAAATAAGTAATGAGCAATATTCCACAAGTCATTGATCTGGAATTCTTAAAAAATGGGCAAATTATCCTCATTTTTCCTTACAAATTGACCAGATCATAGTTGATTCATAGCACAAGTTGCCTCATTAGGATGTCTTCTGCATAGTTTATACAGCATAATGTCCATTTTATCTATTTCTAAGGCGACTATTTGTTATTTAACACATTTAATGTTTTTTAGGCATGCTGTGCACAGCAGTATGCTGCAATATATTTGTGCCTGTAATTTTTGTGACTTTTCAGTGATTGGTGTGTTTGGATTTTCTTTTTTCTATTTTGTAGCCTGCCACTCATTTTTTTTAAACAAACATAAAAGAGTTAAAACATTTTCATTCTCTAGCTTGATTATGTACATGGGAGTTTGTTAATATTATGAGGTTCACAATGCTAAATTAAATAAATGCAGGTATGCAATAAAAATAAAATCTGGATTTGGTACTGTGCAAAAGTTTGCTTAATCTGAAGCCACCAATCATGTTATATTTTCAAAGGACTACAGCACGGGATTGGATAACTGAATGAAGACTTCTGGATAAATTCCATGTTTCTATGGTAGCCCTTTAGGAAATGCCACAACTTCTAAGATGCTTTTATAACATTCCACAGGTTAAATGCAAAAACCAGAGAGCCAGCCACAGGCTTGTTTTGGCTTCATTGAGACATCTTCAGTGTATAATTTTTTGCATTTAGCTTGTGGAATACTGTGAAAACCTCTTAGAAGGTGTGTGTGTTTCACTATACATTATATAGTGCTTTATAATATATAAAATATATTATTATATATATATATATATATATATATATATATACAGAAGAAATTCACATCAGGCCCTGCCCCAAAGAGCTTACAATCTAAGCTCATTTATATACACATAAAACCTATCAGTATGTCTTTAAGCATGGGGAGCACATACAAACTCCTTGCAGCTCCGTCAGCTCTGAAAGGCATCAGTGTTGAGACAACGTGCTGCTCTATTCTTTATTTTACATGTAAAGAAAGGAGACTAGTGCAAAATATGGTTTGAAAATGTAGTAACTATACTTAATTATAGTTAGTGTGAACCTTAAATATGTCAAAATGTCTTCTGCCTAAAAACAATAACAATTTTCCATTACATTTTAAAATTATATGTGCTTACCATCAAATGCAACACATGCACTAAGCAGCTGTCTTTGGGTGTTCTTTTATGCATTAATGTCACTTGCAATCTGTGCCAAGTTACTTACACTATAAGGCCAAGCAATCTTCATTTGTACCCAACTTTAAGATTGGTCACTTTCGGTCAACTTTTCTTTGATGATGGCAGTCTCCCATAGACACACACCTGCTTCTTATTAAATTCTACCCTTCATTTCAACCCTGTCATTAAGATAAAATCTTTGCTGACATTTTCTATTCCACCTGTTTACTTGACCTCTACAGTATTTCCTATAGCTTTATACAGCATTTGCTATCCCCAGTTATTATACTATATTGACCTTTCATCTATGTCCACTTATTTTTCACTTTGCCCCCAACTACAAGCAAGCAGTAATTTCTCCATCTGATGGAACCATTCATTTAGCCTTAGTCTCTCTCGAAGAACTGCTTATTCTCAAACATACCCACGATCCTAACTTCATATTTTAGTCTACTTGTGTTTCTTTAGACACGTTAAACTACCATCAGTCTAGTTTAAAAAGACTACACTTTTCTGAAAACAAAGTTTCTAGCAGAGGTGTGCTAGAAATCACTGGACCCCCAGCTAAACTTTGGCTACCTCAGTTTTCCGCCATGCTGTGTATTTTAATCAATGTTCTTTCAGCATCAGCAATATAAATGCAATGTCCCATAAATTCTTGGATAGACACAGAACTTACTTTGTAGTAGGCCACGCTGGTGCTATTCTCACAAAAATGCACTATGTGCTCCGATCTGTTATGGAACACATGCAATCACCATGTTTGGTGCAGAATATAAGGAAAATCGCAAATGCACAGAAACACGATTAAAACAGATTGCATTGTGATTGCACTTTGGATTGCTAGTGTAGACTCAGCAAATGCATAGAATTAGCGGAAATTTTGAATGACCTTTTTTTAATACCAACAAAGTCACAAAAGATAAAGACGTGAATAAAAATGAACTAAAAGCTAAAATCTGGTGATGGTGCAAGTTAGTACACTGATTGTTTTTTCCCAGTTGATTATTTGTAACTTTGGACAGCTAATTGAGCTCTCTATGGCTTTACTGACTTACTGACAATTGAATAGATCTAAAGTGTATCGGTCAGCTGTGCCAGAAAAATTGCATGGATTTGTGGTGGCCATTGACCGGTGTCTGACTGTTCTTTCAGCCGAATTGGCTATGAGACGCATCGAAAAAATATGTGCCGCATGCTCGGTTGCGGCTACTTTTGCCACAAACTACAGTGCTTCGTCCCAATTGACTGCTGGCAAACGCTCGGTCGGGACAAAGGATCCAGTGGTGTGTACCCAGCTTTAGAAGTGCTGTTTTTAAAGGTAATGTGAAGCAGCTGCCATTAATTGCAGCCTCATTTTCTGATTAATCCGCATTATGTAAGTTTAATTATCAAAGGCAAAGTATATTAACTTACTCAGTTCTAGATATACACAGATAAACCATGACCTGGATGAAGGAGAACCTTCAAAAGCAGCAATAGGATATCTTTAGAAAAAAACAATGTAAAAAAGCAAGATGTCATTAGTTTATCCATTCCCTGTTTGCCCTCCTCTGAAAAACAGAAGAAATCTATCATTAAGTCTTTATGATTGTGGGAGACATCCAGAATTTCCAGAGAAAACCTATGGAACCATAGGTAGAACATACAAACTTTCTACAAATATGGGCAGACAAGAACCCATAACTCAGGGGCATATTTAGAAAAGCTCCGTAATTGCTGCCTCATATTCCTTATCGTCATTTCGCTTTTTGCTGCATTTCACCATACACTGCGATAACCCTCGATCATATTTATATACACAAAAAGTGTTTCTTGCTGTTAAGTCTACAAAAATTGCCAAGTCTGGGGTGATGACAAATCATTAGTGGGCCCATTTCTAGCCTGGGTCACCAGCTACATGTCAGTACATGTATGTGTATTATCACCGCATATTGTTGCGGCAAAAATCTTTGCTGAAAAATCATTTATTTATAAATATGGTGATAATAATGCTATTTGCCATCACAAAGTCCGGCATTAATGCAATGGTGAATCTAGCACTCCTTTATAGATATGGCCCTCAGTGTGGTAAACTATCAGAGCCATTTCAACAGTGTTCATTAAATTCTTTTTTTTTTTTTTTTAAATATTCATTAGCATTTTCTATCCTCTTGATCAAGATATATAATATAGTAATAAAAAAAGGGACATATTTTTACTAGACAACACAGACTATCACTGGTAAAGTATCAGTGTTTCTCTCATGTTGTGGGGGGAAAAAGCCCTGACATTTAAGAAAAGTTATTGTTTTCAAAGTATATAGATGTTTTTAATCAGTGATTTGTATTAATCATCCTGATTCTGTATCTTCAAGAGCAGCAACTGTATAGTGTACATCTTACTTATCTTTTAGACGCTTCTCTAGCTTTCCTTTGGTAATATAATCTTTTTCTTGTGATCTCTCTGACATGAAAAATATATATTGTAGTAAATGATTAATGCAGTTATAAACCGTACCTGAGATAAGATATAAGTATTCATATTTCTATCATGTTAATACAAGTTGATAAACTGGGAAAGCCAATTTGACCATTACATTTGTTACACTCTCTTTTGCTCAATTATTCTTAGTCTAAATACAGTTTGAGGACAGTGCTCTTGTGTATCTTCTGGAGCTGATAGATACAGTGTGTGCCACAGTGGGCTTAAAATAAACGGCATTACTGATTAATCAATTTACTGAAAATATGCCAGAAAGATTATAAATGGTATTTACACCCTGTAGGTAGATTTAGAGTAAACTAAAATATAAAGAGTATGTTTAGAATGTAAAAAAGGGCTCACAAATGGATAAGCCATACACACATCACATTCTAACAATCTCAAAATAATGTATGTAACTGATCACACAATCAGTTGATTGCACTGATGTTTTACACAGCACATACTGAGGGGATGTTGGAGAAAACACAATGGGCAATAACTTTAACTTAATGGATATTTCATCCAGAAGGTGTAGATGTAGGACATTGATGACCAATACAACGTTATTGATACCTTTGTGATGGATTAGAAGGTACCTGGATATTTACATCTCCTGCTTGTTTTCTAATTTATTACTAATGAATGAGTAATTTCTTTACCATACCTTAAATATTATTATATTGGACTGCCACAGTAAGCTGGCACCTTTGACAATTTAATGATAATTTCAATATACGGTATTTGGCCAATTTATTGTACTAAGTCATGTATCCATTTAATTTATATTCTGTGCACAAATTCCAAAGCAGAAGGAGCATGCACACAGAAAGATTCTCTCCTCCACGATACATAAAACCGAATATTTATATAATCTATATATATATATATATATATATATATATAACATGAGTGGTGGGTCACCTGACGCGTTTCGTGTTGAGCAGGACACGTAATCATAGGTGATTTATATTTATATTCTGTGTCTCAGTGTGGCAATCTACTTCAATAACAATAGTTTTATCAAAGGATTAACTTGGTGTTTAATTACTTTAGACCAAGCTAAACCATTATGTCCTTGGTATCCAGGTACTAAACTTGACTGAGAGTGTCCTTTAATGGTGATGGTTTCCTTTTCTTTTAATGTTTTTATTATGTTTTTTCTTAATTAACTACATTTAGGAATGCTGTAGTATTCTATCAGGGAGATTCAATAAAAGTTCTTATCGTTTAAAATGGTGCTAATTTTGCCCTAACCAATCAGATCTTATTTAACATTTGAAAGCTAACATCTGATTGGTTAGGGCAAAATTAGCACCATTTTAAACGATAAGAACTTTTATTGAATAACCCTGTATGTTTCCAATAGGCCAATAAGCAATAATTTGATTCAGATATAACAGGTATTTCTACACTTTCTGGTTTTTAATAAGATATTTTAGGCCTTTAAGCACATCTTCCATTCATTCCTTTCTCTATGATAATGACACTTCATTGTAAAGTAAATGAAAATTAGTACACGTGGGATTCAGATGCAGCTTAAATAAAAGGATTTTACGAATAAACTCAGCAATGCGTTAACATCAAGAACGAGTTCAAAACAGATCCTGTATATTAGACATATCTTCAACATGGGTTTATAATGTCCCTTTAAGTTATTTTTTTGTCATTCACAAGATATTTGTTTTTGATGAACCTGATAAATTAGACTTTAAAGTAATGTGAGACCTCAGTAGTGCTACATGATATGTCAATATAAGTTTCCTGTTTCTGCAAGTAATACCTCTCCCCATACAACCTAATATTTAATTTGCTTTTGTTATTGCTTTAATAAATTGCTTGCTTCAAGCAATTATAACTCCTAGGTCCTTTTCATTTGTTTTGGATGACAGTAAATGATTAATTGATCTACAATCTGCATTTGGGATCCTTTACACCACATTCATCTGTCACTTTGTTACATTAAATTTATGATCCCCAAACACTGTATATTACTATATTTTATTTTAACTGGATGTTTACATGCTTGAATGAGTCCTCCAGTAATGCAAACCCCACTTAACCATTGTGTAATGATAAGACACAAAAGATATATATATATATATATATATATATAGAGAGAGAGAGAGAGAGAGAGAGAGAGAGAGAGAGAGAGAGTTAACATGCAGATAAAATCAATACATTGTTTACAAATGAACATTAGCTCCACAATACAAGAAAGCGAGTGAAGATATATATATATTATATATATATAAGATATAGATAATATATATATATATACATATATCATTTCAAGACAGCTAGTGAAGCATATATATATATATGGCAGAAAATACTTTTTAGTCTCCAATTTACACCTATAGTTATGAGACAAATAGGTACAAATACCAAGAATTAGGAATTAGAAAATGCAGGTCATTTAATATATATACTACAGCAGGGGGTAATTATTTTACTAATCTAGATGCTTCGTCAAAGGATTAAAGGATGCAATTACTGATCAGTAGAGTTGGACTAAACCAATTGAGTTTATTTCTTTAAGGTAGTTTTTGGGGGTGGAAAACTACAAATGCACAAGTTTTCTAATGAAAATTTTAATAGCAAAAAAGCTTTTTGATTTCTGCAAATTAATAATTAAATTAGAAATAATCATGTTACATATCATTATAATGACTTGCATAATGATATTTTCCCCTGTAGCCAATAACTGTAAAAGCTTAAATGAGGAAATATCGGAATTTGTCTCAGAATTAATGACAAATTAAAATGTTGTGCCACGAAATCTACACTTGGATTTTTTTTTTCTTGCAAAAAAATGCTGCATTTTTCAGGAAAAGTATTAGTGTTTATTTTACCACAATTTCTGAACTAAAAACATGCAATAAAACACAAATGTAGAATTTGGCGGGAAAAACACAACTTATGTTTACAAGCAACAGGCCTTTAATTTAACAAAACGTCAGGAAGTGTTGCAGCAAACTTTTTTAACCTAGATCAATAAAGTTAATATTTTTTGTTAGTAATAAGTGCACAAGGTCTATTTTCCTCTTTGCTGTTGGTATTCAATGCACCGATTAAAGATCAGCAATCATGATGTTTTATAAGTGCTCTTTCCTTACTAAGTAAGAGCTGGAAGAAGGGAATGGGCAAAATGAATGACAAAACAGGGTAGCAGCAAATGAAAATCACCCCAGGGAGATTTAGAACTAGATAAAGTTTTCGACAATAAGATTTCAGAGACTGCTGACTGGAGAAAAGAACAATATTTTACTCTCAGTACAAATTTGCTTCAATCTTATACAACTCCCATGCACCAGCATTCACAGCTGCACGCTGTAAACAACAAACAAATCTATTTCCATCAGCCCTGCTGATGCTATGCGAAAAGTGCCTAAGCAGAAGACATGCACAGATGTAAAGTCTCACCTGAGCCTAGTACTGCCCTCCATTTGGCCCCTCTAACTTAATATCGTTGTTACAAAGCTATTGGTCTCCTGGTAGAGAGCTGGCTCAACACCGAGCCTCTTCTTCCAGCTAATCTGACAACTCCGATCTAAGAAGCATCAAGGGCCCAATTAAGAAGACACATCTTATCAAGAAGCTTATTTTGCATAACAGAATACAAATGACGAATAAAAATTTAATGTTTAATAACTTAGTACAAAGAGGGCTGTTGATATAGAATGCCTGGAATTTTTATGGTGGCTGTCAGAGTTGTGATAAAACTGTTATATAGGAACACTTGGCAAAAAACAGCGTAGAATTTTTCAGTAATGGTGTGTACATGATATTGCATTAATTCTTGATAGAAAAGAAACTGTTAGCCAGGGAGTCAGTCAGTTGACTTTTAGGCAAAAAAAATCTTTCTTTTTTTTTTTTTTTATTCAAAGGTATCTTAATATGTTTTAATGCAAGATACTACACAAACAGGGAGATTCATTAAAAGTTCTTATCATTTAAAATTGCCCCATTATTTAACATTTTAAAGCTAAAATCTGATTGGTTGGGGCAAAATTAGCACCATTTTAAATGATAAGAAATTTTATTGAATAACCCTGAAAATCCTTACTATTATTGTTGGACTCTAAACTTTAGGATACTTCAATCCCTACCATGTTATTCAGTTCCATGCAGTCTCTTGTAGTTAGTCTGTAGTAGTAACTTATTTGGTAGCAGATAGAATAAATATTGCATTTATGCAGAATCTTGGTTAAAAAAATCTAGAAATATGTAAAACAATAGAAACCTATTTTGAATGAAGCAACAACTCCAGTGGCCACACTTGAAAAGATTTTTATTTACATATATAAAACATATACAGGGTATTATTTAATAAGAGGTGCAGAAATTTGCCTGTGTAAATTTAATTATTTTTCATGACTGCTGAATTGTTGCAAAGGTGGGTGTCAGAGTATTATCATATCTATGTGAATGTGCTTTCCAGTGATTAGTCACTTTAAATATTACTCTTGTTATCCAGTTTAATGTGACATGTCATGATGGATATACAGTATTCTGGACGTTTTTTTAATTTACATTGAAATTCACACTACTTTATTACACAATGTGATGATTTTGTAAAAATCTTTAAGGCGATGCCCGAAGTAGAGAAATCGATAAGATTTCTGCATTTTTATAAATATGGCCCTGTAAGTGTTACAGTGGTTCAGTCAGTGACAGAAAGAATTTGTTCTTTGTATTATGTGGTTAGTTTTGAAATAGTTTTATACTTTTGACTATTATTTTTTTGAACAGATCTCTTTTTGATTATGCATACTGTAACTGCTGATTATATTTATTGTATGATTTATGGGGATATCTATGCCCTTCAATTATTTTGTTTCTCTGCAATGACTTTTATATATTTGTTGTAAATGGTAGTCAAACATTGACACATTCTCTTGTATTCTTTGGCTTAAAGGATAAGTATGCTGTAAAATCAAGTTAAGTTTAATTGGAAGCTGCAGCTTTAAAGAAAACTGTTTCCATTCCCCCCCCCCTATGCCCCTCCAGACCCTACCTTTTTCAGCTTGAAAGTTGCTGACATTCTGCTTAGCTGAATGTTTAGCTCCGCCCCTCTGAGATTTCCTCCTGCTTCCTCCTGCTTCCTCCTGCTTCTTGAGCCTCAAAAGCTAATGCCTGTTGGTTCCATGCACACACATGACATCACAGCAGGGGAAGACTGAGACCTTTTGGCCTGGGGGGCAAATAGAACCAAGTGGCCCTTTCACTGTAGATCGCAAAATGTTTAACCATGCCCACTTTGCTACTGTCACACACACTTTTTTTAATTATGCTATTTTAAGACTACTTTCATCATTTTACATTGTTGCCTGCAACATTTTCAAGTATATGATGTGGTTTAGATAACTATAAGACCAATTAACTGGAAAGCTGATAACAATGGCTAATGATCTAGAGGGCTCACAATACTGGGTAATAACCTGGTGGTCTGATAATGCTGGATAATGATCTGGAGGGCTGATAACACTGGGTGGATGGCTGATAACACTGGGTAATTATTTGGGGCTGAAAACACTGGGAAATAATATGGAGGGCTGATAACACTGGGTAATGATCTGGAGGGCTGATAACACTGGCTAATTATCTGGAGGGCTGAAAATACTGAGTAATCATTTGGAGGGCTAATAACAATGACTAATGATTTGGAGGGCTGATAACACTGGCTAATGATCTGAAGGGCTGTTAATACTGGCTAATGATCTGGAGGGCTGATAACACTGGCTTATGATTTGGAGGACTGACATACACTGGCTAATGATCTGGAGGGCTGACATAACACTAGCTAATGAACTGAAGGGCTGACGAATAATAAATTTAATTGTATACCTGAGAACCCCCCCATTTATTGCTCTGCTTTCGAAGGAAGCTTCAATGTGCTGCCCAGACTGTCAGAAAGTAATCTGCTAAACTTTAGACACTGCTGTGCTGCTTCTATTAATCTGACAGTCTGGGCAGGAGTTTAAAGGAAACCTAGAGCAGAACAATGTATCACAGTGCGTGCTACGTGACGTCAATGCACGGTCGTGAGGCAAAGGTAGGCAAAGGTAGACTCTGGAGATGCAGCTTCCAACTAAACTTAACTTGATTTACTTTACAGAAAATAAAAGTCAAAATGAACCTCCCTAAATTAAGCTGTACCCAAGTTCACAACCTAAAACACTAGGGAGCATATTTATAAAGGTTCAATATATTTTTGGCCACCTTTATCACCGCCCTTTCACTAAATTTGGACTTTCGCTATTTTGCCATACATCACTGAGGTAACCGCTCGATCATATTTATAAAATGCCGAGAAGTATTTATCTAAAAATTTTCTGTAATGTTGTAATGTTGTGGACCATATCCCACCCCCAACCGCCATATTTGTTTGCAAAAAATATAATCAGAAAGGAACTTACAGAGGCAAGCAAGGGGCCGGACCGGCAGCCAATCACAGACACGGCTGCCGGCAGTGCAGAACACTGGGGGAACAAAGCTCTGTATGTACATTACCGATTATTTTTTTGCAAACAAATATGGCAAAAATGGCTATGAAAAATGCCTTAACAATTTTTTGCGAAAATTCTAGTAAAACTGCAAAAAATGGTATCAAAGGCAAAAAAAGTGTCAAAAAGGTGTCAAAAAGGCAAAATCCAACCTACATATTATTGTATATTTAAATAGTGTTAAATAAAAAATGTCAAAAGTAGCTCTGAAATTTCGCCTTCTTTGCTTTATAAATAGGCCTCTAAATTCAACAAATACATTAGTGGTTTTTAATGTTGGCAAATGTTTCTCTTTTCTCCGCAATGCCAGACAACGCAATGAATGAGGCGAATTTGTCAGTGCACCTCTAAATTCAACAAATACATTAGTGGTTTTTAATGTTGGCAAATGTTTCTCTTTTCTCCGCAATGCCAGACAACGCAATGAATGAGGCGAATTTGCCAGTGCACATCGCAGACACTGCCACACATTGCCGCAGCGATAACATTTGTGGCGAAAATGAGCGGTTTTATAAATACAGCAAAAATAGCACTTTGCCTTGGGAGAAACAGTACTTTCAATTCTTATCATCTAGGTGAGAAGGTGCAGAGAAAGAGCGGATGGGCCAACCAATGGAAGAGCACACTCTGCAAGAATAGTTTCCTCCCATAGGCAGCTCATTCAAAGATTTGCCAGCCATTGAAATGGAGCAGGAACAGAGAGAAGTGGCACACAACAAATCAAGCCTGTGGACCAAAAGATCAGATTTACATGAGAAGAAGTGCAAAGCAACACACTAGTCTTTGGAAAGATAAAGAATAATTTTGCTTTAATCTACTGCACAAGCCATTCATGTCAAAAACAAAGCGCAAATAGAGGTTGTGGTGGGAGTTCGACACTAATTCTTTGCCATGTACAGGGGTGCTTTGACACCTTACTGTGGGCAGTTTTGATAACAGCCTTTAGCCGCAATGCAAGCAACACCTTGCATACAGGACATCCCTCACATCTTGCCATTATACAGTATGCTGGGACACTTTCCAGGGTATTGTCAATTCATTCTGAATTGACAAAACGCCTTGAAGAACAAAACCTATAGTCCAGTTGATCTAACTGAATACCACAGATATACAATGACTTTGATAAATAAAAACTTTCACAAACATACTGCATAAGAACACACAAATTTAGGTCTATTTCAAAATCCAACAACAAAACAACAATTTTACTTAAGGGAACAAATAATATAATTAAACAGATTTGAAAACTTCACACTCAAAGTACCTGTGTGAAAAATGTACAGTTCCATGTAGGTATTTCATTATGGGCTTTATAGGCATTAAGGGATCTTATCAAAACACACCATTCAATGTGAGGATTGGTTTTGGTGTATGATTTAGTTACTTCTATTGTCCACATTATACATTTGATTGTAATTTTACATGAAATGAACTACCGTATATTATTTTAATGTAAACTATTAATACTCCCCATCATAAATGTTATTAATGAATTTGCTGTCACAAATGAATTACATCAGTAGGTGACCAAATAACATTGGAATCCTAGAATTAAAATCCATAATTCTGCACAATTTTAAAATGAGTCTCAATCATAACTATAATAAAAATCCCTTGTGTTTCTTATAAAGCAGAGATCATGTTAGGGTCAGGGATAATAATGTGAACACAAACAAATCTAATAATACAGCAGTAGCTTAAAATTATTATTGGTTGTTTAGTAACTGTTTGGCTTTCTGATGAATTTCACCACTATGACCTGCAGATTAGCCTCAGGGATATTCTAACCTTATGTAGTCATTACTATCTAAATTATTTAAGTTGATATGACACGTATTTGTCTCGGAATCAAATAAGTGTTTACTTTGTCTTGTTTTTTGAAGGCAAGTGACTATAGAGACATCCCTTTAGTATTCTAAGCAAATATAAAGACATATATGTATACTTACCCAAAGGGGGTTAATATGAAAGGATAACTATTGCATGTTTAAAGTTTTTTTTTAAAGTACAGTTAAAATGAAAATTACTTGGGACAGGGTTATAGGCCTGGTAATTCTTATCTCCCAATATTGTTTCTGATTATGACAGTCTTCCTTCTGGCTTCAGAACAATCTTTAAAGGGAATGTCCACCCCCAAAACTACATTCTCCCCCACTACTGGCCTCAATGTGCAAAATCTTACCTTACCTCTCTGCTCCAAATGGTTCTCCTGCAATGTCTGCCCAAAGTCCTAAAAAGTGAAGACCAGGAGCCAGGCAGAAAGTGAAATCGTTTCCGAGGTGTCCTCTGAGAGGTTTCTGGCTTGCTCAGTGCAGCCCCCCACCCCTCCCTCCCTCCCAGTCCCTGTTTTCTCCTTGGTGCCCTAGTGTGTACTCCAATTTCTGTAGTGTAGGGGACCCTCTCCCACCCCCACCTGCTATAGTAGTTTGTATAAAAAGCTGAACTCTACTTACACAGCCTCTTTCCCCCAGCATTCTGTACTGCCAGAAGCCGCGTCTGTGATTGGCTGCCTTTCAGCCAATCACGGACGCAGCTGCCAGTCCGGGAACAAGGCTGTGTAAGTAGAGTTCGGCTTAATTTTTTTTACAAGCTACTATAGCGGTTGGGGTGGGAGAGGGTCCCCTACACTACAGAAAAATTTTAAAAAAAAGAGGTGGACATGTCCTTTAATGAAAGATTAGTCCAGGACTAATCTGGCAAATTAAAATTGTTAGTGCTGTAGCTCCGTAACAAAACAATATTGTGAGGTAGGAATAATCGATCCTACCTCCCTACCATAGGTACTTTCCATTTTTAAAAAGTTACATTTTGGAATATAGTTAACTTTTAAGGCAAAAAAACCCTTAGGCAGCAGTGGTTACACCCCTGTTGGGCAGTTTTATTAAAATATTGTAGCATAATTTACATAGGCTAATCCTTATCACTTATGTCTGTAAGGAAGTCAATAAAATAGTATTTTACTAATGTTGTTTATTTATACACAATTCTTTTGAACCCAAAGTTCTTGGGCAGTATAAAACAATTTGGTACTCAAATATGCTCCTATGACCGTGTATTTAGTTAAAATGACAGGGCAAAGCAGTTTATACAAATTATAAATAAGCACTTAAATCCACTGGATAGGATTAATGTCCATTAGGGATGAGATCCACATGCCTGGGATATTGTTGGGAGCCATAGAGGGACCATGTTTTTTCAAGGGGCACTTTTTACTTCCATTCTGAGAAGTTTACTGCTGTTATACAGGAATGTGTTTATACTTACATAATTTATAATTATTAATATGTTATGAGTGTAATCTTATCCTAACACTAAAACAGTAATGGATGTAGGGTCTATAGATAATGCCATATAAGAAATATCACACCGATGCCAATATAAAGATATAAATACCTAAATAAGTAGAACAAAAAAATTAAGGAAAAAGAAAAAACAATTCAGCATTAATCTTGTCACTAACATGTTCCGTGTGATTTACCCAGTGAGTGTGTAAGAGTGGGAGGAGCTGTCCAATGAGCTAATTTAAGTCACCCTCTGAAGATATTAGTTTGGTAACAGACACTACAAGTTTTTAATACAGGGGATGCATCGCTTGTATAGAAATTACTTCCACTAAAAACAACAAAGAAGTAAGGTAATTGGCTTGCAATGAAAAAAGAAATAGAAAAGTGAAAGAGAAGTCATAAT
Source organism: Hymenochirus boettgeri (assembly GCA_019447015.1). Taxonomy (NCBI): domain Eukaryota; kingdom Metazoa; phylum Chordata; class Amphibia; order Anura; family Pipidae; genus Hymenochirus; species Hymenochirus boettgeri. The sequence goes on along the minus strand of CM033472.1, from coordinate 120,022,380 downwards.
GACACATTGGGTAGGAGCTAGAACAGTAGAGATTTAAAGGTGAACAGATGAAAGGTGCAGGTGTTCAAGGGAGCTACAAGACTTGGGAATCTACTCCTGCCATCCTCAATTTTTGCAGTAAACGAGAGCTACTAGACTTTGAGCAATGGCAAGGGGTCCTTAGGAAGCCGACTGGTGTGAAATTTGGTAGAGTTGGCCCAAGGCGTGACATCTCTGTTTAAATTAAGGGTACAAGTCCTTTGATTTCCCTGGTCTGTCGACAACATTTAATGCTTTTGTTTATGCTCTTGTTAGGTTTCATGGTTGTTTTCAGTAACCATCTAAAAAATTATAGGAGGACAATGTTAGTGAGTTCCTTTCATGGATTCATAATTTGTGCTTTAATATTATGTTTGCATCCAAGCAACCATTCAAGGTATCCTTTCTATTAATGTCAACAAGTGAATGTTTAGAGAATATCATTGTATATCTCATACATTTAAAGGTAGAGACAAGGGATTTGCAGAAGAAAGTAAAGTACAATTTAATCTGGTTTTAAATGTGTTCTTACAAATTCACTAAATTTCAACCCATTCCTGCAAAGATAATTGTGGCAAATAAAAAAAAAAAAAACTTTCGGGGAGATCCAATATCCCACGCTGCGTTACTTACCTTAGCTCGATCCCGCGATACAATAACTGACGTAAACGAGATTACGTCAGTTATTGCATCGCGGGATCTGGCTAAGGTAAGGAGCGCAACCTTAAAGCTCCCAAACCTTTACCTTTAAGTGTTGCGCTACGAGGTAGCGCAAACCTTAATGGCAGGAGTTTTGGATCGTTAGCACATCGCTGTTTCCAAAAACTTTGGAAATGGCGCTGTGCTCTAAATTCCGTCTAAAACCCACGTTAACCCGAAATTTTTTCGGGTTAACGTGGGTTTTAGACGGAAAAGCCATATATTGAATCTCCCCCTTTATCTTTTAATGGGGTTTGATCTCTTTGCAGCTTCTTTTCTCTTCCATTTCATCTCTTTATGCTGTAAACTTTAATTGTCAAATGTATCTCTTAATAATATGCATGTGTCATCATGCTTAAATGATCACTACTTACTGGATGGCCAAAAAAGAGAAAGGCAACAATTTTTCCATATGTTATTTTTCCTGTTGGTACTTTATTTTGGCTGTCTGCATATTACATGGTAAGACTTTTCATAGTAGATCAGAAAAAGGTCAGCACAGAGTTTACCTTCATCCTATGGAGCGCAACTATAAAATTAATAGAAAGCATACAACAGCCAATCTGTAACCAGTTATACACTTGGGCTAGATTTTGGAGAAAATCCTTTAAGAGCATTTTGTACTGAAAACAAAACAGAAAAAACATATTGTGCAGTACCATTCAAATCTGTTCTTAATGTTGGCTCTATGCCCAACAGAGACACTTAATATTGGTGTTTCCTTTCTTTGGCAGTTACCTGTGAATTATACACATCCTTCTATATTTTTTCCAGCTGATAGGTCGTCCATGTCGTTATCCCCGTAATTTTACTTAAGGATCATAAAACTGAGATACATTGAATATTTTACATGTTAGATCTGGGATGCCCAACCTGAGCCACCCTGGGGGCTGTACTAGTGGCCCCCCATGAAGTGACCGGGCCAGACCGCAGATATAGCCCCATCCCAACCCACCTAAGCCCCACCCCATATCTGCTCAAGCCCCAAACCAGAGCTTGCGACTCAGCCACTAACAGAGCGTCTGTCAGCCCATCCCCTTTTGCTGGGGAAGATGTAGCAGTAGACAGGCAATGGAAGAGAGTTGGTAAGTAAAGTTAGGATCGGATTTGACAAAATTAGACCTAGCGAGGTCTAGGTTTTATGCAAGATCCTCATTTTTTGGGGAGGGGTGGACATGCCCTTTAACACTAGGCTGACTGCTGAACTGGAGGGCTAACTAACACTGTCTGGTGGACTAGAGGGCTGACTGGCCATGATCCCAGTCAAACCAGATCAATCATAAAACTTTCTGGGCCCAGTAACCTGCCCCCTGCTTTGCCTAGTCCCCAACAGCACAAATAGTGTCCCTTTAAGCCCCTCCTGGCAACATTGTAATTATATATGTGCCTGCATCCTCCGTTGCTTTTTCTTTTACAGTTCATGAAAGCTGGCCTATCCATATATGCACGCACACCACACACACATCTAATCACCCACCTTACAACTTACAACAAACACACACATCTAAATAAACACCTTATAAACCTAACAAACACACACATCTAATTACACATCTAATAACTAACACACAAACGCACATTTACCTAGAGCCACTGGGCAATAATATGAAGTTAAAATCATGGTAACCAATTCGCTAACTCCATATTAAAGCCAGATGTGTGGGTTTCGCAAAAGACACCTGCGCATCTGGCTAACGTGATTCAATATCGTGTTCGCGCAACTTTTAGCGATGGATTTTAACACCAGCTAATAGCTGGTGTTAAAATCCCACTGTGAGAAAATCCCTATTCGGGATTAGAGATGGACTAGAACTCAAACTCGGGTTTGAGTTTGAGTCGAACTTAACTTGAACAGACTCAGACTTCTCGAACTATCTCGGATCCGGATTTCTTGGATTTTCCAGACTCGTGGCTGTATTTTCGATAATTATTGAATTTACGGGCCGTTTGCTAACCCTAAAATGTATCGTTCGCTGTCCCCCGAAAGTATCATTTGTTTTTGGTAACCCTTGAATGTACGGATCATTTTCAGTAACCCTAGAATGTATCGATCGCTAACCCTCGAATGTAGCCTTCGATTTTTGGTAACCCTCGAAAATATCATTCCTTTTCGGTAACCCTCGAATGTATGGATCGTTTTCGCTAACCCTAGAATGTATCGTTCACTAACCCTCGAAAGTATTGTTCATTTTCGGTAATCCTCTAAAGTATCATTCGATTTCGGTAAGCCTCGAAATTATGGTTCTATTTTCGTTAACCCTCGAAAAGAATGGTTCAGTAACCTTCGAGTGGGCCGTAACCCTCGAATATAGCTTACGCAAAACCCGACAATTTCCCGCTCATGTTTAAGAAGTGTTTTTAAACATTTTGGTGATAGTGACATCTTCCCCAGACCATTTTCCAGGTGCCAGAGACATTTATTTACAGTAAGTTACCATTGTTAGTTTAGCTGTAAATCACCCAAACTTTTCAAACTATCACTCCCCCAATTCGAACTTTAGAACTTTTACTGAAGATTGAAAGTTCGAAGACAGACCAAAGACGGACCGAACTTTAGGAAGTTCGGCCATCTCTATTCTGGATTTACCCACAGTCACAAAGGCAATACATGGTAAAGCTGATGTGTTGTGTCTCCCTCCCAGCCCTGCCTTTACTGTGTCCCTCAATATGAAGAAACTCTGCTGGGAAGAACTATGTATGTGCCCACTAACCTTAAACCTGCCTGTGCAGGCTAGAGGGAACTCAAGGAAGGACCAGGCCAGCAGATTCAGAACCAAGGGGCTGGAGAGACACAGCAAGCCTCTCTCAAAGTTCAGTCCTTTCAAACTGAAAGCAAAGGGAGAAGCAGGGGCAGGGATCTCAGGCTCAGGGCTGTCACTCTGCTCACCCTGCATTTGCAACAATGTTTTTAGGGGGAGTTTTAGATCAGTAATTTGCAACTGTTTCTGTTCATCTGACATAGTCTGATATAAACTCTGCAGTTTTTAACAGACAGCTGAACATTTTCATGGAGTTTATGACAGAGGGCTGCTGGATGGGCATCACTGTATTAGATTAGTTTTAAGATATACCAAAGTTTTGTGCCTGTAATCTTAGCAGTACAAAGTGTCCACTAATGCTTCCAGCTAAATTAAAATTTCAACAGAATACTTAAGGATAACAATAACAGAAATAAGAATGTTATTGCAACAATGAATTTGCCAGTGTTGGAGATTATGTTCCACTCTTTCTTTAATTCACTTGTATTACTCTAGCACATAATTGCTTGCTTAACTATTGCACACAGATGAAAGTAGTTAATTATACGAACAAAGTCATTTTGATGTTAAAATTTTACGAACTTGTTGTATGCCATTCAGAGTCCAATGAATTCAAGGAAACCGATCTACTCTACTTTTGTGGCTCTTTAAGCAGTCTATAATGAAAATGAATGTTCATTTTCCCTTTGATACTGTCTCAAGCTAAATGATACTGACGCTTTCAATTTTTAACATCATAATCAATAAGCGCTGCTTATGCACACTTTGCAAAACCATCAGTTTAGAAGTTCGAAAAAAAATCTGCATATGGCTGCAGCTTGCTGACTGGGAAGTGCCAGCTCTAAATCTTCTCAGTTAAAGTTTTACTGGTGTGTTATGAGTAAAAATGCTTTGTCAGCCATCTGCCAGTTTTTCTCTTAACATCCATATTTCCAACCCTTGCTAAACATTAGGAACACTTGGCCACCAGAGGCCACCTCTACAATTAAACAGCCGAGTTCTGCAGCAGAGGCAAGGGCATGTCAAAATAAAAACTGTCTGTTATTAATTTTAGAGGACCATAAAAGAAAGATATGACCCTGTCATTTTGATGGTCTGGCCGTTAAATGTATAATAAACTGTTAACTCAAGATGATGAGGAAAAAAAATGAAGGAAGATCGTAGAGGAAATAAGGTAAACTATTCCAGTTTTAAATGAATCAAAAAATGCTAATGTGGCTTATTAATCAGCTGCTTATTCTACTGATATAAAGAAGGTTAGAGAGTCAGTCGTGTCACATTAATTCCTTCTCCTTTTTTCCCTTTTGTTTTTTCTGATCCCTTTTCGTTTGCATAATATAAACTATGAATTTAATTCATTAACTCTTAGAGTCTATCCTTGCAATTTCGTGTTCTTCTAAAATCAGCTTTGAGCATAAACACATGCAAGTGATCTAATTTGCATTTATCAAAGGAGATGCATGGTATTAGCAATCAGAAAATGATGCTACCGTGTCAGAGACATCAGCCTCCAAGGATAGAGATCAGTGAGATTTAGTAGGAGTTGTGAACCAAAAATAGCAGTTTGCAGGAGTAGTTCTCAGTTGATTTGTTGGTAAGCTCTTATAAACATATCTGGCACAAAATAAATGACACATTGCCTTACATAGATAGGAGGTGAGTAAAATCCAGAATTAAAATGTGCGGATTGGCAATTTAGAGGTGTCCTTTTCTATAATGATGTGTATTGCCCTTTATGGCAATCAGTACATAATACTAATTCTTTATTGTAGTATACTAAAAGTATTGCTTGTGTCTATTGTCTTTAACCCTTTTTTAAACAATTTTTTAAAATAGATCTTATATACATATTTAAAAATGTCAATATATTAGGTTTCTGTCTGTTTTTTATTTTAATGTTTTTATTATCCAGACCTTCTTAGGGTGCACATACATTGTTAGATCGCCACATGAAAGTACTAAAAGTAGCTATCAAACCTCCACCTTGCCCCATCAATCCTGCTCAAGATTATGCCTCCATGGACCAAGCATGGTTTTGCTTTTTTTAGTTCGTACATGATATAATCTGAAAATTTACCAACAATTCAGACTGCTCAATTGTTGGATTGTTCAATGGGTTCCTCTCATTGAAGGAACATGTAAGTTCTTCTCATTATAAATTAGTCCATCTTTTGCACATTGACTGTTGCTTTAAACACATTCAGGGAGATTCAAAAAAAGTTCTTATCGTTTAAAATGGTGCTAATTTTGCCCCAATCAATCAGATCTTATTTAACATTTGAAAGCTAACATCCGATTGGTTGGGGCAAAATTAGCACCATTTTAAACGATAAGAAGTTTTATTGAATAACCCTGATTATGTGTTCTGAAGAAAAGTTTTTAACCCAAGTATCTGTTGTATTCAGTTAGATCAACTGGACTTGAAGTTTAGTTCTTGAAGACATTTCGCTAGTCATCCGACTGGCTTTCATAATTCAGAAAGTCTTGTACAATAATCTGCTGGCAATAAGTACCCTGGTAGGTCCCAATTAGCAGCAGGGTGTTAGGAACCTTCTGAATGCAAGGTATGATTGCATTTTGGCTAAGAGAAACTGCCCATGGTAAGACAATAAAACAGCATTGTACTTGGCAGGCAGTTGGTGTCGAAACTCCCCCTCCCCACCACCACCACCACTACCACCTCTTCCAGGCTTGGTTTCTTTATTTTCACACAAATGGCCTCCTTGACACCTCTCTTGAACGAATCCTGTTCCTTTGCTTAGATGTTAACATTACAATCTTCAAAGGTATGTCCTTTTTCCTTAAGATGGGGGTTTCCTTAGATTAGCGAAATGAACTAAACTTTAAGTCCAGTTGATCTAACTGAATACAACAGATATACCATGACCTGGACTAGATGGCGTATGTCTTTATTCAACCACCATTGCTATGCTCTGTTACATGGGGGCAATGATAACATCTGCATAAAGTCTTTGTCTTATTAAACAGTGTGCATTACCAGATTCAGTATTTTATCATGCCTAAAGATGAAGCTTAAAGGATAATTATACTTGCAGTAAGTGACATGTTTCTGGCTCCTTCCATAGTCATTGTTACTGACGATTATTTCATTTCTGAAATTGGAGAACACATTTTAATGAAGGGGGTGGAGGAGCTTGAAAGCATTCAGATACTGCATGAGTATGATTCTCCTTTAAGTGCTTCAAAAGCTTGCATTTTTTCAAAAAAAGTTATTAGTTTATATCCAATATGTCTTTTCATTCATAAATCAATGCCTGTGTAGCCAAGAACGAGGATAGAAGAAACTTACCTTTCACATATATCTGTTGTATTCAGTTAGATCAACTGGACTTAAAGTTTAGTTCTTGAAGACATTTCACCTTTCACATGATTCTCCACTGTCACACTGACATGTCCTGACCACTTCCTGGCTCTTGTTAAATATAGCGCGCATGCACAACAATGCACAATATCGTTAGATCGTTATCAGTGCCCTTGCGGCACTGACAAGTGCCTTTTGGGTCTCAAGGGGTCTCACAGTTTGAAACAGGGACAGTGCAGGAGGCTGTGATAAATCTACTTGCTATTAGAGCTAACCAAAATGGTGTCTTGGAATCTGCATCCTGCCCATTCATATGCTCAGTGGTGTAGCTATGAATCACTGGGCCCCCCAGCAAAACTATGATGGAGCCCTATTCGTGCATCATCCACAGTGGTTTTCTGGGAGTAGGCTATATCTCTCATAATTAAAATATTATTGGCTCCCAGATCCCCCTACAGTTGCTCCCCCTGCTCACCTCTAGTTACGCCCCTGCATATACTCTACACTTCTGCAGGATTGCATCACCAAGCAGGGGCAAATAGTAGCAGTACTAGTGCTAAACAAAATGTATAATGTAAACTGGAATACTACAATATTCAACTGTAACAGAAACCAGGTGGTTTCTTAATTTGTTTGATGTTCTTCTGATAAGCAATTAGAGAACTATGTAATGTAAAGAAGGAATGTATTTAGCAAAGAAATGTGGATAACAGGGACTAGTGTGAAACACGTAGGTGACAATAAATGAAAATCAGATGTACTGAAGATAAGAACATGTGTGCACCATCTTGCTAGAAACTGAATAAATCCTGTGGAATTTCTTAAACTTGCTTGGTAATGTGGTATACAGCCTTCACATTCTTTATATAAAATATACCATTATAACAGAAACACTGCACTAAAGTAAGGTCCAGTAACTGTGGAAAATAGTCACTAGGGTATACGTGTATATAGAAAATGTTTAGTTTAGGTTACAACAAATTACTGTAAATTAGGAAAATTATACATAATCCGAGTTTTAAAAAAAAATATTAAAAATGCAGCTACAGGTTTAAGGAAAACTTATGCAAGCATGTGCATCTTTATGACAGTTATCCACTCTGAATTGTTCCATCCATATGGTCCCAACCCTGCACTCACAGGCAGATCCCAGTCAGAGTTCCTTTCCATTTTACTGTCCGGCTTTATCAGGCCTTGGATTTCCATATTTTCACCATTTCTTACTGGCAAGGACAGCAATGTCAACATTTAGCTTAAAAGAATGACTCTAATGAAAATTGTTCAGAGCAGTTCTGAAATCAAGTTTAATTCATGATCCTATCTCTGTATCTCTGTGCCATAATGCTATTAATAATATTTTTTTCCCCTAATGGTATATATAACATCAGCAATGGAATAGAGCATGCTAGTAGCATCAATTATTATTGCTTTTCAAAACAATTTCCCTCTCTTTCGACTTCCTTTCAGTTCCCTCCTCTTTTCTCAAAACATTACCAGTATAGTGATTCTTTATGTTGGCACATGCATAGGAGAGGATTTTTTCAAGAGAAGAAATTATATAATTATCAACAGTGATAGAATATTTCAAGAAATGTTCTTGCTTATACTTAAGGAAGGCATTCCATCTCCACTTTCCCCCCTCCCCGCCCGCTGCTTCACTGCAATCCCCATTATGCATTGTGAATTGTTTTCCATTGTAATTTTGATATGGAAAATAGATTTCTTTCTTTTCCATGCCCCCTGGAAACAATCTGTTCCTCCAGATAGTAAGTGATAAAATAAAAAGTTGAACCAGGGTGTAATCCGGAATTAGAGAAGAGGATAGCAAGGAACAGTCTGCAGAGAGCGATCTACCATGCTTGGAATTTTGTTATAGTATTTTCAGTATCCATAAAATATATGTCCTATCTCCTCTCCATTTACCACCCGATCCAATAGATTATCATCTCCTATATTTCTTTGATGGTATACTTCCACCACTCCATTCCTTGTCTAGTTTTTCTGGTGAGGTATTATGATTTGGGTACTTATTATTTTGCTTTTCCAATTTCTCATTTTTGAAGTAGGGCTATTGCTTCTTCTAGCTTTGTTAGAGTATGTTGTAGATATTGAGGCAGAGAGGGAAGCCCCAGTTATATTTTATTTTCCTTTGTCATAATATATTTGTTGCTTCTGAGAATTATTTTCTCTGAGATATAGTTGCTGGAGCTAGATCAGCTAGAAATTGTAGGTTTTGGTTTTGAAATTTCGTTGGGAGAGATTCTCAGATTCTCATACTCAGGATTGTATTTTGAGGGGCACTATATGGGGCAGCTTTAAATTTAGGTAATCTGTGTATATGGTCCACCCCTAAATCTATTTCTGCAGCCTCAGGCAGTAGTAATTTAAAAAGCGATTGTGTGAATTCCATAAGTTGGTCATTACGTATTGATTCCAGAATTCCCCTTAATTTTAGATTGTTTCTGTATGATCTATTTTCTAGATCTGTAATTGTATTTTGCAGATTAGGGACTGTATGTGAAAGATCATGAATTAACATATTCTTCAAACTTGTTTTCCATATGATTGGTTCTCTCCCCAATGCTTATGATATCTGTTTTAATGTCATTTATTAAAGGGGAACTGTGGTCTCCAAATAAGTTAAGTTTAAATGAAAGGCCAATTTCCTACCTAAAATTAAAAAAAACGAGCCATCAACCACCTCTGTACGTGCTCCACAGCCCAAGATATACAGAAATGACTTACCAGAAAGTTAATGGGTGGGAGGCTGACTTGTGACATTCCTGGTGCTTCTCCTGCACAGTGCCGCCGGAAAACACAGCCTCAGACTCCCTCAGTGTGTTAGGGAGACAGGAAGTCCTTCCTCCTCTCTGCTGTGTGAAGTTCTGACAGAGAAGGTAAGGGAATCTACAGCCCTTCTCTGTGTGAAAACAGCCTTTTCAGGCCTTTTCTCTGCCTGAAAAGGCTGTTTCCACAGAGTTTTCTGTAGGGGGGGTCTGAGTAACCCACTGCACGGACGAGTGGACGGGGCTTAGGCACCCACAAGTGGGCAGGGCTTAGACACCCATGAGTAGGCGGGGCTTAGGCACCCATGAGTGGGTGGGGCTTGGGCACCAATGAGTGGGTGGGGCCATGTGGGGCTGTAAGATAATGGGCCATGGGAGGCCTGCAACTGGAGGGACCATGGGGTCCATGAGTGGTAGGGACCAGGGGGGCTGCAAAGGGGAAGAGGAGACACTGGACAGATTGACTGACAGTTTCAGAGCAGGAAGTGCAGGGGACCTGGTGATGCTGCTGCCATATCACACACAAAAAATTTAAATATCTTCAAAACTATGTAAAATAAACAATGGAAATAAATTGCAAAAATTCTCAGGGGAGCAATTCCTATCAATTTACCTCAAGTCATTTTTGGACCACAGTTCCCCTTTAATGTTAAAAAGTCTGTTGTAAGGGCTTTGTGTTGTGGCACAAAAAAGTCCTTCAATAGGTTTATGGCTGTTCAAAATTTGAAAAGTTATTAAAACAATTATTTGTATATTGAGTTTCCTCAGTTTGCTTTCCTTCTTGTTTAGATGCTGGGGATGTAGGTGTATTATTCTGTGTTGACCCCTTTGATTCACTAATCACTATCACATGGCGACAACGTTTGGCCATATCATATGTCATATCATTTGTAGGACTGTTTGAATTATCCTCTAATGTTACGTGTTGTAAGTGAGTGGACACGATTTGTAAGCAGGGAAAGGTCGGAGCTCACTCTAATTGCATCTGCTTTGTTCTCTTGCATGCCATGCCCCCCAATAATTATTATTATATAAGTGCCCATTAATGTAGCCCATCAGTGGGTCCTTGGAAGGTGTTGGTACATTTTGGAGTGTTTCTCACTAGTAATAAGGGTCCAGGGAGTGTGTTAGACTATATTCCAGCATTTACTTTAAAATGATCTCATTTTTTTCCTACTTTTGCAGCCATTTTCTCTTTAGAAATATGCCAAACATAACAATCTTTACCATTGCAATGTCCTGTGATGGAGGAATGGAGAGAATAGCGATCATTTATAAATATGCCCCTAAATGTACGTTGCACACTTTTTAACATGCTCTTTAGAGCGCAGCAGATTAAATCAAGGAAGCTGCAGCCTGTTTTGACCCCTAAAGATTATTAGAGATGTTTGAAACCAGTGAGCGAAAAATATCTAAAATCCGAAAAACAGACCCATAGAAGTCAGTGGGAGCTAAAAATCCGAAAGTTCAGATTAAATTTATGGTATAAATACAGTAGCAATAGTATGTTTGTGTAAATAGCTCAGGGACCTGGGAAATGGGGAAGATATACATCAAAGAGGAGAGAACTGGAGGGGAAAGAGGAAATTTTTTTGAAAAGCAATAATCTATCTATCTATCTATCTATTTATCTATCTATCTAATAGATAGACAGATAGATAGACAGACAGATAGGTAGACAGACAGATAGATAGAGAAAGTACATTGTTAGCCAGGAGGATTGAGGACCTCGCAGATGGAGCCAGCAGCAGTACACAACAACTCGACTGTTGGCTCTTCTAAGTTCACTTCCGCCCTCCGCATGAAATCACTGGGTCCTCTTAGTAAACATTTCAGGGTCGGGTCACACGCGCAGTGGAAGCCATAGCCAATCACTGATCAGTTTGGACCTGTACAGGAAATATAGTGATGGGCTACTTACACACACAGCTCAGACGGCGGTGGTGCAAGTAAAAAAAAAAAAGGAAAAGAAAATTAATACGAAAAAGAAAAGCGTGTCTGCATGACTGATTGTCTGCGTTAAAAAATGTAATGTCTGCGTGACTGAGAGTGTCTGTGTGACTCAGCGTGTCTGCGTGGCTGAGAGTGTGTTTGCGTGACTGATAGTATCTGGGTGAGAGAGACTGTTAGTATGTTATTAAAATGTAACTGGGCCCATGTGGATTTTTGTACAGGGCCCCATTTTACCTAAGCCCAAATTTGAAAGTTCACAAAATCGTTTACTAACACCTTTTCTATCCCACTGTTTAAAAGTGGGCATAGATACTATAATCATGGCTGTATAGTCCGCAGACAGTACAATCATATTGGGCAATAAAAAAAAATTGTAAGATAATACACGTTATCGTACTATTCATAGGGTGGCCTTTATAGGGACCATAAGGGCTAGGCCACGCTGGCGCTAAGGATTGCACTTGCCATCTGTTAGCCCATTAGAATTGCAGTGCAGTGCATTTCAATGGGGGTGGCCAAATTGCATGCACTGTTTACAGAGCATGTGCAATAAGCATTGCTTGCAAATAACATGCGCTCCGAATATGGAAAATTGTGCAGATTGCAGTGTAAATGGATGGTAAGTTTTTTTGAAATCACCATTGAAACTGGGTTTCAGATCTCAGTTACTATTGCTTTTCTATCCCACTGCGTAATGGTGGCCATAGATGCTACGATAGTGTGACTAAGCACGTCATAAGTCACAAAACACATCAGGGTTCTTTACTGTGTCCCCTGAATCTGCTTTTATATGGTTCAATAAAGAAGATTTCTCAATGCACTGGTAGCAGAGTCCTTCAGTCTTTTGGAAAGATTTATTGTCAGTCGCTATCGCTCTGGGTAAATATCATGAACACGATTCAATATTGCGTTTGCGACTGTGGGTAAATCCCAAAAAGGGTAGTCCACGGAATAATGAAAGAGTCCTCTGCACTCGTACTAAGTGTGCGTGCTCACTCCTCCAGATAATCCAACCCTTGGTGGATTTTAGATACGGGAAAAACAAAATAGCAAGGGTGGCACTCCAAACAATAATTTATTCAATATAGACCAAACAACATGTCACAACGTTTCGGGGGGTACGTAAGGAGGAAGGGGGCATGTACCCCTCGAAACGTTGTGAGATGTTGTTTGGTCTATATTGAATAAATTATTGTTTGGAGTGCCACCCTTGCTATTTTGTTATTCCCAAATCCCAAAAAGGGATTTACTCACAGTGGAATTTTAATGCCAGCTATTTGCTGGTGTTAAAATCCAATGCTAAAAGTATCGCAAACGTGATATTAAATCGTGTGCCCTGGATGCACAGATGTCTTTTGCAAACCTGCGAATCCATCGCTAAGATGGAGTTAAAGGACAATTATACTCACCTTCCCTCCGCTCCTCTTCCTTAGTCAGTACTTTCTACCAAGGGTGAGGACCTGAACCGCTAGATCCTCACCCCTGGGTTGTTTTGACCATGATAGCCTAGCTTTTTTTTTTAAGCTCACTTGCATCAAGCAATTATACTTAACCCTTTAGATTGATAACAAAGGTAAGTTTGAGTTTACAGGTGGTGTTTTGTCTATCCATTGGCCACAGGCCTTTTCTCTATGGGTTACATACTGTTTGTAAATGATTACTTTGTCTTTTTTATGCTGATAAATATGTGATGACTTTTTAAAACTATTTTACTTATATACATTTCTCTTTGAAGTGCATACATATTTCAATGAAACACAAGTAGGCTACAGTGCAGGGATAAGGTTTTTTTTTTTCACGATGACACATCAAGCATTGTATTATAGTGTAATCCTTGGTCATTACTCACAGGTTAGGACCCTTTTAAATCACAGTTCATGATTAATTCACAGGGATGAACTGTGTTTTTTGCAGAACGAGAGGGAAAGTTTGTAAGATGAAAAGGAAAAAAAAAAATCCTCTAACGTTGTACAGGTCAGTGTCCTTGATTATGATGTGGTGGTATTAAAGAAATATTGCATTCTTGACAGCAGTTCAAAAATACAAAGAACACATCTGTACACTGGGCTAATAAGGAGTTAAAATTAAAAAGGATTAGAAGGGGAATTTAATATTGTCATGAATGTCCTGCAATTCAGCTGTGACCGCTTTGTGTTCGCTTGGCTATCCTCTTCAAGTGCTGTTCTGTTTTTAAAGCTGCTTTGAAAGAATGCTCTCCAGTGGACTGCGGCCTGTCACTGTTCCCTGTCATGTGTCCGATAATTAAAATCTGACTGATTTACTGACTGGCATCAACCATCACAGCTCTAGAGTTAGATGATGTTCATCCTTCCCAAGGCTAAATTTACTTGGTGAAAAGGGGACGCTTGCTTCCAGGCTTAGCTGTCATTCAGCTGCTGAGGAAACCATAAAGATAGCTAACAGAGCCCCAGCTAGCAGTCTTAAGTTTATTTTATTCCAATATTTATTGCCACCCGGAATATGAACATAATACAGACAAGTTAGTCAGAGTGCAGCATTTGTGATTTGTGAGGCTTCTGTGCAAGGAGATCAAAACAGTCTTACAGTATTAAAATAAAATAGAACAGTGGCATTTCCCTAAAGTACAACATCGCTTGGGCTATATTTATATTAGCTCTAATGGGACACAATTTATTAGCACATTTTAAGTAGGGTGAACTTCTTGAAAAGAATAATTTTAGCACAGTTTGGCAAAGAGCAAAAATACATATATTTTAAAATCTGAAGTATGGGGGTAGGAAATATACAGTATTGTGGATTTTTCTCTCCTTTTCTCCATATTAAAAGCAAAATCACTTATTGTTAATGCTTAACTGTAATAATGATAATAATAAAAAGCATGATTATGTGCATGTTCCTAATGTATTAGGCTGTTAAAGACAGACACCCAAGGAAATTAACAGTGGACTGGAATACAGCTTTGGTGTTTGTTACTTCTAAGTAAAGAAGCATAATCATATTTTTATAATGTTTGGAAACTGCCAGGACATTCGGGGCTATAAGTTAATAATGTATCACTAAACTGATTCTGTTAGCTTCTTAATAAAGCAAGGACTACAACTTTCTGGCATTCAGATCTGGAGAAAAATGAAGTTAGGGTAAAAGTATTATATTTCATAGTAAGGTAGATGCATGGAACCCTGTCCAATAAAAACCACATGATATTTATGGAGTTGCCAAATTCTTCACAGCCTAATATGATATGTTACATCTACTGTAATCTTGAAGCAACAGGGAAATTGAACTTTGGGTTGAGGAATCTCTTCCTGTCTTACATCTTTAAGGGTTGGTCCCTTTCTGTGATTTATAGACGGCTGCTTACCCACAGACGCAATCCACTTACTTAATGATAGGTAATACGGTACATTAAATATTGCAAAAATGCATTAAGTCCTTTAAATGAGTATATTGCTAAACAATAGTTTATTTAAAGGGCAAGCCCAGCTATTAGATGAAATTTTAGACTTACTTTCCCCACCCCAGATAACCCATACCTCACAAAACTTAATTACCTCCCTGACGGTTCTGAACTCACACTCACATTTGTACGCCTTTCAGCGTACAAAACAAAATGGTTGTTAGAATTCTGACTTAATTTAATACACATTACTTAACAAGGATTTATAAACCTGAAACCTTTTTATTCTTGCCTTTCATTTCTCTTGTTGTATAGCTTATTTTTCAAAATAATCAAAACATTTTGCAAAACTTGTGGTTTATGGATGATCACGCAATTCTCTTTGGATGTGTGAGGTCCTTATTTTTTAAATCCTTGGTTTATATTACACATAAATAGTTTTTCAACATATTCTCTGCCATTTTGAAAACTCGGTTGATGTTTGCTATGCTTTGCAGTAGTAGGCTGGCATTTCAGATTCTGTAACATTCCTTCTTCTTTCCAAGATGCCCCACTTCCTTGGAATGTTCCTAACAATAATTAATTTGGCTTGAAGAGCCAAATTACTGTTCTTTCTATTTCTTCTTCTTTTTCTTCTTCTGTTTTATTCTTACGCTTTTTTGGACTGTATCTCTTCCCACAGTTGTTGAGCTCGAGACAGAAAATTGGGTACAGACATGTGGGACATATAGGAGAAGTGTGCTATTACCTAACTAAGGAATGTGCGGAAGCGTTACAGCGTTATCAGCAAATTTCTGGACATTTGTTCCCATAGACTATAATGGCAACAATCCTCAAATGTGAATATTTCAAAACAGCTTCATGGTCATAAACACAAACAATGATACCCCCAACCCCCCACACAGACACAGGTACACCCACCTACTGACTTACCTTTCCATTCCCATGGAAGCCATACTTAAAGGGTAACAATAGTCCAAAAACTAATTTTGATCAATCATCCATAAAAGATAGTTATATGGTTATACATGCAAAAACACATTCCCTCAACCTCACATGGGTACATACCCTTTGATTCCTGTGGCAGCCATATTTAGGGTAAATAAAGTAAAAAAACTAATTTTGATATATCCTCAATAAAAGTTAGTTTTATGGTTCTAAACAAAAAAAGGACATACCCAAACCTCACATGGATACACACACTTACTGACCTACCCTTCCATTCCTGTGGCAGCCTTACTTAAAGGGTAAATAAAGTTAAAAAAGCTAGTCTTGATTTATCCGCAATGAAAGATAGTTTTATGGTTGCAAACACAAAAAAAGGCATACCCCCTTAGCCAGACCCAGGTACACACGCCTACTGACCTACCCTTCCATTTTCATGGCAGCCATATTTAAAGGGTAACTATAGACAAAAAAACAAGTTTGTTTTTTTTAACCCTCAACCCAACACAGGTACACACACCTACTGATCTACTTAATTATAGTGGCAGCCATACTTAAAGGGTAACAAAAGTAAAAAAAACCTAATTTTAACCAATAATCAAAAAAGGTTGTTTTTTTAATCCCCGAACCCGACACAGGCACACACACCTACTGACCTACCCCTCCATTACTGTGGCAGCCATACTAAATGGGTAAGTAAAGCTAAATAAACTAATTTTTTAACCAATCATCAAAAAAGGTTTTTTTTTAACCCCCAACCTGACACAGGTACATACACCAACTGAGGTACCCATTCATTCATGTGGCAACCATATTTAAAGGGTAAGTAAAGGGTAAGGGTAATTAAAAAAACAACAATGTCCCCATCATTGACATTATTAAGTTTTAAAATCTGCAGCACAAACACACACATTCCCTTCCAAAATGCGGCCTTTTAGGCCAAATTCAAAGTTTATACTTAAACTTTCCCATTCTAGTTTCTACTAAGCTGCAAAAACATTTATTGCTCACCCTCTTTTTTACTCTGTTTATGTAAATTACCTTCCACCTCCTTTTTGATTTCTCACATCTGTTTGTTTTACATAGTAACACCTCTATATGACCCAATATATGGGCTATATAACCTGGCCAAGGCCTAAAGACTAATGAACCATCCACTGATGTTTTATTTTTAGGCGACTGGGCCAACAAGTAAGTCTGGCTATACACTTTTGATGGCTGGAAGTTTGTGTAGACAATCAGTACTTAAACGAATCTCAATAGGGAAGTTCCAAACTAAATTTAACAACTTACACCATCTTTCTTGGGCCAACTTTTCTATTCCTAACAGAGCAAACTGATTTTAAAAACAATCACCCACATATGGCTACCTTAAGAATATCAGCTATATTATTTTATCTTTCGTTTTATTAATTTTTCAAAAATGTTTCCTTCCAGAACTATTAACCAAACATTCATGCTTCTCTTTACCTGGCATTTTATTTTCAACTTTCCTCTTGTTTCCTGGAACTGTGAATACCGAATAAATGTTTTCAATGTTTTGAGTATCTTTTATAAACTAAAGTACAAATGTCTCCCAGTTGTGGACACCTGTCTCCTGACTAAAAGCATCAAAAATTGTAATTATCATTTTGTAGTAGTGTTTGGCTCCCATTAAATACACATCGAAGACACAATTCTGAATTTCCTCACTACTGCTACTCCTGCTAAAACTATCTTCAATGTGGAGAAACTAACTTAACCGTTACAATTCAAAATACACAACTAAATATTCATTAAATACCCCACAAATCCAGCAAAAACACACCAATGAGTGTGTGTGCTATAGGTAAAATACAGAATACAGATATTAATAATAAAGGGAAAGCTAGAAAAGGGCTAAGTACACCATTTAAGGTGGACACTTACGAGGTTTCGTAAAAGGGGAAATAAGACCAAACTAACTCCAAAGACTAAATCTTTGGAATTATAAATCAAAGGAACCAGAGTAGTATCACACAAACACATAGATCTTTATTAAATAACAACTGCATATCTAATAAACATAATCATCTAATAAATATAATGTAGTCGCGCTCATTAAGAACCCATACAAATACATAAAAGCAATATCAGACAAAAAACTGGGCGTCAAGGACAGTTGACTAAACAAGATAAAAGTATAAATGTTACCTTCTGCACAACTCTTTAGTAAAGAAAGTCTCGGGGTCAGGGTAAAGCACATGAAAGTCGGTTCTTCCATAAGCTTACAACATATGAACAAGCGGGAGAGTTAGTAAGGCCAAGCTAGTAATAATTGCAAGCAGTAATCTGTATTTGCACCTGTCAATCAATGTCAGTCCAAACATGATTAGTAGGTAAGTGACATCCATATATTATGTTAATCACTCTCACCAAAATATTCTCCTTTTAAAAATTTAAAAAATTAGTGTTAACGGACCTTTACATATGTTATTTAGTACATTCACTTTTTAAAGGACATTGATTAAATATTGTTTTGCTTTTTTGTTGGCAGGTTAGTCTTCAACTGCATTTTTATCTTATAGTCTACTTTATCTGCAGTATTCAGTTTTATTCAGTTTAGCTTAAAGTCTGTCTGCTCACATTTGACACACTGTGAATATAAACATATTTCTGCCAATAAATATATATTTTTTATTTTTGGGGATTTGTCTGAAGATTCTACTTCTGTAGTCTGTGGATTTATTTTGTCAACAAATACCATCTAGAATATGTATTATACCAAGAGATTATCTAAAAGGATGAATGTGATAGTTCCTGTTCAATTGTTATCACTTCTAAATATATGCTCTCATCACTTGTGTTTATATCATCAGAGAAAACATTTCCCCCCTTTTTTATTAGCTAGATTAAGAAAAAAGAGGGCGCTGAATTTGCTTTATCATACACTGATGAGTTTTTCCTCCTAAAAAACTATCCTATTTAAAGTTTAGTTTATGGTTCAGGAGCAGTTTTTATTTCAGACCAAAAGTGTACTTTAAATCTAACCCAAAGACTGAATAATCTATACTTGTTCTGAATTTAATTTGGAAGTGCCACATATGCTGTCAATAGAAATAATTTGAACAGGATAGGGTAATTGGAATAGTAAACATTGGGTAAAATTTATCAAAGAAGGATGTAGAAGATCCCTGCCTGGAAGAAAAATTGAAGTTGGTTAGAACATAAACTAGCAAGTAAATTGAAGTCTTGAAATTCTTCCTTTAGCTGGTGATGTGTGAGAGGAGGGAAAAGGGTCACATTTCAGATTCTTGTAGATTGTCATCCAAAGTCAAGTTAGTCAGCTTTAAATCAAGGTTGAGGAGTTTTCATTTATTTGAATGTGCATGGAAAGACAGAATTTGGATGTTTGAACAGCAGAGGAGTAGTACAGTTACAGTATTTCAAAGAGGGAAGAAAAATCCTAGAAGAGTCAAAAAGTACACAGCATATTACAGAGGAGAAAGATAAGCAGCAAATATATCGTTCCTGTGTGAATAAGGTCACAGTTTATAATTTAGAATTTATGAGAGGCTGAGCATGACTTTGAGGCATGTATACACAAATACTAAACCTTTTAGTACACCAACGTTTGTTCACATAGGTGATGCCTTATTGACAACTTACATTTGTATTATTTTTCAACCATTTTTTTTTATCCGCGTACAAATGTGTTACCCAAGGTCAACAGACTTTTCTTTATATAATAATCACAACTGTGGCATATTATCAAACACCTTTCTACTGTATTGCTACCAAATTTTCACTAACCTGAATATGAATCTGTAACAAAAGTTGTAATATCAGGCTAAAGAAATGGTTTAAAAGTGAAGCGCCTCTTCTTCTTTAAATATAGTTATGTGCATCTCTAATTTGAAACGTGCTAGGTGTTTATCTGTTGTATGTTTTGACCAGTAAAGATATTTATGTTTTAATCTTATCTACATATGAATGAATCCTGCTTTGTGGATTTAATAGCCTGAAACTGCTACACCTGGGCCACCCAGTTATCCTTGTGTGTTCCTGGGCAATTCCTGAGTTTCTGCAAACAAGGAATGTTGCAAGTTACTGGTATTGACACATAAAGTAGAGTTGATCCAGGGAAATTTCCAATTGCCACTCAGGAAGGAATTTTTTTTCCCCTTTATAAATTTGGTGAGTTTTTTTGCCTTACTCTGGATCAACAGTAAGGCAGTAAATGAGGATATTGCTAGATGGGTTGGACTGGATGGACATATGTCTTTATTCAACCTCAAATACTATACTAATTTTGAAATCTATCGCTTGGCTGTGGAAGGTGACAGGCACAGGGCTTGGCACCTGGACAACTATCACATGTAAAGTAAGTGATATTTAAACATTTTATAAGCCATAAGTAGGCACAAGTAGAAATTATAGGCAACTGGACAGCAAAGAGTTAAATAGAGCCTGGGCTATGGAAGGAAGAAAGGGGCGGCGTGATGGGTCTGGTCCTTCTGGTGAAAGTATTCCGTTGTGAGGAGCTGTGGGGGAAGATGGTGCTACCCACCCTACCACGCCAGTTTTTATATGAATCTATTTGGTATATATTTTTTAAAAAACGTGGAATTTGTTTGAAATAAAGGTCATGGTTATGGCCAAATTGTCGCACCTGGTGGTATAATTAACCGAGGTAGACACAAGGAAGTCAGCCTGGGTAAGTTTATCTTGACAAAAGGTGGCTTAGGATAAGGGTCTGCCTAAGTGGTTATATATTTAAAGAAATAAAAAGGATTGTGACATTGGTTTACAAGATTAATTATATTTCTTATAAAATTACATAATGCTGCGGCCATTTCCCCAATCTTAAATCTGTGTGTCTGTCTTTATTGTGTGTTTTACTGTTATGCAATGTGGTTCAATGTTGTTCAACATTCAATGTTATTTGGAAAAAATTAAGGAAAAAAATGTGGATAGTGGCATTAATTACCGCTGAGACATGGGTTTAAACAGACTTTGGTAATATCTGTTAGTCAGCATGTTCTCCCTGTGGTTGCATGGGTTCCTCCTATAATCATATATTGTAGACATACTGATAGCTTGCATGTATAATAGGGTACTTACATTGTAAGATCTTGGGGGCAGGGATGATGCGAATGAATAAACTAATTGTAGAGAGGTGTACAAGTGTAATTAGTTTTTTATGCAATGTTAAACACATTAGTATAGTATAGTATTTGAGGTTGAATAAAGACATATGTCCATCCAGTCCAACCCATCTAGCAATATCCTCATTTCCTGCCTAACTGTTGATCCAGAGGAAAGCAAAAAAAACCCCACCAAATTTATGAAGGGGGAAAAAAATCCTTCCCAACTCCAAGTGGCAATCGGAAATTTCCCTGGATCAACTCTACTTTATGTATCAATACCAGTAACTTGCAACATTCCTTGTTTGCAGAAACTCATCCAACTTTTTTTGGAAACTGACCAATGAACCTGCCATAACAACCTCCACTGGAAGACAGCTTTACCGTACTCACAGTGAAAAACGCTTTCCGAACTTCAAGCCTAAACTTTTTTTCTTCAAGTCTTAAGGGATGTCCTCTGACAAGTTCTATTGGTGAACAATGCCCCAGATAGTTTATTGTATGGCCCGTTAATATATTTAACACAGTAATCATATCCCCACGATGTCTTCATTTTAAAGCTCCCCCAATCCCCTTATTAATTTACAGAAGTTGCCTTTCTCTGAACCCTTTCCATTTCAAAAATGTCCTTTTTTGTACACAGGATTCCAAAATTGCACTGCATATTCCAAATAAGGCCTTAACAATGCTTTGTAAAGATGGAGAATAACATTTTCCTCCATTGAATCCATACCTCTCTTTATACAAGACAATACAATGCTGGCTCTGGCTGTTGCCGCCTGGCACTGCTTGCTACCTTTAAGTTTGTTATCCAGCAAAACTCCAAGATCCCTTTCCAACAGGGATTCACTTAACACAGAGCCATTTATAGTATAAGTAGCACAAGGGTTTTTAAGTCCAAAATGCATCACCTTACATTTATCAACATTGAATCTCATCTGCCACTTAGCAGCCCAATGTGACAATCTATCTAGATCCCCCTGCAATGATTACACATCCTCTGAAGTTTTTAATGGTCGACAAAGTATTGTGTCGTCAGCAAACACAGAAACCTTGCTGACAATACCTGTTAGGTTTTTATATATTCTGTATAATCACTTAGCCTAATAGCAGCCATTTTGTTTTTCGACGCCATTTTGTGTCCATATTACTTAGTCTGTTTTTCTCAAAATGTACCAAGCCAAAGCTGTTTCTCATGGCCATAGATAATACGTTATCTCAAGGTCTTTTGCCTCCTACATTCCAAGGTTTTAGTACGTCATCGGCAGACACTGTGTCTGGCCACGCCCCCTTTTTCTCTTTGTGAAAACTCAATGTAATAACTAAATAAAGTGAGTTAGATTTTTGCTACAAAGATGTGTAGTTCAACTCTATCTCCCGGCGCTGTAAAAAGGTCTCTTAGTGCGTCTGACAGGCATCAATCAGAGTCCGGGGGACTAGTGAGGATATTTATTCTAACAATACCCACTTCCAAATCATTAAAAAATAGATTAAATAGAAGCGGCCCCAACACAGAACCCTGTGGCACCCCACTTAGCACCTTAGTCCATAATGATGAAGCCCCATTAACAACTACTCTCTGCATCCTATTCATTAACCAATTTTTTATCCATGTACAAATGTGACAACGCAAACCAACAGACCTCAGCTTATACATTAGTCGCCTATAGGGGACTGTATCAAAAGCCTTTGCAAAAAAAGTTAGATTGACAAGATCTATTCCTCCTAAATCCATGCTAGTTACTACTTATAATGCCAGTCCTTGAAACATACTCTAGAACATGTTCTCTTATTAAAATTTTCAGGATTTTCCCCACCACTGAAGTTAAACTTACAGGCCTGTTATTACCCGGCTGTGAACGATTACCCTTTTTGGAATAACATCAGCCTTTTTCCAATCCAGAGGCACACCATTGGACATGAGGGAATCTGCAAAAATAAGAAACAAGAAGAATGTCCTAGATAAAACTGAAGTTAGCTCCTTAAGTACCCAAGGGTGTATTTTATCCGGTCCAGGAGATTTATTAATATTAACCTTTTTTAGTTCTTTCTGTACCGTATCCTCGGTTAACCGCTAGGTCCTCACTCCTGGGTTCGTGTAACTTGAAGCACAGCCTTAGTGCAACACTGCTCTGGTAGGCTCCGCCCCCTCCTCTCCTTGCGTGATGAGGAAGGCAGGAAGGAACGCTTGTAGCAGAGGAGGGGGCGGAGCCTACCAGAGCAGGGTTTCCGTGAGACTGTGCTTCAAGTTACACGAACCCAGGGGTGAGGACCTAGCAGTTCAGGTCCTCACCCTGGGTTAAAGGTACTGACCAAAGAAGAGGAGAGGAGGGAAGGTGAGTATAATTGTCCTTTAAATCTTTTATACCATTATTGCTACTATACTCTATGATAGCTGTACTTGGATCTTCTATAGTGTATACAGAGGGGGGGAAAAGTATTCAAGACATTTGCTTTATCGCCATCCTCCTTAACTAACTTATCCCCATGAATTAATGGTGTCACATTCTCAGTCCTCAACTTCTTACTATTAATATACTTTAAAAAAATTTAGGCTTAGTGATGCTTTGTTCAGCTATCCTAACTTCATTATTAATTTTAGCTAGTTTGATTGCTTTCTTACACTCCTTGTTACAGTTTTTATAATCCCTAAAGGCCCTTTCCGTTTCCTCTGCCTTAAAGGTTTAAATGCCTATTTCTTCCTTTCCATTTGCCTCTTTCAGAATTCAGTCACATGGGCGCAGATTTATTTTTTTTACATTTATTTCCCAAGAGTATAAATTTAGATGTGAACTGGCTTAAAATTCCCTCCTCTAACTTTGCCATTGGCATCAATCTGAACAAAGACCGCCGGGTCACATCCAGCCCCACACAATAATCTGTCTACACGATCCACCACATGCCGAACCCTAGCACCAGGCAGGCAACACACAGTTCGGCATGTAGGGTCTTGGCGGCAGACTACCCTATCTACCTTCCTTATAATGGAGTCCCCTACCACTACCACCTGCCTCGCATTCCTGATCCTTCGTTCCTCCTCCCTTGTATCAGAGATGGCAGTCCCCTGGGTGCTCAAGGGACTAGCCCATTCCATACACGCTAATTCCGAGGTGTCCTCCTCCACTTTACCTAAGGCGGCAAATCTGTTGGCACGGGCAATCTGGGAAGAAGCCACCCTACCCTTCCATCCCCCACTTCCCCTAATAACCCTAAAAAAACTACCTCCCCCCTCAACCTTCCCTGTCCCACTTTCACCCACCTCTATACTGGCCCCAGCCAGTGCCTACTGACCCCCCAGCTTTGCCAATCCCTGCAAGCTGCCCCCTTAGACTCTCCACCTCAGCTTCCAAACGGGCAACCCACTCACACCAGACACAGACATAGGTTCCCTGTAATGTTTGCTCCAGGTTCCTATACATGTGGCAGGATGCACATTGCATGGTACCATCAAAACTGTCCCTTCTAATACACAACACTAGCATAGTGACACACAAACCTTGTATAGTTGCCCTTCTTGTTTCAATGTCCTTCTTTTTCTATGTCCTTGAGATCAAGGTCCTTAAGAGAAAGGGCACATTCCACTCTTGTGCATTTCACTCACAGGAAACTTCCTTTTGTTAGGTCTAAACCACAGGTCCAACTAATATGAATCCTATTTAAGTAATAGGCCCCAGCCCCCACACCACATTGCATAAAAACTAAATACATACATTTAAGAGGGCACCGGTCTAATAATGGTATGTATAGGGACATAAAAATCAAGGTTTGTACTCTTAGAGAGGGTGGAGATATATTATAGAGTGTGATCAGGTAAAACAGCAGTATAAGATCTGTCTCACTAAATGCTGCCATATGCCTGCCATCTTTTGCTCTTTAACCTAGTATGTCACGCTCCTTACTTTGGCAATAGCTATACCAACAAAGAAACACTACTAGTAACTGAGTAGGTGACACACTGTCTGTTTATCTAAAACGAACAAGGTAAAGCGTTATATACGCCAGTCCATTTAAAGCAAACTCTATCTATGAATAGTGTGTGTGTTACTGTAACGTTACAAGGAAGAAGTTGCACAAAGAAATGTTTCTGAATTTAAGCAGTTACTTGCCATTGGTTTTACTGGAATCCTATTTTCCCTAATGTGTTGATTGTACAAATGGCAGTACGCTCCGCTATGGTTGGTGTTCAGGATCTGTCTGTGTTAAATATTTCACACAGGCAAATTTACAAGCAATGTGTTTGTTTAAATAAAACAGCATCAGTCAATGTATTTTTATGTTTTAGAATACATTCCATTTTATGATCCCACACTGTGTTTGATTAATCAAATAAAACTGTTCTTTCTTTTTTATATTTTAATAACAAAGGCATTTTTGCTCCCATATAGTTTCTTCTTTTTATCATTCCTTAAAATCAAACACTATAAATTCTCAAGTGTCTGCTGAAATAAGTTAATCTTGGCAGCTTTTACTGAAGTAAGAAGAAAGATAACAGAGTTAGAAGTTCAAAGCTGCGATTTATGTTTTTGATAGTTCAAAATTAATTCGTAATCTGTGAGGCATAAATGGACAAAGTTTGTGATGTAGCCCGCATTTAACCATATGGCTTATAAAGAGGTATTGTTGAGTGCAACCAAAAATGTCTGTGCCCCTGGAATGCATACCTGAAGTTCATGGCCTCTAATGCAATTGGACAGTTTTGTTTGTGAAAGTAGCCTACCCTGCCAAAAGCTGAATTCCTTGCTTTGACAGACATATCACTTTTCTGATGTACTGTAAGTGTATTTTGAAATGAGTTGACACACGATCAAGTTCACTTAATATCCCTCAGCTTGCCTGACAGTTGTCCAGCAGGGTCTTTTACTGTTTTCAACTGTCAACAATGAGAGAACATTTCTAAGATTTTCAGCACATATAAAAAATACACAAAAAAGAAAAATAGATTGCATTGTTTTGGTTTATTTATTTGGTCATAAAACAGTGATGTATAGATTAATTTTTGCTTCCCGTGTTTAAAAAAACAATTTGTTGTATATGTATATTTCTCTAACTGCTGTACCTTTATATATTTTTATTTGTAATATAAAAACACAAAAAGTAGCTGACTGTCATTCAGGGAGATCATCAAAAATAATTATGTTCAGCTCCCTGTCTGCTCTGGTGCTGCCTCCTACCCTGCATCTATACACATAGATAAGCCACCTACTGGGGATGACATGCTCCTTGCAGTGCAGTTCATCCCATAGAGTGTCCCTCCTGCCTAGTGGAGAGAGCATGGCATGATTGGACCAGAGTGATCAGAGAGATGAATATTGTGTAATTATTCTTGGTGTCCTAGTGCATTACGTCTTCCCCCTGGGTGCATTAGAAGGGAGAGGGGTTAGTTAATGCCTGATTTTCTCCTTTGTATCAATATTTTTACTGCCGACTAGCCACATTGCTAACTTGTGGTTTGGTTCACATTTTATTTTTAAATCATAATATATGTTGGAGGTATTCTGCAAAAGTTAGCTGGGGTTAGCCTAGACTTCCTACACATTGTATGAGGCATATAGCCCTGTCCTCAAACCACACCCACAGCATTCCTCCCAGACAGCCATTTTTGGCCAGTGAGATAGGAGACTTGACCCAGCTTGGGAGAGGTTGATTGCTTTATGGGGCACATTTTAGTAGTTAGAAAGTTAGAAAGGATCTATAACTAGTGGATAAATAAAGCCCACTACTATGTTATCTATCAAAATTCTCTCAAACAGCATTCTGTGCATATTATTGGCAGACTAAATGCAGTTCTTATATAATGTTTCTATGTAACTCTTATAGAATACTAGACATTAAGCCCGTTTGCAATAATGGGCGCTAGAAGCCCAGAGAGCCCCCTTAGTGTCCCAAGGCCATAGCCCTCTGCTCCATGTCCCAAGGCCATAGCCCCCCTCATCCATGTCCAAGGCCATAGCTCCCCTCCTCCATGTCCCAAGACCATAGCCCCCCTTATCCATGCCCCAAGGCCATTGCCCCCTTCCTCCATGTCCCAAGGCCATAGCCCCCCTCCTCCATGTCCCAAGGCCAGAGTTCCCTCTTAGTGTCCCAAGGCCAGAGTCCCCCCTCACCTCCATGTCCCAAGGCCATAGCCCCCTTCCTCCATGTCCCAAGGCCAGAGTCCCCCCTCAGTGTCCCAAGGCCAGAGTCCCCTGCAAATCTCCCTCCGAGTCCCCCTCTTTCCCAAGCAACCTGTGTAATCCGTGTAACTGTTGTATTTTGCTTTGCTTGTTTCCTGTGTTTCTCCCTCTAGTGGTGAGTCAATAGGAACTGCAGAGACAATCTTACCATGTCCCTCTAGTGGTGAGTCCGTTGGAACTGCAGTGACACACACACGGATTCAAGGACACAGCTTTAGTGTTTTATTATATGAGATAACAACTAGAGAATCCACTATTCCGCAATACAAAATTTCACACAGAACATTTATATATTTACATATATGCATGTAAAACAAATAGGAATATTTATGCTTATTTACTTTGAGTGCATTTCATTTCCATTCTTACTGCAAATAGATTGCACTTCTTGTGAATAAATAAAGAATTGGTTATGTATCAGCAAGGCTTACAGTATATCAGCTTGCCTGCTAAGATGATGTTCCAGTTACAAGGTTTAATTCTGTTTCTGACACTGTACGCATAATACAAGGGATGCTTTTACCGGTCTGCCACCAAAGGCCACCACTGCTTCTGACCTTCACCTGATCCAGCATCACATTAAATTCAGGTGAATTCACCTCATGGAAGAGACTCCCCTGCATAGCCCCTTGTACATATTTGTTGCTTGACTATCTATTTTTTTAAATCCCTATTTTCAGGAGAGGCAGGGTAACACATTCCTACCTCTCTCTTTAAGCGTCATTCAGTAGGAGGGCAGGAGTCAAAACAGCTGTCAGCATTGGCTTTCCACTTTGCCTGATCTGACTTTTTGCCTGCACTGTGAACCCTGGGCCAATGCACAGACAGGAAAGAAGGCAAAAGCAGAGAGCCAAGATTGACATTAGCTTTTGTTCTTGCCCACCTTTCTAATGCCGATCACTCCTTCGATTAAAGAGGGAGGTCAGGGTGTGCAATCTACTGGAAATATGGATTTAGAAACCTAAATGTAATACAATGTGTATAGTTTCCATTTGACATTTGGATTTAGTTGTATTAAATTAGATCAACTGGACTTGAAGTTTAGTTCTTGAAGACGTTTCACTAGTCATCCGACTGGCTTTCTCAATTCTAGAAAGCCAGTCGGATGACTAGCGAAACGTCTTCAAGAACTAAACTTCAAGTCCTTTGTCTAATTGAATACAACAGATATACCATGGCCTGGATGAATGAGAACCTTCACAAGCATTTGGATTTAGGTAAATAATACCAAAAAACCTCAACTCCAAGGTTTACTTTATATTTGCTAATATATAAAATACCACCTAATGTCATATCTAAGAAAGGCCATACACAATTTTCATATTCATATTATACAATATATTATTTAATGGTGTTTCGCTGCTCTGAGACTTCACTATTCGTACTATTTAAATGAATACAGGCAGCTTGTCCCAAACCAGAGGAGGTATGTGTTGGGACCCTGCATGCTGGGGACATTTACATCACATTGGCTCCAAATCGGTGAGTTTTATTAGACTATTTATGCGTTTACCTGCCATGTGGAGCGTTTGACTTGTTTCATGAATTTTAAATAAAGATATAATTTGAATTAACACAAACTATGCAGGCTGCTGTGTTTTCTGGAGTGCTCTAAGTTCCTACATTACAAAATAGTTTATTTTTAATCAAGCAATGGGCTCGGGGCAAGTGAACCATGGAACACCGATGGGGAGCGGTGAGTCTATGACCTAACATATATATTGCTACATAACATTTAATGTGGAAGCTATTTACTGAGGTGACCCGAGATAGCTACAGCCCCTGGGCCACCCACACACACAGGTGGCGGCTTAGCTTTTCTTGGTGAGAAATGGTTTTCTGATTTAGTTTAATCAGCTCTAACATGTACAGCCTGGTATCGGGGTTGCATCTAGTATATGTGAGTTTTATTAGGGCTTCTGCTTAGATGTACCACTACCCTTTTCTCTCTCTCATAATCATATCATGTATGGTAAAAGAAGACCAAATTGGCCAAAGAAAAGTAAACATTTTGGTCTATCGCACAGGGGATAAAATTGGCAAAAATGATCGATTGTACGATACTATATGTATGGGCCCCAGTATAGCTGAGAATGTCCAGAAAGTCCCTCTTTAAATTTATAGGATGAATATAAATTGTAGATGCTATATATCGCAATGTAAGGGATCTTACATTTCTGATGACACCATAAACACATTCATTTATGTTCATTAAAATGTGCCAAAAACTTTGGGGGGACTCTTGTTGGGTGTTTTATCTCTTTTATCACAGGAAAATATAAACAGAGCTGTTTGCATGTAATAAATTTACAGCTGTTCGTGGTGCCTTGCAATCCAGTTCCTGCAAAAGTCGCCACTATCTATTTATTACATCGCTTGTGGCAGCTGCACTGGTGACTATTGTGAAACCCAAACATCTGCTGCAAAACCTAACGTCATGCAAATCTTTATTACATTCGTTAGAGTGACTTTAAGTGTGGATTTTTTATTTAGTGGATCATTTTGCATTGCCCTCAAAGTGTAGCATTTACGTTGTTCCAAAGAAAGTTTTTTGAAGTCCAAATACTTTTTAAATCTACAAAGGTGCATAATTTTATGTTCTTAAAAATGGGGGATTCCAGGCGCACAGCACAACAAGTCTAAATTCTGTTGTGTGGCTAGGGACACTTCTAAGGTTTTTGCTGCCTGAGCCAAATTTTTGAATGCCGCCATGGCTATGTTAAAGGATAAGTGCACTGTAAAATCAATTTGTGTTCATTTGGAAGCTGCAGCTTTAAAAATACTGTTGCCATATTTTTTTCCCCTATGCCCCTCCAGAGCCTAGCTTTGTGCCTTGAAAGTTGCTGAAATCTTGTTACTGGTTTGCTGAATGTTAAGCTCCGCCCCTCTGAGATTTCCTCAAACAGTTATGCTTGTGAGTTCCGTGCACACGCACGTGCACGGAACTCACAGGCATTACGGTTTGAGGCTCAAGCAGGAGAGTGCACAGAACTCACAGGCATTACTGTTTGAGGCTCAAGCAGGAGAAAGCAGAGGAAATCTCAGAGGGGCGGAGCTTAACATTCAGCAAGCCAGTAACAAGATGTCAGCAACTTCCAAGGCACAAAGCTAGGCTCTAGAGGGGTATAGGGGAAAAAAAATATGGCAACAGTATTTTTAAAGATGCAGCTTCCAAATGAACATAACTTGATTTTACAGTTATGTTTATCCTTTAAAGTGGGTGCTTTGACAATGGGCGTGGTTTTGTTGATGGACATGGCTAAAATGTTACCTATCACATAGCTATTTAAACAGTTACTCGGACAGTCAATTAAAAATAATGTAAATTACTAGAAACAGATATTACATCCCTTTCTCAAACAGCTTGGGTTGCCAATACCATTTTTCTCCTTTCAGGTTTTTGTTGGTCAAATCAAAATAATGTATTTTATAGCCTGTGCTTTACATTTTGGTTCAACTGTTACAATACATTAGAAATGCCATACTTTCTGTATCATAAAAGATTTTAGCCAAAAGATTTGTAAGCCTTTTACCACATCAAGGTAGGCTCTTTCAGCAGGGTGCTAACTAACCCAACTAGTCTAACCTACCCTAAAAAAACTACCTAAAGCTAACCTAATTATATTAAATGATTGTAACAACATCATTTCTGTCAATAGGGACATTTCTTTTTCTGCCACCACTGCCTGTCTGCCGCCTTTCTTCTTCAGTGCATGGGTTCCGTCTGAGATAAATGTCTCACTCTGCCTCATGGTAACAGTGGACCTGTGTGTGGCATCCCCAATAGGGTGGTGTACCAGGAGTACACATTTGCTCCAGTTCCACATTTAATGAGGGACAGAACGAGGGTACAGATACAGATAAGGAGCCAGGAGCAGAAGTCCTGATTTATGGGATCTATGTTAAAAACTTCATCAACCATTAGAACTCTGTACACATTGATGCAAACTCATTTTTTCATATTTTTTTCTGTTTTACAATATACACTATGGTCCATGTTAAAAAAAAGTGCTAAATACTGCCAGAATATAGTGGAATGGAGTACCATAAAGGAAGGGTTTATGATGATTTTAGGTTCCTTGTCATTTTTGTGTCTGGCTTTTATGAAATGGGTAAGTAGGTCAGCCAGACACTGATATGTATCATTAATCAGGGCTGTGGAAAAATAAAGAGAAACTGTGTCTTACACTGACTTGTGATTAATGGGACATTCTAAATAAATGATTATGGGATGACAGCTTTAACATATCCTTGACATCAACCAAAGTCAAATTTGTATCCACAAATACATTTCAGGACCTGTTAGAAGTTGAAAGCCAGGTGGTAGCTTTCACCATTGTTTGAAACTATGTGGCATATTTCCATAGAGCCTGGGGGAGGGTGTCACATTCTAATAGGAGGGTGCCCCATTTTAAAAGAAACATATACCCTATTTATAATCAGATATATAGATAGATAGATAGATAGATAGATAGATAGATAGATCTTAAACCCTTACTTTTAAATATATTTGATTAATACATAGAACCAAACATATTTCCCTTAAAGCATTTAAAGGAAAGATTGTCAGTAATGGATTAAACATTATAATAATATTTGTGGGAATTCGGGTAATAACATGCCCCAAATTATTAAGCATTTTTTGGCAGGCTAAGGCATGTAATAAATTTAGTTAGTTTTTTGACTTCTACATAATCGGTATTACTGTCTAAATCTTGCCCCTCCTCCTCTATAAAACAGGCAGTTAATTTGTTGGATTATTATAGGTTTAGGGCAGACAAAAAAAATGATACAATTGTGGATAGCAATTACATCAATTTCATTTGCAAGGGCATGTGTATTTTTAACCATACCCTTGATCTCAAATGGCCACACAAATGAAAAAGAGAAAGAAATAAGGTGCCTTTATGTTTTGACCCAGAGAGGAACTAGCTCATTAAGTGGTTATATTTAGAATCACATGGGACAGTGTTTACGGTTTGATTGCCACATTCTCTTAATATCAATATTGTACCTTAGCATGATCTCCCTTGCTCTGATGTAGAGAACTCTGTGAAACATATAAGCTAACAGAAGCTTAACAAATAATGAAAGATGAGCTACTGAAGCAGTAAAGCAATCTATACTTTCTGTGAGATATTTGACAAGATAGCCAAAGCTACAATTTTAATTTCTGAACCCTGAGAAAGAAACATTAAGTATTTCTTGGATCATTCATCTTTGTCTCCCCTATGTCCTCTAGGGTTTTCTCTTTGTCTGGTCAGCAATATATTTCTGACTACATATATAAACATTATCTGTTCCACAGATGGATCTGTAGGTCCATCTCTAAAGTGAGTTTCATAATCAACAAGGCTGAATGATGCTTTTAGTAGGCCAAGGCTGATACAAGCTATAATTCACAATCCCTGGGCTCAGGGCCCCCACAATAAAGCTCTAATGTCATAAAAGTCAGCCAAAAGCTAACATACCTGCCTGAACAAGTCTTAAGCAACATGAGAAACTGGATCATTTAGCCTACTGTGTAATAGTAAATAGGTTCTTTTTAAACAAACGAAAAATAATTATCCGCATGTGAGCATGGGAATATGAGAAATGTTAATATGTAATGTAACCTTTACCTTCTGTTTGCAGTACTTAGAAAATGCCATTGTGTTTACATTGAAATAATATTAAATAGGGGGATTGCTTTGAATGATAAGAATGTTCCTGGTACTACTACAACCACATACATACATGTAACACATCTGCCTATTTAGTCTTTTATTTTCAGTGGCTAAAGGATACTTTTTATTCATAGCAGTCGCAGCTGAAAAATGTTCCATTTCCCCCCACTATGCAGCACTCGCTTCTATTAAAAAGAAATTATGAGTCTGCTCTTCAAAATTCAATACAAACATCACCCTGTAGAATCTTAAAACTGTCCAATCTGTAAACTGTTAATTCCTCCGTACAAAATGGCTCAATAGTATTTTGCAGTTGGAATACTGCATGAAACCGTTACAAATCCCATTACATGCAAAGAAAAATAAGTAACATTGTAAAAGACAGTAATGAGAACTGTTGAGTTAAAGTGCCTCTTAAAGAAATCCTAATAAATTCTAGAATTTCTTGTCTTCTGGCAAGCATTCCATTTAGAATAAAATCAATGATCAATGGCTGCTAACAGTCTGCATCAGGCTTGTATGCCTCCAGAGCAGAGAATACTCAGAGACGAAAGATGACATTTAAAGGAAAAAAAGCTGACATTGACTCCATCACTGTCATTGCTTCTGCCATAAAGCAGCCTCAAATATTAAAACATTTTTCATCTGTGCTGCATTATTGGCACCAGAAATTGTTTTCTCTCTGTCTGATACTCACTTGAACTGCAGCAGAGCTCCCCAGGGACTCCAGATTGTTACCAAGGCCTCATAACATATTGGCAGTTGATGTGGTGCTTTACATGTACACTTGCCACTCACAAAAAAATTCCTATCACCCCTCCCAACAGGCTAAAAAAATGTTTTGAGGAAAAAATCTGCCTGGAGTCCAGCGACCGATAGGATATACAGTAGCCAACAAAGGTTACTTTGCACTCTGTGCTGCCTCTGCACATTCTCGTGCACATTTAAGCAAATTTTTAGCACAATTTACTTAAAAGGGCCTATAATTACTAATGCAACCAAACAGTAAAATGTGCTGGAAAGGACAAGTAAGATGAGAATAAAGAATCCAGAAATATGTAGATTTTGTTTTGCTAATTAATATTTATTTTACTATTTAAAATTGAAGTACTAAAGTAGTGTACTAAATATTTGGGCAATTGTAATCTGTTGTTGCATGGACTACTAAATCAATTCTAACCTGTGGAGAATGTACAATGGTTCGGTAATCTCTGCAAAGTTCCCTGGTTCTAAGATACAGACAGGTGGTATTAGCTTGCCAAAATTACCAGATTTTAATTCTTATGTCTGTATTCAGGCAGATAAAATATGTGGGTATTCTGTGCAAATTGGATGAACTAGTTATAAGATTTAATGTACCTCTTACTTTATTACTGATTAATATATATTGAAGAGTGACTGTAAAGTGCCTTGACAATATAAATGCCCAAAGCCTGAGACTAGGTGCTTTTAATCAGGTCACAGAACTTTGTAACAGACCTCACCACTGAATGCTGCTATATCTCATTCTATATCTAATGCTGGCATCCATTAGCTTCAGGATCCTTAGTCTTCATGCCTGAATGAGGGGTTTCAATCTGTTGGAATTGGTTACGGGGTGGGAATCTGCAAGCTCATGGGTTATATCGTTTGGTTTTTTTTTAATTTATTTATTTTTATCAGACAGGGCAACTTTTCAGACACCTATTCACATGCAAAAACTTGCTTTTACCAAAGTGAATAGCACAACCCCTTTATAAATTATACAGATAGAAGTCAATTAGGAGTTCTGTGACCACATGCTTTTATATGCCCACTACAGTTTATAATATGTAAAAGCAATGAATATCCTTTAAATTATAATGGTGTTTAAGTATGTCATTGGTGTCATGAGACTTGCTTAAAACTTGTGACTTCAAAGTCACGATTACTTTATACACAAGGGCAAATGGAACTTACCTGTTCGTGAAGCCTGATCCTTGTTTCTGTTACCACTTGCTCCATTGTTGGGTTTTCCGCATGCTACATTCGAGGATTATGGGTAACCGAACGCTACATTTGAGGGTTTCCGAAAATGAAAGCTACATACGAGGGTTACCGAAATCAGCAGCAACATTCGAGGGTGACCGAAATCGGCAGCTACATTCGAGGGTTACTGAATGCTACATTCGAGGGTTAACAAAATTGTCAGCTACATTTGAGGATTACTGAAATCGACCACTACATTCAAGGGTTACCGAAAACTAAGGATACATTTGAGGGTTACCTAAAATTGCTCACTACATTCAAGGGATACCCAACGCTACATTCGATGGTTACACGAAAACGAACACTACATTCAAGGGTCACCAAAAACAAACGCTATATTCGAGGGTTATAGAAATCAGCAGCAACATTCCTGGGTGACCTAAATCGGCAGGTACATTCGAGGTTTACTGAATGCTACATTCGAGGGTTACCAAAATCGGCAGCTACATTCGAGGGTTACCGAAATCGACCACTACATTCAAGGGTGACCAAAAACAAATGCTACATTCGAGGGTTACCGAAAACTAACGATACATTCGAGGGTTACCGAAATTGACCACTACATTAAAGGGTTACTGAACGATACGTTCGATGGTTACATGAAAACGAACACTACTTTCAAGGGTGACCGAATACAAATGATACATTCGAGGGTTACCTGAAATCGACTGCTAAATTTGAAGGTTATCAAATGATACATTCAAGGGTACCGAAAAAAGAATGCTTTATTCGAGGGTTAGGAAACGGCCTGTAAATTTGCTAATTCTCAAATTCTTAGATAATTATCGAAAATACAGCCACGAGTTCGGAAAATGAACTAGTTCGAACAGTTCGAGTTCAGCCGAACTTGTAAAGTTTGTCCTGAACTCAGGTTCAGGTTCGAGCCATCCCTACTTACAACATTGATTTCCTCCCTTAATGTTGAACACGTGCTAAACCTTAGCACTATTTTTTATTTATTATTTACAGTATTTAACAATGTTATTTTCCCTTGTATAACCTGCAAAGAGGTTATATGTATGCCAGAGGACTAAAATAAGCCAATGGTGTTGATATAGGCAGAAGAGCATGCCACAATCAGAACCCATATATTCTTTTATTTGGGTTGGAATGCTATGTCAATTTTTTTTTTGACAATGAATAATTTCATAAAATGACAAAGGATGTCTATTCATAGCATTGGAAAAATAAACACACAAGGGCTTATCTATAAACTAGCAATTATTTGGCCATAAGTCTGACATCATACTTACAACATATAATAGTTAAATGTCGCTCACCTACCACTTGTTACCATGTTTGTTTACGTGGCATTTACATATGTGTGCTAAACTTGCTCGGTGACACCTTTCTGAATGGGCATGCACAGCTATGTCTGTTCTTCTCTATTAACCAGCATGCTGCAGTGTAACTGCAGCAGTTTGCTTTAGTTAGGGATGGGTGTGTGTCGCTCGCTGTGCTGATTGTGTGTTCTATCTTTTACTGCAGCTTAAGGTGGGTACACACTGTAACAATCTCAAAGATGACAGCCAGACAGATCTTTGACAAATTGGAGTACACACAGTCATGATTGTACTCCCTATATAAAATCTAGGGAGAACGTTCATGACTGCCATACTCCCTACAATTGCAGCTGACTCCCTTTACCTTAGTAACAAGGAACATTTTTAGTCTGAAACGACCATTCCCGACAACAGTGTAGAATGTTAGTTGGCATTAGAAATTATTGTTTCGGCCATACACACTTTTGCAATAAAGAGCCAATCACATCAGGATTGGCCCTTTATTGAGAATGTGTGTACCCAGCATAAGTTTGAATTTGGTGATCGTCCAATCACGTCAGTGCTTTGCTTTGTGTTTGTGGTTCATTGTTGTTTATTGGAGTAGCTCACACTGGCTTCTGGACTTTTCTAGTTATAGCATTTTCTTAGGCTCTCTGAAGTCCTGAATTGAAGCAAATGGTGATTATTGGGGTATTAGTACTGAACAACTACATGTCGCTTTACAATAATACAAGTTACAAGTGTAATCATTGGTGATTATCAAGTTAATAATTATAGTCATATAAATTAATACAGCTAATTAAAGGAACTTGGTAGATGAATTTTCATTATAATACGAGATGTTGAGAAGTGCATTGTGTCTTCGAATTTGTCTGAATAATACAATTGTAGTCAATTAAAAAGTATTCATGCCAGAAGCCAGAACTGTGTAAAATTCCAAATTTTATTTCTGTTTATTTTGCATATCCTAAAAGATATTTGTGACTTGTGTTTTTTAGAAAATAAATGTGAGGAGCTCATTTTAATACTAAGAAAACTGAAAGTCGCAATTTTCTTTTACACAATCAATAATGAAAGTCAGATTCTTTTGGTTAATTTGCTGTTCATGTAGTGTGTTACACATGGAAATATGATTTAATTGCATTAATTACCAATCAATCAGTTAATTCGTAGCTGATATTCTAGTGTGAAGATATTTTAATTTAAGAATTTGTATGATGCAATTGAATGGTTAAGTGATCCATCAGAGGATCTGATGCAGATTTCTGTGGTATTTTGTGGATCGGTGACTGATAGATAACTCTACAGGGGATTCTTAATATAAAATGGAATTATTACAGTAGAATTCCTTTACTGTCAATAGAGCTAATAGAATAGAAGTGTGACGAATGGGAGAACAAGAATCACAAGTCTGATGAGGAAACTCAGCTCAGCTCATATTGATATACAGTTGAAATAAAGTTGGTAAATAGACAGACAGACTGTTAGACAGACATATATATCCAGATATAGATACACCCTGTATCTGTTGATCCTCAGCACCAGTGAATATATTGTCTATGTGTCCTTTCACAGAAGACCTTTGCTCCACTTTTATGGGGTAGAATAAATACACCCTGGATGGTTTAAGGGATAATAAACTCTTAAAGGGCATGTCCAGCCTAAAAAAAAAAAAAATATATAGATGTTTGGAACTTCAGCTCTCAACCTCAGACCAAACAGAGTTTTCCCAGCTCACCGGGTCAAAACCAGGTTGAGGGCTGCTGTCACTTACCATATACCAATTACCAGGTATATAAAACACTGCCACCACCCTCTCACTAATGGCTATGGGAGCCAATACCAGTGCCGATACCACAACTCTTAACCTCAGACCAAACAGAGCTTTCCCAGCTCACCGGGTCAAAACCAGGTTGAGGGCTGCTGTCACTTACTATATACTAATTACCAGGTATATAAAACACTGCCACCACCCACTCACTAACAGCTGTGGGAACTGATACCAGTGACGATACTACAACTCTCAACCTCAGACGAAACAGAGATTTCCCAGCTCACCGGGTCAAAACCAGGTTGAGGGTTGTCGTCACTAACATATAACACTTACTAGGTATATAAACTACTGCCAAAACCCACTTACTAACAGCTGTGGAAACCGATACCAGCCTTAACGGCTATAAATCTGAAATAATACTAAATATCTGTATCACTCGCTGCCACACTCAGGCAGGAAAAATACCAGATCATATAACAAATACCGAATACAATTACTATATGTAGTGTCTCGGAGGACAGGATTCTTACTTAGTTTTGTTAGAGCATTAGGAGAATCAGCTTAACGATTTTATAGAATATCGTTTAATAAAAGAAAAACAAAAACAGTGCAACAGTGTATACAAAAATAATTAATAAACAGACATAAAATACAAGCAACTGTAAAATAAAGAGATAAAAGAGGAAAATACTCCAAGTCCTTAAAAGAATAAGTGCATAGATGGTAAAAGAAATCCTGGCTCCAAAAAGGTAACTCTGATAATCCACAGTTTAGATGTTCCATACGATGTAAATCAGGAGCCCCATTCTATTGTTCTGCATCTCCTTATCTACCCCAGACACAGGGTGGTAACCAGGCTTCCTCAGCCAATCACTTAAAAGGGTAGGTTGGGATCAGGGTTTGTCCAAAACTTTATTACCCTCAGTATGGGTCACTCAAAAAACTTAATACCCATACCTTGGAAAATAAACAACCCCAATATTAATTACCCTCATGGATTTACAAATCTAACGAGACCAAACATGACACACCTAAAATTTGTACATTTTTGTACTGTATTAAAGTGGGTTTCTGGGATACCCTAAGGCCTAGAATTATGGTGTTTGGGGCCCACGGGACTCTCCCATCAACCAGAATCCATTTTGAATGTTATCATTATGGTATCTGACCCACTAGCCAAGTTATGGAGATTATCAAAAACCTACAGAGAGATTCAATGAAAGTTCTTATTGTTTAAAATGGTGCTAATTTTGCCCCAACCAATCAGAACTTATGTAACATTTGAAAGCTAACATCTGATTGGTTGGAGCAAAATTAGCACCATTTTAAACAATAAGAACTTTTATTGAATAACTCCCCTGGTGTTATAATCACACCCAGAGTTAACACAGAGGTCAAATTATCCACCTTATCAGACCACCCGCTGGTTTGGAGGCCTCAAGTCTACAGAGGCACTACAGGAATCCTTGTCCCCTGCTGGATTTATGATATCTTAGGAGGGAAGTACACAATAAAGAGAGAAAACAAACAGGGAGATTCTCGTTTAAAATGGTGCTAATTTTGCCCCAACCAATCAGAACTTATGTAACATTTGAAAGCTAACATCAGATTGGTTGGGGCAAAATTAGCAACATTTTAAAAGATAAGAACTTTTTATGAATAACCCCCAAAATGTACAAATAGAAAAAAACAAATGGAATCCTACTATTACAGACATTATATAATTAATAACTACACTAGATCTGCTTACAGCAGGATCCATATCATGACAATTGTCTGGTAGAGAACCCCCTCGTTTTCACATTATTTAGAAATCTCAAAGATGCCTCTGAGGGGACTTACCTGACCCAGTCCCTCGACGCCTATGTGCTGCTCCTGTTTTGAGCAAAAACAAGAGCAGAAAGGCACTGCACTGACAGACACTCTGCTTCCTGGTTGTGGCTGCAATTGGGCGTGATGTCCTATAGCGCCTTGGCTGACAACCGTGACTAGGAAAAAGATCTGTCAGAGCAGTGCAGAGTGGCGAGGGACTGGGTCAGGTAAGTCCCTTCAGAGTCATCTTTGAGATTTATAATTAATGCATACATGGGGTTTGGGGGACATAAAATAGAGATGCGATATAAAATACTGCATGATAGTGGTATTTTACTATAGTGGCAAGTGCGCAGTATTGAAAAATAGCAATACCCCATCTTTATAAATTTGCCCCTTGGTGTCATAGATTGCATGCAGTAGGTGCTCTACAGGCACAGTAATAAGAAAATGGAAACTGGATAATAAACTCAATGAATAAATAGAGGGCAAGTGCTGTCAGACATTAATAAGTTATACAAGTTGCTGAATAAAACAAACTTTTACAAATATCTCCACCTTTCTGAATGCCATACAGATAACTTGAGGCTATTTGGTCAAAATCTTGAAAATAATTTAGGGTAAAATATACTTTCAACTACAGGATGTAACTAAGCAGAATACTGGGCTAAACTCCAAGTCTTGATCTTCTGTTTGAAGTTGGAATTTAGGCTGGGCAATAAATGACCTGCCTTATTTATTCCCATACTGTAACCCCATAAAACATTCATCCTAGCTGTGTTTATATTTTGATATGAAACAAATGTCTATGGAGCCCATACATTTTTTTCTTGTGATTTTCCTGACACCAGATTTAAGAGAAATTCTTTCATGCATCTTTAGCAAAGAATCTTTCTCTATAGTTGACAATCTTTCAACAATTAATATAACATCACATAAATAGTATGACACAGATGTCATAATCCAAGATTTTGTAAAAAAAAAAATTAAAAAAAATGTTTGTGTGTGGGGTCATAGAATAAAAGATGCTAGTTTAAACTAGAATTACTGAGTCCCCTAAATCACTCCCAACTACCTAGGGTAAGGACCTTAATCACTAGATCCTCACAACTATTTCCCTTAAAAGAAGAATGAAATATAACATTTTGGCTTTAGGCTAAAATGGTAGCATTTTAGCACACAGTATTGTCCCCTTAAATTTCCCAAATGTTAATATTGTTCAGATTACATTCTTTAGTTTTGCT
Organism: Hymenochirus boettgeri; assembly: GCA_019447015.1. Lineage (NCBI taxonomy): Eukaryota > Metazoa > Chordata > Amphibia > Anura > Pipidae > Hymenochirus > Hymenochirus boettgeri. Next base: position 119,981,455 of record CM033472.1, on the reverse strand, counting down.
GCTGCCAATGCACTCAGGGCCAGAAAGTGATGTTACTGGATATACTTTCCCTTACTTCACCTTTACCATCAGTGATCGCCAGTACCCCAACTTTTAAGTACATTGTAAAATTTTACTTGCAAGGGTTAATAGATATAATAGAAAAAATCAAGAAACTGTTATTAATTAGGTTTTCAGGCGCAGCTTTGTCTGTCAACTTGACAGCAGTCCAGAAGATCTTGGTGTACTAATCAATATTACTTTGGCAAATAATCTTTTTACCTTATGACTTTTGCATTACCCAAAAAATGTCTAAATTTTTTTTTGAAAGGCCTTCATTTAAGGACATGTCCACCCTTGAGCATGTGCAGAGGAGGCGGCAGGTAAAGGGCAGTCAATCATTGGTTGTGATGTCAGCAGTCTTAGCCTTGATTGACTGCATGGAGGAAGGGTCCAGCTTACTCTGCCAGAATGGAAACAAAATTAATCCTTTAATATCTGGTTAGTAATTCAGGTAATAAAGTACAAAGTATATCAGTTGCAGTTTGGGTTTGGTAAATTACAATTAACCAGTTTTTTGTTTTAAGGGTGGACATTCCCTTTAAGTCAGCTTACTGATCTAAATTGCAGTTGGTCAAATATTCCTTAGTTCAGTCAAGGGCTCATACACACACTTTTAAAAAGTTTAGATATTCTCATTAATTCCTCTTAGCTTTTTCTTTTCTGTTTTCTTTCCCCCCCCCCTCTTTTTTAATATATTAAAGCTTTCAGGACAATGAACACAAATGCACAAACCCACTGGGATTCGTTCCACTGATGATATCCACCATGTTGAAACTATGTACATCTCTAGTAATCACATTGCTTCCTGACATAATACTCAACATTATATAATGCATAGATGTATGGTCTTAATTCATTCTAATTTAGTCTATAATTGTGACTATGTTCTTGAAATCTAAAACTTTAAAAAAAAGTTCCCATTTAAAAAAAAATTAACGTTTACTCCTTTAAAAAAAAAAAATTGAGCAAGCTTTGTCATGCAGCTGGTAAAAACTAAGCATAATCTTTTTACACAGACTCCTAGAGATAACACACCCACGGGTACATATTGGTATGTCCCTCAGCCTAATCTCTGGCTACATTCAAGGTCTCCACATTAGGAAAATAAATGTGTTGAACTATGTGAAATTGTGCAGGTGCATTAGAATATATATTTTTAGTGTTTTCTTTACTTGGTAATTGAAAATATCCTGTTTGCAAACTACTAAAATAACTAGTTTATATATGACCTTGACCAGGATTTCCCTCCTTTAATCCATTCTGTACGGTTATATTTACTATTCCTACAATGATTTCTATTTGGGGAATATTTGAATTTCTTTAACTTTGCCTTCCTGCAGCACGTTCAACTTTAGTATTTGACAATACAGAGAGAATGTGAGACAAAACTGAAACAAATAAAGAAACAAGTGGAACTGTGTGAGGTTATGTTACTATCTAAAAGTAATCACCCACAGTAGGATTGAAGCCTCTTGGTTTTTCATATCCTTTTTTCTCTAATTTATTAACAAGACTCAGCTTAAAGTCAGCAAATAAAAATATAAAACAATTAAGTAGATCAATCTTGCTATATTTGGATTATCAGGGCACTTAGAAACAAGGAAACAGGACCACACAGGGAGAATGCCTCTCTGTTACCATCTGCCACAACATTACAAGTCTCTGTACACACTGACAACCACTCCTAGCAGGGCCTAAGCACGTCAAATGAATCAATCAATCAGGAAAAAAAATCTTATGAAACTTAATCAAGGAGGGTCGTGTTAGGGAGTGGGGAACAGATTAAATTACCATGGTATTAGATACGGGAAATGATTTCTGTCAAAACCATCTTTACTGCAATTATAATATGTTAATTATGTATTTCATTAAGTAAGTGGATTAGAGTCTGCACAGATGAAATCACACTGAAGGCTTTGAATCATTTGCTGAGCAGTGTGGGAGGACTTGTATGAAAGGAAAGTCAATTTTGAAAAGTTTCACATGCCAAACATGGCATCTTCCTCCTCCCCAGATCCAGCATATTTTTCACAGGCTGCTGTAAGACATATTCATAGAACACATTAGTTTTGTGATGTAATTAGATCATGCCTGATGTGGTCCAGCAGCTTGTCAGAGATGCTGTTGAAGGGAATGTGTTTGTTTGCAGTCATTCCTGTATCTTGATGCTTCCGTACCTAAGACAGAGCTGTCTGCTTAGGAAAGAGATCTGAGATATATTCACAGTGTACATTCATCCATGTAGAATAGTCAACCAAACAAAATACTCATCATCAATATATCAGAATGCAAAGATAAAAATCCAAAGCATTTAGTAAAACAAAGCATTTTCCTTGTAGAAATGACTGTATATCATTAAATATAGTGAAGCCATTTTTACATGTTTGCTGGAATGCTGTAAAAATCAGGTTGCCTATACAAAATGACTGATTGATTTGATGTGAGTGGTCCTGGGAGCCAATCATTTGTTGCACTTTTGCATATGGGTTAAGAGAACATTGCTCACTGACATGCTATATTACTCATTGATTTGACCTTTAGGAATGCATTACCAGCATACAGTAAGATGAGCTTCTGCAATTATATAGTTGGATACCCTTTAGTATATTCTCATTGCGAATTAGCCATTTGATATATTATTTAGGACAAACTGTTGCCGACAACATCAATACTTTGAGTCAATTTGTTTATCCATTGTATTTTTTGCAATGTAGTTACTTATTTGTCCTTTAATATTGTATATATACAGGGAGATTCAATAAAAGTTCTTATCCATAAAAATGGTGCTAATTTTGCCCCAACCAATCAGATATTATTTAACATTTGAAATCTAACATCTGATTGGTTGGGGCAAAATTTGCACCATTGTAAACGATAAGAACTTTTATTGAATCTCCCTGATAGTGTATGGTCCTTTCTGAATACATTTTTATAGTTTACTGTTGCTGAGATAGAGAAGCCATGCCATAGCCATGCTCACCATTAATCAGAGACTTCAAGTTAGAATAAACTGGCATAATGTTGCTATTTTTAAATCAAAGGGTCACAAAAGATGCAAAATGGATAATAATAGGTGCCACATAAA